>OY101447.1:72625109-72747609 GCA_956483635.1 Panzeria rudis | reverse complement strand
AAATATGAAAAAGAAAACGAAATAATAACAAAACAAGAAACTGAGAAAAGTTTAAAAAGAAAACAAAATTAAATAAAGAACAAAACTACAGAAAACAAGGAAAATAAACTGCATAATAAAGAGAACAAATTACAAAACGAGTGAAAACAAGAAAAAGAAACTGAAAAAAGTGTTTTTTTAAGAAAAGATAAAGAAAATAAAGAACAAGATTAAACGAAAATTTATTAAAAGTTTTAAATTAAAACCAAACAACTAAAAATTAAAACAGTGATAAAATAAAGATTTTTTTAACCATTAAAATTAGACTCGAATATGAGAAAAGAACACAATTACTTTTGAAAAAACAAAGAATATACAGTGTCGTGTAAAATGAGTGCATATTTCTGCATATTGCCTTCTGCTGGTATAAAAATTTTATAAAAAGTGCACTAAAGGAAAACTCAAAGATAAAAACAAAACAAAACTGAATTCAAAAGAAAAACATAGAAAATATTGTCACACTAACTGAAAAAAAACAACATAAAGCAAAGTATGAAGAGAATGCGAGTGGAAGTCAGCGACGCCGACGCTGAAACAACATCATTATCATCATCGTGATAGACATCATTTCAACAGCCGTATTACACGTGAGGTCAAAATAATAGGGCTACTTATTTCATATAAGATTATTTGGTATGATTACAATTAAATGAAATTTATTATAATTATATGCTATGATTATAGTTATTATATATTATTATAATTTTTATAGTTATTATAATTATAACTTTACACTTTCAATCAAAATGTATCGTATTTAGTTTTATATAAAATTATTATTAAAAATGTTTTATATAAATACAAATTGAAAATACACGAGAAAAAATGAAAAAAAAACAAAATATTTGAATAAATTTATTTAAATGAAGAACATGTAAATAAAATTTACATAAAATGGAAAATTCAAACAAATATTAAATGTCGACCGCACATGATTTCGAAATAGAAACATTTAATAAATTTATTTCAGATTTTTATAAAATAAAAAAAAAGAGTTTTGCAAAGTCGTCCTATTTCGGGTAACCAAAGCAAAATTGAAGAATACATTGATTTACTTTTAGAAACATATAATAATATTTTGCTATATACAGTACCTTATAAGGAACAATTACCTTGTGAGTTAAAAACAAAAATCCATAATAGAATTTTACATTGTAGAGAAATACTTGTGAGATGTTTTTGTAAGTTAGAATGCAACATCAAAGTGCCATACGGTGTGTATTTGTTCGAACTTGTACAGAAAAAAGTTATGACGGATTCAGGTTCTGAGACCGAAAGTAAGGATAGTGAAGATTTTAAAGAAAAATTAGACGGAAATACAAACTCAGATACAGCAAAAAATAATATTAGCTTAGAAACCGAAAATTTTTATATAATAAATAATTTGAAAATGGCTTCAATAGAAGAAAAAACCAAGTTTATTTCAATGTGCTCCAACATCATAAGGGAAAATTTTGATGGAAATCCTCTTAGTCTAAATTCATTTCTTGACAAAATCAATTTAATTGAAGAGCTAACAGCACCTAATTTAAGCAATTGCCTAATTTCGTTCATTAAATCAAAATTAGACGGGAAAGCAAGAGAGGTCTTGCCAGAACAAATAACAAGTGTAGATCAGATTAAAGAGTCCCTCAAAAGTAGAATCAAACCCGATAACTCTAAAATTGTAGCAGGTAGAATCACGGCTTTACATGTTAAAAACAACAACTATGCAGATTTCTCAAAAAATTTTGAAGAGTTAGCTGATGCTTTACAGCGTTCGCTCGTAATAGAGGGAATAACTAAAGAGAAGGCTCAAGCAATGGCTATAGAGCAAACTGTCACCATATGCAGAAATAATGCTAAGTCCGATATGGTGAAGGCAATTTTAGCATCTACGGTTTTTAAAGAACCTAGGGATGTGGTTGCGAAGTTAATAGTAGAGGAATCAACAACTGGAAAAGAACATCAAGTTTTAAGAATGGGTTATAGTAAGTCATTTCACAAATACCCTAATAGGAACAAACCGAGATTTAATCAAAATAATACAGACAGTGTTTACAGGAATAACTCACATAGTACCTATCGTGGTCATAACAGCTATAACAGTTATCGTGGACGCAATTACAATAATCGTGGTAGATATAACAATAATAATTCTAATCATAATCAGAGACCAAAGAGCAATTTCCGAACTCAAGGCGCTTCCGTGCGAACTCTAAACTCGAAAGTCCCTCAGCTAGAAATGTTGAGGGAGGAAGAAAATCAAATTTAATCAAGGAAAATATCAAATCAGTATATAGTTTCAATTTAAATTACTCAGATTTCATAAACTTAGCTTGTGCTGCATCGTATAAAACCAGTTAATTTTTAGTTGATTCACAAGCTGACATATCAATTCTAAAAGCTTCTCGTCTGAAAGATAATTTAAAAATTAATGAGCAACATACTGTCAACATTGTTGGTATAACAACAAATACTACAAAATCATTAGGTACAATTAACACAAAACTAATAGTTTCTAATAATGTAATACCTCAAGTTTTTCATATCGTGTCTGATAATTTCAATATACCCTCAGATGGAATTTTAGGGAAAGATTTTTAAAGGCTAATAAATGCAAGATCGATTACAACTCAATGACAGTTTCTTTCTACGCTCCTCATACAAACAAATTAGTAATTATCCCAATTTTTCATGGAACTAGTAAAAATTCATTTTTCGTTCCACCAAGATGCGAGGTGTTTAGAGAAGTTCGTATAAAAAATGTAACTGAGCCAGTTTTTGTAGACTGCCAGGAAATTTGTGAAGGCGTACTTATCAGCAAATGTATTCTGAATTCAGGAAATCCTGTCATACGTATTGTAAATACAACCAACGAGATGAAATTTGTACACAATTATGACGTGAAAACTGAAAAATTTTCTCAATTTTTAAAAAAGATTTTAGTTCAGCTTGAGGTCCGTTTAATAAATTGAAAAAACTCCTGATTTTCATTTTATTTATTTTAATTTTATTTTCCCGATATTTCGATCAACTTTACTGATCATCTTCAGGGGAATCTAAAAATATATACAAAAACACAAGTGAAAAAACAACACAAAATATAATAAAATATAATTACAAAAAGGTAAGTTGGAATTAATTGTATTGTAAATTTACATTTTTGAAAAATAAATAAATAAACTTTTAAGTAAAAAGCGTTGTTTAGGCTTTATTTTAATCAGCCCTTATCAATATCCAAACAAAACCTTTTTTTTTTGTTTTGGTCTATATTTGTTTATCGTGCTCCTATATATCTGCGCGCATTTTTCTACATCGCTCTTATAATTTAGCCTCTTGTCAGCTGGTAAATTTATTATATGTAGCATTTCCAGTGTATATCTCTTTTTATAATTAGTCTCTGATGTGAGTACTTTTACATGTTCGAAATTTGGCTTATGACCTGTTAAAGCACAGTGGGCCGCAAGTGCATTTTTTTGTGATAATGGTTTTTGAGTTGATTTTAAGTCAGACTTATGTGAAGCCATCCTAGTCTTCAATTTTGTTTTTGTGGTACCAACATATACCTTTTGGCATATATTGGACCCGTCTCCATTACAACCAATTTTATACACTATATTCGACTTTTCATCATTTTTTAATCTTGATTTTGTTTTACTGAACAGTTTATTGTTTGTGTTAAAAGTTCTGAACGCTAATTGGTTTTTGTCCTTGTCGTAAATGTCAGACTGCTTTAGTCTTTCAGAGAACCCCGGTATATATGTTGATGACTTATATGATTTGGGTGCTTTTTCTGTTTGAATACCTTCATTGCCGCTTTTAGCTTTTACGTGTTCCAATAGATCTAATATAGTTTTTCTTGGGAAATCATTCTTTGCTAGAATATTCTTAATTTTGTTAATATTTTTTGAGTGGAACGTCTGGTCACTAATAGATAAAACTGTTGTAATAAAATTAATAGCAGTGTTCATAATTATTTTTCTTGGATGTTTTGAATAGAAATTTATCAATCTTCCTGAGCACAATGGCTTTTGATACCAATCCAACTTCAATGTATTGCCTTGCCTAATTATGACCGAGTCCAAATACGGTAGATTTCCATCCTTTTCTACCTCCATTGTAAATTTAATTTGTTCATTAAAAGCATTTAGTACTTGCAAAGTGTTTTCAACACTGTCTGATCTTACAACTGCGAAAAGATCATCTACATATTTGACCAATAATATTGGTTTGTTTTCCATTTTTCTTAGAGACGCGTCCAATAGTTCCTCTATAATAATACCCGCTATTATAGGAGAGGCCGGTGAGCTCATTGGCATTCCTTTTCTTTGCTCATATAATCTGTCTTGGTATCTAAAATATCTACCCTCTTTTATACAAAGTGATATCATCTCCATAAAAATATTTTTAGGTATCCTCGTATGTTGTTCTAATGTACTCCATTTCTTCTCAATCGTTTTTAAATCCAGATTTATGGGAATGCGAAGTTGATCGAAATATCGGGAAAATAAAATTAAAATAAATAAAATGAAAATCAGGAGTTTTTTCAATTTATTAAACGGACCTCAAGCTGAACGAAAATCTTTTTTAAAAATTAATTAAATAAAAGGTTGTACTAAAATTACACAATAATTAAACTTTCTCAATTTTATATCTATTCAATTAACAAAACATTTGTTTGCAACGACCGTGTTCAAAACTTAAAAACTATTTTATATGAAAAAATGCCTAGTTATATCCGAGGCGATTTATTGCCCCTATGCGAAGAATACGCGGATGTTTTCACTTTGAAAGAGGATAAGATGACAATAAATAACTTGTATGAGCAAAAACTAAGACTAAATGATAGAGAACCAGTGTACATAAAAAATTATCGTCTTCCGTACACACAGAGAAATGAAATAAAACGTCAAGTTAAAAATCTGCTCGACAATGATTTAATAGAACCGAGTACATCGAATTATAATAGTCCGCTAATATTGGTTCCAAAGAAAAGTCCAAATGACAGTAAATCGTATCGCATAAGCGTTGACTTTAGAGCTATTAATAAAAAATTGATCGGTGATAAATTTCCTTTGCCAAGGATTGACGATATTCTTGACAATCTTGGCAGAGCCAAACATTTTTCCATTTTAGACTTGTTCTCTGGTTTTCATCAGATACCAATCCATGAAAATTCAAGAGATTTGACATCATTCAGCACAGATCAGGGTGCATTTCGCTGGAAGGTTTTACCCTTCGGGTTAAATGTAGCACCAAATTCTTTCTCGCGTATGATGTCAATAGCGTTTTCAGGCATTGAGCCTCATAAAGCATTTCTTTATATCGATGATATAATTGTAATTGGTTGTAGCAAACAACATCATTTGAATAATTTAACCAACGTTTTTGATATACTAAGAAAATTCAATTTAAAGATTAATCCTTACAAATGTAACTTCTTTAGACCTGAAGTAACATTCTTAGGTCATAGATGTACTTCATCAGGACTTTTACCGGATAATAGCAAAGCAATAGCCATAGAAAAATATACAGTTCCCACGGATAAGGATGCTGTCAAACGTTTCGTTGCATTTGCAAATTACTATAGGAGGTTTATACCCAATTTTGCTTCTCTAGCAGTCCCATTAAATAAGATAACGCGTAAGAAAGTGAATTTCATATGGGACGAAAAATGTCAACAGTCTTTTGAAAATATCAAATCAGAATTGATTTCTCCACAAATACTACAGTATCCAGATTTTACGAAAGAATTTTTAATTACAGTCGATGCTTCCAAGGTAGGTTGCGGAGCAATACTTAGTCAAAATTTTGATGGTCATGATTTGCCTATATACTATGCATCCAAAGCTTTTAGCCGTTCAGATCAAAAGAAACCAACTATTGAACAAGAACTTTTCGCAATATATTTCGCGATTAATCAATTTAGGCCATATGTTTATGGAACAAAGTTTGTCGTAAGAACCGATCATAGACCCCTCGTCTACTTGTTTAACATGAGGGATCCATCGTCCAAGCTAACAAATATTAGACTCAAACTCTCAGAGTACAACTTTTCTATTGAACATATAAAAGGAAAAAATAACGTCGGAGCTGATGCTTTATCACGTATTTCAATTGACGAATTGAAAAATAATACAAATGAAAGCATTTTAGCAGTAACAACTCGCGCGATGTCAAGAAAACCCGACGTAAACAAAAGTCCAGTGCAAAGTAATGACGTTGTTAATCTAAAAGTGTATGATAAATTTTCACGTGAATTTAATAAGAAAGTAGCTAAAATAAAGTCAGAAATTTATTATAAAGATGAAAAACTGACGAGCATTAAGATAAAAATGTGCAATAAATTTAAATGTGTATTAAATGTTAATATTGTTAACGAAACATCAAATTTCGATGCGATGCTTTTAAGGCTACAAAATGAAGCCAACAATAACAACATTTATGCTGCAGAATGGCCAAAAAATGATCCATTTTTTCTATATACACAATTCAAATGTTGAAAAACCATGGTAATAAAATATTAACAACACTGGAAATAATGTTAGTTGATCCAATTGAAACTGTAAATGATGAAGAAAGGAAGAAAATTTTAGAAATTTATCACAATGACCGGATTGTAGGTGGACATTGCGGACGGAAACGATTGTATGCTAAACTTAGAACAAAATACTATTGGAAAAACATAACGAGAGATATTGCTTCATTTGTGAACAACTGTAAATAATGTAAGGTAAATAAGGTAAAAATAGGAACAAAAGAACAACTGATGTTAACACCAACACCAGTGAACCCGTTTGACGTTATAGTACTAGACACAATCGGACCACTACCTATTTCGAAATATGAAAACAAATATGCGGTAATATTAATTTGTGATTTCACAAAATACCTTGTTAGTATACCCGTACCCGACAAAAGTGCAAAAACAATAGCGCAGGCAATCTTTGAAAATTTCATTTTAGTCTATGGAAGAATGAAAACTATAAAATCGGATTTAGGAACTGAATTTAAAAATGCAGTATTTGAAGAAATGTGTAAGCTTCTGAATATTGAAATAAATTTTTCAACTGCCTACCATCATCAAACGGTAGGGACGGTAGAAAGAAATCATCGTGTTTTTAATGAATATATAAGAGCGTATAGTAGCGAAAATATTTCAGACTGGGATACATACTTGAAATATTTCACATTCTTTCATAATACGACTTCAAGTTCGGTATTCGACAATAAATACACGCCTTATGAGCTAATTTTTGGAAGAAATGCAATTATGCCAAATGATTTAAATTTAGAAAAAATTGATCCGATATATAATGCTGAAATCTACAGCAGAGAAGTTAGATATCGACAACAAAAATCTCACAGTATTATAAAAGCACTTATAATGGGTGTTTTTTATTGAGGTATAGAACTTTAAGTTGGCATCACTTTTTTAACTGGCGGCCATTTTGTCAGCTGTCAAGTGATTAATATTTAGTTTGGTTTGCCATTTCATCATGAACAGGTTGACAAAAGAACAACGCTTGCAAATCGTGCAAATTTATTTAGAAAATAATGGTTCAGTTCGCGAAGTTTACCGCAAGCTCCGTCCATTTTATGGTCGACATAATCGTCCATCAGAGCAATTAATTCGGTTAACCATGGATCGTTTTCGCACTACGTTTACTCTATGTGATAATACGCATCCGCAGAGACGTCGAACAGTGCGCACCGAAGAAACAATTGCCGCTGTAGAGCAAAGTGTTGAAGAGGACACGAAATAATGCTGGAGAGTCAGTTACCGTTAATGGAGACCGGTATAGAGCCATGATAACCGACTATTTTGTTCCCGAATTGGATGGCATGAATGTGGATGAGTTGTGGTTCCAACAAGACGGCGCTACATGCCACACAGCGCACGTCACAATCGATTTATTGAAGGAAACATTCGATGAGGGCATAATTTCGCGGAATGGACCTGTCAATTGGCCACCAAGATCGTGTGATTTGACACCATTGGATTATTTTCTTTGGGGATATGTGAAGTCGCTCGTCTACGCCAACAAACCAGAAACGTTAGGGGACTTGGAAGCCAACATTCGTGGCGTTATTGCCAACATACGGCCCCATATGCTCGAAAAAGTGGTTGAAAATTGGACCTGTAGAATTGGCTTTATTCGAGCCAGCCGCGGCGGCCACATGCCCGAAATCATATTTAAACATTAATGGCATAAAATTATCCTTCCAATAAAGCCAAATTGATGGACATTAAAACGATTTTCTTGTGTTTTATTTCAATTCGAAGTTCTATACCTCTAAAAAAAACACCCGTTAGAAAAACACAAGAAAAGAAACAAAGAATTGTATGACAAAAACGCCAAAACATTCAATGTAAACATAAATGATAAAAAAGGAACTATATGATAAATTTAGAAATGTATACGATGATCCATATATTGTAAAACACACAAGTAAATGGAGTAAATGTAACTATATACGATGAAAGTTCAAAGAAAGACAAAACGTTACATAAAGATAGATTAAGAATAGCTAATTAAAGGGTAGTAAAGGTACTACTTCTCAAAAAAAAGATAAATGTTTAAAATCTGTTTTAACTAATTGATACAAACTGATGTATTAAAAGAAATTTTAATAAATAGTAAAACTTAATTTTGTATATTAAAAATTTAATCTTTATTGCTTAACATAAAAAAAGAAAAATGTATTTAACAACAGTAGAACCCCGTTAAAGTCCCTGTTAATTTTTTTAAAATTAATGTTCATTTTTATACAATAATTAATATTATTATTACTATAAATACAAAAACGATTTTTGTCAATTTTCATTAATTTAATAAATAACCTTAGTTATGTAAGAAAAAAATCTTGAATCGGACTCAGATTGATCACCTGATTTGATTCAACATTTTTTTCTTCAGGAAGGGAGGTGTAAGGAAACTTACGTCGCCCATTGTACTTATTATATTTATTATATACAAGTATGCATTTATATGTAAACGCATGTACTAGTTACTCTCTCTCTCTCTCTCTCTCTCTAAATTAAGCCGTTAGTATGTAGTTCTGTAGCTTAACATTAAATCAATCATTATAAGAATATAATAAAGAAACAGCAGAATATTCAGTCTGCGGTTGAACATCAAACGAATCCAATGTCTTTGCTTTGTCTCGCAACCACCAAGAGGCAGACTCCCCATCGAGAGCTCATTTATGGTGGAATGTCGGTCTCGAGCGAGAGTACCTGTTTGGAGCACTTCCGAGTGAAGTGCGGGTACATTCCCTTGGCATCAGGTGAGCCCTATGACCACCTAAAGGTGTATCATATGGCTCCCATGATGCCAAAGGGCGATTCCCTACCGAGAGCTCATTCATGGTGGAATGTCGATCGCGATCGGGAGTCGCTTTAGGAATGACCCCTCTCATATGATTTCATCCGGACCAGACGGCAACCTAGTAGAGTTGCGCGCCTTTCCGGGGATATACCATGTGTGAGATTGATTCATGAGTATAGGGCCTTGGCCAGGCATAGCTCTGCGTGTTCCCCTGGTTTATTGAGACCACCCAGCCCTAGGCCTGACCCGAGCCATGCCAGCGGCACAGGTAACCGCTTGTGCAGCGCATTAAGTGGGCCGTTGACACGCCTCCCCCTATCCGCCACCTGGGGACGCGCCCGATGGGAGACTACGAACTCCTTGTGTATGTCGAAGTCGAACCCACTGCCACGACAGATTGTCACAGAATAAAGAGAACATATAAAAGTTTTCCCCATTCTAGGACAACCCGCCATAGCCGCAAACCCCACCCCAACACACACAATCACGGGTTAATTTGTTGAGGGCTAAGCATGTTTATATGTCTGCATTTCATGGGTGCTTTACCAAATTATTAGTAGATTTCAACCATACTTTTGAAAAGATTTAAATATCTTATGTTATGCACAAACTTTCAAAAATCATGTGAGAAGTTACATACGATTTTATATTAAGTACTACGCTTATTCTATTACAGTTTAAAAAAAATTCGTAAATTCTCAATAGATTTTTGGTAGTTTGTGCATAGTATAAGAGGTTTGAAACTTTTAAAAATTATGGTTAAAGTCTACTGATGATATGGTCAAGCAGAAATGAAATTCAGACTTATAGACATGCTTAACCCGCAACAAATAACTTTTCCAAAATTAAAAAAACTTAAAAAACCAAAAAATTAAATAAGTTCGACTTCATTTCATTTCAAATCTTTTCTGTGAAAATGAAAGTATGTACGCTGGCTTATATGTATATATGTAACTCAAAAGTAAAATTTGTTTGCCAATTTTTTTTTAAGTCTACAGTGAACAAAAAAAAACTTGTACACTTTATTGATTAAAATAATTGAATCTCTTAGGAGGGGTTCTCACCAAATTTCTGTTCACGGACCACTTGTAAAAATATTTTTTTGGCGGACCCCCTTTGAAGCTCAGGTTGTATTTTGTTTTTTATGTTGAATTAAAAACGCAAATAAGTAAAGAACAAAAACATATACGAGTATATTATTTTGATTAAACATTTGATTATACAAATTCATAAATATGTTTAAACCAAGTGCCGCATTACGTTTTTTATTTTGATTTTTCTCAAACATTTTGTTATTAAAGTTCGAAAATATATTAAATAAAAATTTCTTTTGAGAAAAAACTTTAAACAAATTTTTTTTGTACATCTTGTTTCTAACGTTCAATTCACAAGAAAACATCCACAAATCTAAATTGCCGTGATGGGGTTTATTATAATATCAAAGCTAAACAACAAGAACGGTTACTAGACATTACATTTCTCTTCGTTATATTTTATACATTTTCGCGGATTTGCGATTTTTTTCGCATTCTTTCAGATTGTTTTATTTTTAAAAGTTTTGACGATATATAGTCAATTTTAGGGCTTGTTTCCGATTTGTCAGTGCAGAGTCTGATGGGTGATTTTATAAGAACTATCGGAAAGTAAAAAAAAAAAAACACATAAAATTCAGAAAAATGCATGAAATATTTATTTGGATCGATAGTTGGGTCGATATAATTTAATGTTTGAAGATTATTTCATGCAAATGTTGGCCGCGGCTGCGCCTCAAATGGTCCATCCCCTTAGTCCAATTTTGGCATACTCTTTCCAACATTTCGGCCGGTATCTCACGAATAATGTTGGCAATGTTGGCTTCCAGTGCGTCAATCGAAGCGGGCTTGTCGCTATAGACATTAGCCTTAACATAGCCCCAAAAAAAATAGTCTAGAGGCGTTAAATCGCACGATCTGGGCGGCCAATTGACTGGTCCCAAGCGTGAAATAAACTGTTCACCGAACTCGCCTCTCAATTGGTCCATTGTTTCGCGTGCTGTGTGGCATGTGGCACCGTCTTGTTGAAACCACATGTCATGCAAGTCAAGCTCTTCCATTTTGGGCAGAAAAAAGTTTGTTATCATCGCACGGTAGCACTCACCATTCACAGTAACGTTGTGATTCGCATCATCTTTGAAGAAATACGGCCCAATGATGCCGCCAGCCCATAATCCGCACCAAACGGTTGTTTTTTGTGGATGCATTGGTAGCTCTTGCAATGCTTCTGGCTGCTCTTCACTCCAAATACGGCAGTTTTGCTTGTTCACGTATCCATTCAACCAGAAATGAGCCTCGTCGCTGAACACAATTCTTCGATAAAAAAGTGGAGCGATGAACTTTCTTAACATATACGCATTTTGGTAATAAAATTCAATAATTTGCAAGCGTTGTTCGTTTGTAAGACGATTCATGATTAAATTATAGACCAAACTGAAGATGTTTGACAGTGACACAAGATACAAAACGTGCGTGAGCTGTCAAATTTAGTGTTGCCAAAAAGATAATAGCAAAAAAATCACTCGTTATAAGTACGTATAAAATAAAAAATAAATAAAATAAAACATAAAACGAAGTATGTAGATCGAAAATAAAAACTTATATTATTTTTGAAAACACTGTTTTTCGGGGTCCACGCACCACCATTTGAGAACCGTTGTCTTATAGCAGTGGTTTTCAACCGATGGGTCGCGACCCTGGGGGGTCGCGGCGACCTTTCTCAGAGATCGCAAGCTGATCTAAATAAAATAGATTTAGGGTTTTCATGAAAGCGGAAGATATTGCCTTTTGTGCAATTGCGCAAACTTGCGAGGCGTGTTTCATGAAGCCCCTTTTGAAACTGTTGTGCAACTTTTAACAGCCAATGTCAACTTACTTCTCTAGCTACTTCTTGTACTTGCCTCTGCATCGCAACAACAATGAGTTATATGAATTTTTTATCACTTTGTCTTTTTTTCTCTATTTTCTTATTTTTTCACATAAATTGTTAAAAAAATATTTGTAAATTAAAATTTATATTTTTATGACGTTTCTTTTTATTTTTCAAATGCACAAATACTCTGCAAGTATACGAGCGTTACCGTTGAAATTTTTCAAAAAGGGGCACAAAAAGGGATTTTGAAAATAAAAGGTGCACAAAAAGGGGATTTTGAAAATAAAAGGGGCACAAAAAGGGGATTTCGGAGAAAAAAGGGGCAACGTTAATAACAAGAAATATATGGAAAAAAGTTATTTAATTTTTAAAAACTGCCGCTCATCTGATTAGATTTAACATTTTAGCAATACTTTTTGGCAGTTCTATCAAAAACTATTACTCAAACTACTAATAAATAATATGCGCTACGAGAAATCTGTGCAAAAAATTTAACGGAAATATTGTACCATTATCATATAATTGCTGCAACACAAAATTTGTCTAAGAGCAGTGCCTAATCAGAATATTTTACAGTACAACTTCCCGCGAATTGTTAGTTTTTTTAAATAAATTTTTTATATTTGTAAGCCGATAAAACAATTTGAAATTTAAATGAGTCGGCGAAAATCTCTATCTACGCGTCTAATAGTGGATAATTGACTTTGATCGGATAAAAAATAATTTAGTTATAGGGGAAACAATTTAATTTTTTTAAATATTTATCGTTTTTCAACAAATAGACATAAGGATGGAAATAGACATAAGGATGGTAAATGTTAAGTGTATTCTTACCAAATTTCAAAACGAGACAGTTGCTATCACTCTTTTACATAAATAAATTATATATATACCCATGCACATTTATATTGAAATAAATAAAAACAAATAAAAAGTAAAAGAATTTTTGTATTAAAAAGTATTGGAGTCGCCCTGTTATTCTACACTTTGTATAGTTTTTATATTCATTATTGTACAAACACATTTTCCCGCTTTATTAATTACATTATCATTCTTTTACTCTTTTGTATCTACTTACACATATAAAATAGAACGCAATTATTACTGTGTAATAAACCTTGTTCTGCTATAGGTTATGGGCCCAGAAACAATAAATTAAAAAAAAGCAATAAATTAAGAGGGCAATAGAATTTAGAAAGAATAAGTATTTAAAACGTTTTTTAAATATGTCGAAGCCGGAAAGCAGTACAAGTGGATTAACCATCGACAGGTTGCTTGGTAGAGAAAATTACCCAACCTGGAAAATTGCAGCGCAGGCTTATCTGGATTTGGAGAATCTTTGGACCACCACCATCGACTTTCATGATGCAGCGGGAAACTCGAAGATGCCGATAAATCCAGATCAAGATAGAAGAGCCAGAAGTAAGTTGACACTTATTATAGACACGTTGTGTTACGTCCATATACAGAACGCTAAAACAGGTAAAGAGTGGTGGCAACAGCTAGCAAATGCCTACGAGAATAGTGGTTTAACACGTCGGGTAGCACTTTTGCGAAAACTTTTAACAACTACACTTAAAAATTGTAAATCCATGGACGTTTACGTAAATGAGATTATAAAAACAGCTCAAGCACTGAATGGTATTGGTTTTGCCATTAGTGACGAGGGGTTGTATCACTTTTGTTGAACGGACTGTCGGAAAGCTACCGTCCAATGATAATGGCACTTCAAAACTCTGGAATTAGCATCAGTGGTGACAGCATTAAAATAAAATTATTGAAGGAAGTACCAAATGCATGCGAAAATTCTGCTTTTCATACATCCAATCGTTCAATGCCGCCAAAACAAAATAAGAAAGGCCCAAAGTGTAGAAAATGTCACCATTTCGGTCACATTGCGAAGTACTGTCGTACAAAAACACCACACAAACAGACAACCATAAAGAGAAAAAGTATGATGCATTTTCAGCCGCTGCACTATCAATATTAGGAGGGACAAATATTTATGACTGGTACGTTGATTCGGGCGTTACATCACACATGACATTGAATTCGAATTTGCTGAACAATATACACGGAGAGGGTGGTACAGTAGCGACTGCCAATAAGGGCATAATCCAAATAAAGGCAACTGGTAATACTGCGTTTCGACCAGACTGCAACGACTCATTAATTGAAATAAATAATGTTCAATACGTACGTGAACTGTCAACAAATTTGCTGTCGGTAAGTCAAGTAGTTAAAAGAGGTCACACAGTTATTTTTGAAAATAGTGGCGTAAATGTTATAAATCCAAATGGGACGATTATATGTACCGGTATTCATGTTAATGGCTTATTTAAGTTAAATTGTAGTCCGATATCACAAAATAAATCCTTTGCATGTAGTTCTGTGGCTAGTCAGGAATTGTGGCACAGAAGAATGGGACACCTGAACAACAATAGTTTACAAAAACTTCAAAGTGGTTTGGCAACTGGTATACAGTTTGCAAACACAACCATAGCTACAACTACAAGCGATTGTAAAATTTGCCCAATCGGTAAACAAATAAGACTACCATTCAATAAACATGCTACAAGAGCTTCTGATATTCTTGAGTTAGTGCACTCCGATATTTGTGGTCCGATGGAAGAAGAATCTCTTGGTGGAAAACGTTACATGTTAACACTAATAGATGATAAAACGCGCAAAATGTTTTTTTACTTTTTAAAAACAAAAAGCGAAATAGAGGTGGCTAACGTTTTTCAAGAGTTTCTGTGTTTTGCTGAAAAACAAAGTGGACAGAGATTGAAAACTCTTCGCAATGGAAAAGAGTATTTAAATAAAACTTTTCAACAAATCATCAAGAAAAATGGCATAAATCACCAAACTACAAACGTGCACACGCCAGAGCAGAACGGAGTCGCCGAAAGGAACAACCGATCAATTGTTGAAAAGGCAAGATGCATGCTATATGATGCAAATTTACCAAAAGCATTCTGGGCTGAAGCTGTAGCTTACTCCGTTTATTTACTGAATCGGTCACCTTCGAAAGGTACAGGCACAACCCCTGAAGAATCATGGAGTGGAACGAAACCGGACTTGTCGCACATAAAAGTATTTGGTACTGTGGCTATGGTACATATACCAAAAGTAAACCGTAAAAAATGGGATGCTAAGGCACATGAGTGTATAATGACAGGTTTTGATGAACATACGAAAGGCTATCGCCTTTATGACATTAATAAAAAATTATTTTCAAAAGCCGAAACGTTTCATTTATTGATGAAAACAAAAATTTTGCTGAATGTCCATCTAAATCACTGTTGAAAACAGAACATAACAAAATAAGCATGGCACAGAATCTCATTGATGATACATATGCTGATGAGAAAAACGATAATCGGCCGAATATAGTGGAGGCAAATACGGTAAATCAACCGAACCTTGGTGAAAATCATCCAATACAAGTCATACTAATTTGCCAACTTTAAGACGCAGTGAAAGAAACAAACGAATACCAGCCAAATTAGACGATTTTGTAATCGAAACTGAAGATACATCTTCGTCAGACGAATACAACTCAGCAGAAACAACAGAAGAAAGTTCATCGTTGGCAGCAGAAGACGATTTTCAAGGATTTTCTGAGCTCGTAGCGCCTCCATCGCAACAAAATAGACCAAATTATTTAAGTGAACAAGTGTCAAAGCTCAGCGTTGAGGGGCGCATTAACACAGGCAAGTATTCTTATTCATTTTCAAATCAATCAAATACTGCCGAAAATTTATTTCAGTTATTTACACATGATCCAGAAACCGTAAAAGAAGCGCTATCCCGTCTAGATTCTGATAAATGGAAGAGAAGTACCAATCGCTAATGGAGAATCACACGTGGTCACTTCAAGATTTGCCACCAACCCGTAGGGAAATCAAATGTAAGTGGGTATTCCGTACAAAACGTGACATAACTGGCTCCATAGATCGTTACAAGGCGCGATTAGTGATAAAAGGATACTCACAGCGAAAGGGGGTAGACTATGAGGAGACATATTTCCCTGTCGTACGTCATAGTTCCCTGCGATACCTTTTCGCAATCGCCGCTCAGATGAAGCTCAAGATTGAACAGATGGACGCCGTCACAGCGTTTCTTCAAGGCCATTTAAAGGACGAGATCTACATGGAATAGCCTCCACTTTATGTAGAATGAGAATAACCCGTAATAACAATTTCATAGCTCTAGATCAGGAAGCTTACATTGAAAACATTCTTGAAAAGTTTGGAATGCAAAATGCAAAACCGGTCACTACGCCAATGAATGCTAGTGAGAAAATATCTATATCTATATATAATAAGTGATTGTGCAACAACAAATGAAGATATTCAGAGCATGCAAAATATTCCGTACCAGGAAACAGTAGAATGCCTTATGTATTTGTACCAGTGTACACGACCAGATGTTTGTTTTGCAGTGAACAAACTTAGTCGGTATAATGCTAACCCTGGACTTCGTCACTGGTCTGCAGTGAAACACCTACTTCGATACTTACGTAGAACTTATATTACACTTCTACAAAAAATGTTACCAAATGCAACATTATTGGTTATACGGATGCAGATTGAGCATCCAGTCTTCAAGACCGCAAGTCAACAACAGGCTATGTTTTTATAGCTCAGGGAGGAGCAATATCTTGGTGCTCAAAGAAGCAACAAACCGTTGCAATCTCATCCTGTGAAGTCGAATATATAGCACTTTCGTCAACTGTTCAAGAAGCAATATGGTGGAACGGAATAAGATCACACTTTTACGAAAATGAAGAACCTTTGAATATAGGTTGTGATAACCAAAGTGCTATATCAATCGCATCGGGCGGTTGATTTCATCCGAAGACAAAACACATTGATATACGCCACCATTTTATTCAAGATGCCTTAACAAAAGGAGATTTCAAATTAACTTACGTAGGCACAGATCAGCAAATTGCAGACGTACTTACAAAACCCCTTGAAAGGACAAAGTTTGAAAAATTCCGTGAAAGCTTGGGTGTCCAGTAACAAATCCCAGATTAAGGAGGAGTATTGGAGTCGCTCTGTTAATCTGCACTTTGTATAGTTTTTATATTCATTATTGTACAAACACATTTTCCCGCTTTATTAATTACATTATCATTCTTTTACTCTTTTGTATCTACTTACACATATTAAATAGAACGCAATTATCACTGTGTAATAAACCTTGCTCTGCTATAAAAAGCATTGGCAAACCATTTTTCAGGTTGTAAACTGAAACGTTGGCAAACCGTTTTGGTTTCTTCTGTAAAAGTGCTTTCCCAGTGCTTCAATTTTTGTACAGCTGCCTGGGCAATTATTCACAATTCGACGCGTAATTTTTAAGCTTTTCAAATAATATATAGATCACTTTAATCGAACCAGCTTTTGACTCTGGGAAGTATACATCGAAAAAACACAAATGTACCGTTATCTGGAAATGGCCGAAATTAACAATTTTTCTTTACTTTTCTCGTGTTAAGCATATCTTAATCACTATAAAAAATGCATTAGAATCTTTATACATTTTGCTTGTAAAGCAGTGTAATGTAGACTGATTTTGCAAAAAAAAGCACTATTTAGCTTACTGCGTAAGGAAAATTTTCTAAAGTATCTTCATTTAGTAAAAAGTATCAAAAGAGTGGCAAGAATTACAAAAAGTATCACATTTGGGTGCATTTTGTAAAAGTAACAAAATAGTATCCAAGCAGTCGAAAAAGTATCAAATTGCTACTTTAGTAGCACCAACTATCAATGCGAACGCTGGGCTTGTACACCATAGTGTACACATCTTAATATACCAAAGAAAATACAAATTGTAGAAACACATTCACCCGGATTATGTATGTATGTCGAAGTCAAATTTGGGACTACGACAAATTGTCGTAGAGTAAAGAAAACATTCCAAACTTTTCTTTATTCTAGGACAATTTGTCGTAGTCGCAAATTCAACTTCGATATATATATAGGTACATAATCCGCACGATTATATTTTATATACATAATTACCATAAATTGCCAATACGTACTTAAGGGGTTCTAAAGAAGAGAAGCATACAATTTAAATTTAATTTCTATCAGCATTATGTATAATGAGAAACTAGCATGAAGTTAGCATAAGTGGCAAAATTTAAAATGATGTTAACGAGTTTTGTCATATAAGTTTACAGTAAAAATAGCGCTAGAATGTAATCGTGAGTTAAAACTACATTATGCGCCAACTTTTAATGCCAAATAGTATGGAGGAACTCGTTAAGACCAAGTTCAATTTCGTCACTTATGCTAACTTCATGCCAATTTTTCATTATACATAACGCCTGGTGTTTGTTACCATATAATATAAATGGCTGACCAAAATAATGCTAATCCGCCATGTTCTGTATTTCATGTGGAATTAAAATGTGCGGAATTATCAAAGCATTGTTGTAGTAAATTAATATTTATAACAACATTGCCTTGATAATTCCACACATTTTAATTCCACATGAAATACAGAACATACCCGAATATATAATCATATGTATGTATATTTGCGATGATGTTAAAATAGATTTCTTGCTGTTGAAGATGGTAGAGGCATATGTTGAAATTAAAATATTTCCCCCATATTCATCAAAAAATAAAATGTATTTGAAATCTATTTTAAGAAAATGAAAATTTTGAAATAAAATACATTTCAAACTCTTTTTAAATTATGAATATGGAGGTTTGTATTTAACGAGTAGTCGGTTTAAAAGGGTTAACTAAAGCAAACAAAAGAAAATAAATAAATTGTTTACATTTGTAAATTTTATATTAATATTTAAGTACAATTTTTGTAAATTGTGTACGCGCAAAATATGCTGCAGATTTTCACTGAAAGTATACCGTTGGATAGGATTAAATCATAGAACTGGACTACACAAGAACTAGAAAAATCCGCTGAATATCTTGGGAGTTATAAGCAATTTAAATTGCTAAAAAAACACACACACATTGAAGCACCATATACCCAAGAAACATGCGTTTTTCATATTTAGATTAGAATAATTTAAGAGGATGACTTGCGAATTGTGTGAAGAAGAATAGCAAATGATTTCTCAAATTGGGTATACATATGGGTAATTCCAGAAAATGTCCATTTTTGTCACAACCCATAGACAACTAACTAGACCCGTCACTATACAACAACATTGTATGAAAGAGAAAGCAAATCTTATTTTTTGAACGTGTTTCTAATTTAACTATCTCTTTCATACAATCTTAGTAACAACAACATTTTGCATGTAAAACTGCATAACACATGAGAACAGCCTTTTTGTCTGTCAAAAGAGAGTATTCTGTTCCATATTCTGTGTCACGTCCGTCGCCAAGCACTAAAGGTTTTTTTTTTTGTTGAAGAAAAACTCAAGTTTTGTTGCCCTTTTCTTTTACTTAATTTAGATCTAATTATGTTCTACGCAAAAATATAAATAAGTAAAAAAACACGTAAGTTTTTCATTGAAAAAACCAGTTTAAGTCCTTGGCGACGGAGGCGACAAAAGTTGAATTTTTCTGGAAATGCCCATATTTATTTACAAATTTTTTAAAAATTTTTCAAATGTTGAACTAAAAAAGTATAAGTATTTTTTAAAGAACAACACATTCATTCACTTCTTTCAAAGCAGTTCAAGAACGAATTAAAACATCAGAAAAATCCATTTCGTAACATTCTAAATATAGTTTAGATTCAATGAAGAGATACATATGCAAACGGACGTTCACGCAAACTTTTAGATTCCTGCGATCAAAATCGCCGACTTTATTGAAGCAATTCAAACGGACGTTCATGCATTTTTTTAATGCAAAGCGACGTAAAAAACATAAAAACGCATGTATTCTCTGAGATTATAAACAACGGTGTTAACGGTGCTTTTGAAATAAGATATAATTTTTGTTTTTTGCATCTGTTGTAAAAAAACGTCCGTTTGCATTTAATTTTACAATATATATTGGGAACAATTACCAAATGGCGAGAATATTATAAATTAATTTGATATTATCCGAATTTATACTCAAATAAAATAAAAATTTATTTCAAGAAACTATTTGTTTTAAACAATGTATTTTAATGTTTGCTGGGTATAGAATGGAAAAAGAAATTAAAAATAATAAAATGAGCTGATGTTAACCAGACGAAGTGAGCGTACTTGTATTAATATACTTTGCGTACGACCGTACTGCCGAAGTTTGACCTTCAGACTCCCTTTGCCAGCGGAGTCTCAAAAAATTAAACACACTATAAATACACACACGCACTGTGTATGATGTCGCTTAACGGCGAGCATCATATCTTTAACCCTCTGGAAGGCTAGTCATCTGTGGGGCCACTGGTTCCCGTGGTACCAGTTTATGTTACTGGCCAAGCCTCGAAAGAAAACCACTAGAGGTTAACTTTCTATCGACTTTGGTCTTGAGAGAGACCCTAGGTGCCTGTTCACCTCCTTACTGACTAGCGTAGGCAAGCCTACTTCCTTATATAAATATGTGCACGCCCGTTACTCGGCTGCAAGAGATTGGGCAGTAAAACATAAGTTTTATGGGTAATCGGCCTAAGGTAATGTCAGCAAAAACCAAATTACCCTATTCCCAGGAAGCACATCACCAAGGTGTGCATGAACTGTACCCCCCGGGGGAATTGATAGGGACAGAAGCAATCTCGTTAATCCATGAATGATGAAACTACTACTACTATTGCGCACTAGATGGCGTTAGTGTATTTCTATGCAGCTGTTAAGTTTCTCTGGACTTCTTGTTGTCCGTATGATTACGCTAATACACTCATACACAGCTCACACCGCGTTATTACAATCTTACTCAAAATTTGTGATTGTATTGTGAAAAAGATTTTTACCCCCTAGCGTATAGATGTTTACACATCAAAAACCCCGACTTCAATGCAAAGATCTTATGTACCAGATTACAAAACCAACGCGATTTTGTGTTAGATCAAATGATGTGCTTGTCTACAAATGTGGTGTCCGCCCGCAATTTTTAAATAAAATATTTTAAAAATCTGTCAAGAAATGTCGGAGTTATGTGAAAATTAATATATCGGGCTAAAACTTTTTGAAACAAGAAAAAATAATAATTTTGAAAATTGGTTCATAAATGGAGGATTATGCGATAATCAATATTTCCGTGGGAGGGGATAGATAATGCCCTACAGATTTTCGAAAAAAGAATTTTGAAAATCGGTTCAGATCGGAAAAAAATTATGCAACAAAACTGCAGGCAAACCCTTTAAAAAAATCGGCTTAAAGATGGCAGAGTTTTGATTGGGTGGAGTGAATTTCCTCACCGATTTTCGAAAAAAAAATGTGGAACCAAACACCAAGCAAACCATTTCAAACAAAAAAAAACTTTGATGTCGGTTAAAAATAAAGAAAATTACAAATACCTTTTTCAGGATACTTTGGCATTTTAGAGGACTTTCTAGCGGGAAGCTATGTAATTTTTAATCAATACTTATTAGGAGGAGACTGAAACCTTTCGAATATGATATATGATGACGCGCTCTAAAGTTATTCAATCTTGAATATGACGAACATTTCTCAAAAAATGGACGAGATACCCAAGCTTAGACGGCTATAAAAAGAAATTATAAAAAGTATCTGGCTAGTTCTACGCGTAAGAGTAGAATATACATACCCACCAAACCAAAAGTTTCGACTTTTTCTGAAGTCAGACTTGTCGTAGCGAATTCGTTAAGGCATTTCGGTAGCTTGTCTAAAATCAGACTTGTCATAACGAATTCGTTAAGAAATTTCTGTAGTCTGTCGTAACGAATTCGTTAAGACACTTCGGTAGTTTGTCGGAACAAATTTCTTTCGGATACATTTATTTAATGTCAGTTTGTGCAAATAAAACTTAAAAAAAAACAATAAAAATTTGATTTATAAGTAAGTAAAAACCGGTGAAAAGTTTTCAGATTGTTTTAAAGAAATATAATAAACTAGCTATATCCCGCGTGCTTCGCTACCCCATTGTTGTGCAGATATAGAAAAATTAATTAACTCATTTAAAAATAACCATAAAATTGGTTAGTTTTTTTGCGATTTTTTTAGTTTTGGCGAATTTTTGCGTTTTAGCGATTTTTTCATTTTGGCGATTTTTTGTTTTGACTTTTTTAATTCTGAAATTTTTTAGTTTCGAAGATACACCAAACTGTTTAAGCTACATAGTCAAAATTACATTAACTTTCAGAACACCCTTTAATTTTTGTTGAGTTAAATATTCTACAGACTACACCAATTAACACTAACTTTGAAAATTTCGAGAGTCTATATAAAAGTGTATGTTACATTAGTGTTTCAACATGTTTCGTTGCTCGCTTTAGAACACTCTTTAATCTTTAGCCCCTAGTTCTTACGGCTCTCGAGAAAACAGCCTGTGACAGACAGAAAGACAAACGGACTGATGGACAGCGTATCGAAAACAATAAGATTAATTTACACTTTTGGTGTACAGAGCCCTAAAAAGAGCCTTTTCCAAAAAGTAACTTTTAAAAAGTAACCATTTTCAAAAGAGTACCATTTTCAAAAAGTACCCTTTCCAAAAAACATTTTTCAAAAAGTACCATTTCTTAAGACTACATTTTCAAAAAAGTAGGGTTTCGAAAAAGTACCTTTACTTTAAAATACAAACGTTTAACAAAAAAAGTACCAAAATTATATTTTTACCCTTTTTCGGCCCCAAATGTACAAATTTCAAAAAAGTACAAAACAGCTATCCACTCATTTTTCTATCTTATTATGACGCTTTTGGAATTTTATGTCTACCTTACTTAGATTCGGAGATATAAGAACACCGAGCTTACCCGTCGTTTTTACCCCTTTTAATCCCCTTAGAATATAAGTTTTTAAAAATTCGTTCTTAGAGAATATATACAAACATATGCATTCAGTATGTGTATCAAGATAGTTGTATGGAAAAAAGTACCAAAAAGGGCTACCAATTTTACCCATTATATATTCAAATTTGAAAAAAAAACAAAACTGTTTTTGAGGGATTTTTAAGGAGAGAAGAATGAATTTCAAGTTTAGTTTCTAACTTTATTACTTTAGGAGATAAACTGTTAAAAAAAAGTACCAAAATTATATGTTCACCCTTCTTCGGCCCCTAAATGTACAGATTTTAAAAAAGTTTCAGACACCTGTCCGCTCATTTTTCTATCTTATTATGATGATTTTAGAATTTTATGTCTTTCTTACTTAGATTCGAAGATATAAGGTTACCGAGTTTACCCGTTTTTAACCCTTTTAATACCCTTAGAATTAAAATTAAAAAAAAAACCTTTCTTAGTGAAAATATACAAACATATTCATTCACTATGTATATCAATTTGCATATGTATATCAATTTGGATAAAAGAATGCATTTTAAATTTAAGTTCTATATTCATTACTTTAGGAGATAAACGGTTAACAAAAAAAGTACCAAAAGTATATTTTTACCCTTTTTCGGCCCCTAAATGTACAAATTTCAAAAAAGTACCAAACACCCGTCCGCTTATTTTTTGATATTATTATACTGTTTTTGGAATTTTATGTCTACCTTAGTCAGATCCGGAGATATAAGGTTACCGAATTTACCCGTTCCCAAAACCCCGTCTTAGTGGATCTATACATCCTGAGGGGAGCTTTAGTGGTTTGGGCTGGGCGATGATGAATCAGTCAGTCAGTCAGTCAGTCACTCAATAACGTTACTCTTTTATTTATATAGATAAAGAAGAACATTTAAAAGAAATATTTATTCGCCAATTAGAGTTTTGAATCTAAATTTTCATGGAAAGACTTTATGCAGAAAGTTTTTACTCGGCGAAGCCCCTATTCGACATGCATAGAGAAGAAAACCATTAAGGCCGGCCGAAGACCGTCTAAGAAGGCAATTTTTCCGATTTCGGAACCGAAATCTTACCGATTTTTGTATGATAGGGTTGACACGACTTCGTAACGATGTGTAGTTACGAAATCGTAACGATATGTCGGTACGAATTCGCAACGACGTGTAGGTACGAAATCGTTACAACATGTCGGTACGAATTCGCAACGACGTGTAGGTACGAAATCGTTACAACATGTCGGTACGAAATCGTAACGATATGTATGTAGGTACGATTTCTTAACGAATTCGTTTAGAATTTTCCTCAACTTTTTTAATAGTAATTTATTTAAAAATTATTTTCAATCATTTTATTTGGATAAAAGCCGTTCTACATCTGAATAAATTTTATTATATCTCACCTGAAGATTTGTAGTAGTAGCATTTAGAGCAGCTTGCTTAAAGTTTGCCTCAAACATTCTAATAGAGTCATCTATATCAGCAGGCGTTTTTAATGGAATATTTTCTGTGCAATGAGCACTCAAATATTTTTTGTATATCAACCAAATAAATGGGTGAAGAAGTTATATGTGTGGTACAATAGTTGGTGAGTGATCTGAAGACAAATCTAAAGATGATTCAACTTGGATCATTTCGCTGGGCACACCCTTTACCACTCCAAAATCAATAACATGAGGTATTTTTCGGCGATCTCTTGGCCAGTAAGTTGGCTGCCCCGTTGATATAACATTCAAACACATTTTTGAAATTGTATCAAACAAAACGTGACCCTTTGGTGTTTAGGCGATATCACCAGAACGTGTGCTTAGCGTTGTAATCACCGGCGGCCAAAGAGCGTGGGCCTAGTGAATTAAAAAATTACTATATATTGATTTTCTGTAATAGAGTACCTGGGAGGAGAGTAAATTGATGAAATCACCAGGTTTTGATGAAGAGCTTCAATGCAGATGTTAGTTGCTGGAAGATAGTCTTCACAATGACCACTCATTAAGTAGTGTTTTATTCGCGATTTTATTAGTATACCCGAGCCACCACAAGCGCTACCTTGGAGGTCCTTTGTGTCGTAGCGAGTATATCCGTTGATTTTAAAAAAAGCTTCTAGCTGTCAAATGCGTCTCAGAGATAACCATAACATCAATTTGTTAATCAAAGTTCTTATGTTGGCGGATGCCGTTTGCGTTCCAGAAACAGATTATTAAGTTCATAGTTTGTTTAATGCAGCCTGCAATAATGTATACTGCATTTTCAACACTTCCTGCATCATGCAATAAATAAGTATACAGGTGGCCGCATAAGGGCAACAATTACAATACAAAAAACAAATAGATAATGCTTGTCAAAAAATACACTTGCTGGATGTGACATACTATATTCACACTGCTATAGTTTAACGTGTTTCGGCCAATATTTTAAGAATTGTTCAGACTACAATTTTATAAACTTTCTGTTTACTAGACTTGTGCGGCTATTGAACGAACTAGCTCAATTGAATCATTGATTCAATTGAGCGAAGTGAAACGCGCACTTTACTGAGCGTTTTTAGCTTAGTGAAAGAAATAAGGCGCATTGAAGGTGAATGTTTCATCTTTCTTTCTTCTGTCTGCTGATCAGCGTTGTCAGAAGATTTTCGAAGAAAATCATCATTTCGCGGAATAATAATCATATTTGGATGTATAAAATCATCACAAACTTTTATTCCAAAGCTGAACAATGAGACTTTTACAGCAAACTAAAACAAGAACGCGTTTTTTTAGATTATATGATTTCCTTCATGTCATATTCGAGATAGGAGATTTACTGTTTTTTTGGCAACCAATATTAAAAAGATACTTGTAAAAAATTCGTGAAAAGGTTTGAAAGCCGGCAGCGATCAGAGAAATATTCAATTTTTTCCTATAACGTACAGATTTTTTAATGGGAATGACTAACATTTTCAATATGTACATCAGTATAGTTTACCCTAACTTGAGAATGGTTTATCCAATTTCAATAAATAAAAAATGCAGAATAAAATTACCTTTAAGTCATTTATTCGGAGTTATTCAGAAATTAGCGGCGAAAAATGCGTTTTTCATGCAAAGTGAATTTTTTTTCAATTAAGTTATGAGTTTTAGTCGAACTGTATGTATGTATATGGGTTTATATCCAAAGAAATTTAATTATTTTCGCTTGAGCTCGGCTTTAATTTAATTTTTCAATTAAATTATATTTTTATTTATAGATAAATGTGAAGCATGTAGACAAAGAAAAATTTGACTGCTTGGAGGGTTGAACTGACAAGTTTCGATAGCTCCCGCTAATATCTTCAGAGTTCTCTTCTGCTTAGACCACTCGACCAAAGAATTTGTTTTTCGTTTTCAAAGTCATGAAAAAATTAAGAGGTAAGCTTTGTAGGTATATTAGGAATATAATAAGCCATAAACCATTAAAATCGAAAGTAAATGTCGATTTTATTCACAATTAGTTGAGGGAACTATAATACACACACAAATTTAAATTTTTTCCTTTGTATAGAAATTGTGACTTTTATGAACTGACCACCTTCACTTAATTGCGAATAAAATCAACATTTGCCATCGATTTTCATGACTTAAGGCTTATTTTATTTCTAGTTATCCTACCTGTCAGACTAATGATAACAATTTAAAGTTTTTGCAGTTTTAATTTCTTTTATGAGTTTTTGAAAACGAACAATGAAATTTGCAAAAAAAAAAAAAAGATTTCGTCGATAATTTCTGAAGAACTCCAAAACAGATGGAAATATAAAAAAAATTAGTATGCATGATTGGCTTATTTATTCAAATCGGATAATTCATTATTGAGTTAGGGTGAAATATACTGACGTAGCTATTTGAAATATTAGTCATACCCATTAAAAAAAATCTGGACATGATAGAAACAAATTTAAAAATTATTTGATTTAGCCCAATAAACTTTGTACATCCCACAAAAATTTTTATCATCGAACATGATTGATAGTTTTATCATTCAAAATCATCTTGCAAAGCTGATGAATGCACTTCAATAAACTTTTATATTAAAAACGTTTGAAAATTATATATTAATTGATTCAAACAACTACAAAAAGTAAGGCATGATACGTTTCAATAACTATTTATATATCGTCACAGAAAATGCAGAAAGTCCTATCTAACATTTTAAAAGTTTTACAGAAGAAGCATAAAACTTCTTGAAATGAAAAATATATGGGCAATTCATGCAAAATTTCGCAATAAATATATAAATTTGCTGCCCCTTTTTTAATTATATTGTAAAATTGTACACTAATTGTCAATATATTTTTTCATTTAAACAGGTTTCATCCTTCTCCTGTAAAACTTTTAATATGTCCGATGGGGTTTTTGCATTTTCTTTGACGATATACATATAAACAGTATGAAAAAAATTATAATTTGCGAGAAAAAATATCATCGTTTGGGGAAAAAAATCATCATATCATATTTTGGTTAAAAAATCATCAAAAATATGATAAAATCAGCATTCTGGCAACGCTGCTGCTGATTCATAGTTCACGGCGAACTAAAAATAGTGGCATCATTGCAGAATTTGCTTATCTAATACAAAACCTAATTCACACGCCGTTTAAAGAAAATATTTACGGCTGCATGCAAAAATACTTAAAGTAGCTTTGCCAAGCAATTTTGAGTAAAGTTGTATCCTAAAAAAATTATTATATCAAAATTTTAAAGTAGACACTCACGTTTGTTGAGACTACTTTAAGTTGATATTTCCAAAATATGTATTTTTTACCACAAATATTTTTGTTAATATAGCACATGTTGATTCCTGTTACATCTGAAAATGATGCTTGGAGTCTTAGCTCTTAGCTTAAATTTATTATTTGTTTCATGTAATGGGAAAAAACACCAAATTATCTAGTTGATTCGAAATACATAGAAAAATTCATAAAAAATATAAAAAAATAAAAGTATAACATAAAATATTTTTTAACATACAGCCGTTAATTTTTAATAAACATTACCGGCTGTATGCAAAAATACTTAAAGTAACTTTGCCAAGCAATGTTGAGTAAAATTTTATTCTAAAAAAATTATTATATCAAAATTTTAAAGTATGCTTTTACGTTTGTTAAGACTACTTTTAGTTGATATTTCCAAAATTTTTATTTTTACCTCTAATATTTTTGTTAATATAGCACATTTTGATTCATGCTACATCTGAAAATGAAGCTTGAAGTCTTAGCTATTAGCTTAAATTTATTATTTGTTGCATGTAATGGAAAACAACACCAAATTATCTAGTTGATTCGAAATACATATAAAAAATTCATAAACAATATTTAAAAAATACTATTGTTTTTATGGCAATTTTAAGTGGTTACGAGCCAAACAAGTTAATTTTTAGATGTTTTCCCATATACTCAATTGTCAAAAAATGTACGTGTTTCGAAATTAAACTCATTCAAAAGCCAGTAAAAGGCATCGATGTGAAGAAATCATACTCTGGCAACATATCGTTCGACTCAGTTGTATATAATAGTAAAGAGTAGTAGGTACTATAAAAAGTATTTATACGCACTTTTTCAACCGATTACAGCGTACACTGTAAAAAATATTGGCCCTTATCGCGGTTGGCGTTTTTCGACTTCAAATTCGACAATTTGTAGTAGATTAAAAAAAATGTGACGGCCACGTTCAGTAACATTTATTTATTTATTATTTTTTATTTAATTTATGTCACCCTTACTATTTTAAATTAAACGCAAAAACACAATCTTTAAACAAACAAAAATATTGAGTTGAAAGATCGTCACCTTCTTTGTCAGCTTTCGCTGACGTTTTCTAAGCACATCCATCAAGATCGCCCTGTCAGTATACGAACATATGAATTCTAGCATAATGGATGTATTTTTATGGGTTTTGACAGACAAACAAAATCAGATGACATTAAAAGCGCATTCCAAAACAGTTGTCTGCTGACCTCACGACACTACCGACATGGTTGGCAAGTCTAGGGGTCGAAAGTCAAACCTAGAGGTCGCTTAGGCTTCCCACAATTCTAGAAGATCATATGACCGACATTGTTCGTGTGCTGAATAGCTAATCTGACCAGACATCCCGCTTTAGGCGGGATTATCACGCTTTTAAGAGATCGATCCCGCCTAGAATGTGTATCCCGCGTTCTCCCGCTTTTTTAATTATTACCAAAATTTTGGAAAATTTTTCAACTGAATAAAAAAACATCTTTCTCCTTTTTCAGCCAGTACAACTCATTTTTAGACGTTCCTTCGAATCTCATTACTTAAAAATTTCGAATTCAAAGATATTTAGGGCCATATGCATGGCGCAAACTTGGCATGAAGTTAGCATTAGTGTTATAAGTTAGTGACGAAATTGAACCTGATCTTGAGGAGTTTTCCCATATATTTTGAAATGGGAAATCATCACAGAATATTGCCACGGGTCTCGGCTACAATCTACGGTAATTTTTAAATTAACGTTTCATATCAAAACTGGTTAAAGTGTAGTTCAATTTTGTCATTTATGCTAACTCTATGCCAATTTTTTGTTGTTATCTATACGCCCGTTAATTATTTAGGATTAAGTTCATTTAATTAAATTTTTCTATTAGCTTACATTTATTGAGAAAGGAATTTCCAAAGCATGTAATAATTGAAAAGACAAATTATTATCTGTATAGGCGTCGAACTGTTTTCGAGATCAATCATTATCTCATCATCAGAGCTCTTGTCATGCCTGCTCCCACTGTGATAGTGGTGAAGTCAAGTAAGGCACTTAACATTAAATATGTTTGATTGTTCCAAAAATGAAATTCAACGATCTTAACCCAGAATAATCGAAAGTCTTTGGATTCAAACCCATGCAGTTCGACTAAAATCCATAAATTCAATTTGAATTTTTCTACATTAAAATGAACAAAAAATTAAGAAAAAGTCTTCAGAGCCACACGCTAATCTAATTTTGTGCCGAGTATATAAAACATAAGATGCTTAGATCCGACAAAAAATACCAAAGTTACAAGACAGAATTTTTTTCATACAAAATTGCCTTTGAACGAAAATCTTCTTTTAACTATATACACTGAATTTAAGCACACATAAAAAATAGACAAGAATGGTGTTCAATAAATTCATGTTATTAGAGAAAAACATGAATTTCAATAACATTTGTCATTAACTTAATAAAATATTTCGATGTGTGTATTTCTTTCCCATGCCGGTTATTTGTTTTCTTTTCATACATAAGTACTTAAAACAAGTTGTATCTCACAAAAAAATAACTGGGATATGGCTCAGCTGTAGAGAGCATGCTTTACGTCCGGGAAGGCAGGTTCGTATCCCAGCCATGTCCAAATTTTTTTCATTCATATATATATGTATATTTTTTCTTTTGAAATAATTTTGCTATCAATATAGCGGAATTCTTTATCACAAGAAATTAAAAAAAAATTATTGAATAGCGGGATTTTTGTTATCAACAACGAAACGTATTTTTCGTGATTTTTTGGGAATTGCTAAAATTTATGTTTTTTAAATTTATAATCGCACTATTTCCCAAAATTAATATTTTACTTATTCAGTAGAATATTAATTGTTTATAAAAACACATTGACATTGATTACTAAGGGGTATTAGTTAGTTCCTATGCGCATTTCACTGGGGCTAAATGCAGATCATCAGTGAACCTTTACCCAAAAATTTCATAGAAAAGTTAAAGATATTGTTACGTTTTTAGTCCTTTACATAAAAACGGTTTTATTATTTTCACAGGATTCGTTGAATTGCAATAAAATAAAACACAGATATTTATTTTACAAATAAATTCTCAGTAACACTTTATTTATTACTTTAAAAACACGTACAACTAAACGCGATGTACACACTAACTATTCTTGGCGATGTTTACTCGTCTAAGTTTAAAAACACACTTATCCATGTCGTCTGGCAGCCTCCCCTTATATAGTCAATTATAAAACCTTCTGGTAACTTCGCTAACTTTCTGGAATACAGCCGTCTCTCTTTATCTTTAACTGTACTGTAATTCAGGTCTCTTTTCATCTTTAAGTGTACGGCATGATCATTTTGGTCTTGCTATGGTGCAATGTATGTGCGTGTGTAGATGCATGAGATTATTCTTCTGTTTGTTTATCTTCGCACACACACATACTCTAATGCTTGCAACTTAACAAATTACGCTGTCATCAAGTCTACATCTCTTGCAGTTTAAGTTTAATGTCACTGTTTGTAATTGCGATTAAGCAGTCTCGAATAATCTTGAAAGTTCTAGCTACCGTTTCCTGAAGATTCCGGAAACTTCCATTTTCCGTTATTTTGAATTCTATTGGCAGTTGTCGAGTGATGCCAAGTTTAATTGTGGTACTTGGTTGCCAGGTTTTGATTTTATTACAGTGATTTAGGGGTATAAAGCAGATAATGATCGGGTTGTCAGTTTGTGTCGTTACATTTGAATCTGCATTTTCATTTCGTAACACTGCCGCCCACTTAAGCCTGTTCGTCCCGAATAGGCACACAATCACCTTTTCCATAGTGCGCCAGTCGTTCCAGGTGTACGATTTTCATTTTGGACCTTGGGCTGTTGTACTTCTGTATCCTATAGACGACATCGTTCAACCTTTTAATAACCTTATACGGTCCATCCCAATGAGTCTGCAATTTTGGAGACAATCCCTTCTTTCGTTGTGGGTTGTAAAGTAGAACCAATTGACCCTCATTGAATCCCTCAGAATTTGCAGCTCGGTCATATCTAGCCTTCATCTTGTCACTGGCCATTCTAATTCGGTTGCGTACAAATTCATGTAGCTCATTTAAATTTTCTTGCTCTTGGGAAAAGCTGGTGCCTTCTTCACTTGTTGGTGTAGGCTTAACGCCAAATTCCAAATCACCAGGCAATTTTAATTCCGTCCCGAAGACAATTTTAGCAGGTGTTCGTGATGTCGAGTCATGTACAGCTGACCTATATGCCAACAAAAATTTGGGAATGTGCTCGTCCCAGTCCCTTTGATGCGCGCTTACCACTTTTCGCAGGTACTCCTCTAGAGTGCGATTAAATCTTTCTACCATGCCATCGGACTGTGGGTGCAGCGGCGTCGTTCTTGTTTTCTTTATCCCATATAATTCGCACATTTCCCGGAATATAGCAGACTCGAAGTTTCTACCTTGGTCAGAATGTAATTCTATTGGAACACCATAGCGACATACCCAGTTGTTGACAAATACATTCACAACTGTCCTTGCTTCTTGATTGGGTATGGCATATACTTCTGGCCATTTACTAAAATAGTCCATCACCACAAGAACATAGCGATTCCCGGCGTCGCTGACGGGAAAAGGACCTGCTATATCCATTGCTATCCGCTCAAATGGTGCACCTGAGTTGTACTGTTGCAGCTGTCCTCGACTTTTTCTTGCTGGTCCTTTTGCTGCGATGCACTGTGGGCAGTTTGCTATCCAGTCGGCTACGGCTTGTTGACACCCAACCCAATAAAAACGCTGTTTTAGCTTCTCCAGCGTTTTTGTCACTCCCAGATGACCGCCACTAGGACCATTGTGGAACTCGTGCAAAACCTTATTCACCTTGGAGGATGGCACAACTATTAGGTTGGAAGCCATTTTACCATCTGCACTTTCCCATACGCGGTACAAGCACCCGTTTATCAGCTTCAGGCTATTCCACTGAGCCCAATAAGATTTCACAAGTGGGCTTTCAGCTGATATTACATTGCGAGCAGGTCTTCTATTTTCCTCTTTGGCTGCTATAATTGTCGCCAATATGGTGTCGTTTCTCTGTGCCGCTGACCAGTCCTCATCGGAATCGATGTGCGTTAGCCGAACATCAATAACGCATTCCTTCTTTTCGGCCTTAACACAATGTCTGCACTCCAAGCTGCAGGGCCGTCGTGATAAAGCATCTGCATTGTTATGCTTTACGCCCCTTCTATGCTCGATGCTGAAGTCGTAGCTTTGAAGACGTTCAATCCAGCGCGCTAGCTGCCCTTCAGGATTTTTAAACTGCAACAGCCATCTCAATGCAGAATGGTCGGTCCTCAGCGTAAAGTGTTGGCCATACAGGTACTTATGGTAGTGTTTTATGCACTCCAACACTGCCAAAAGCTCACGTCGTGTCACACAGTAGTTTCTTTCAGGCTTTGAGAGTATACGGCTATAATAGCCTATCACTTTTTCTGTGCCATTGACAACTTGCGACAACACACCTCCTATGCCATAGCCGCTCGCATCGGTATCAAGCAAAAATTTTTCTCCAGCTATGGGGTAGGCTAGTACTGGTGACGTACTCAGTAAATCCTTTAGTGTCTGGAACGCATTCTCCTGCTGTTCGCCCCAGTGATACGGCCTCGACTTCTTGGTTAGCTCATGCAAGCTTGCAGCGACGTTGGCAAAATTTGGTACAAAGCGTCTGTAGTAGGTACAAAGGCCCAGAAAGCTGCGCAGTTCATGAAGATTTTTCGGACGAGGCCAGTCCTTTACTGCTCGTATTTTATCTTCATCCGTTGAGATTCCGTCTGCTGTAACTCGATGGCCCAAATACTTTACTTCTCTCTGGAACAATGCACATTTCTTGACGCTAAGTTTTAAACCAGCTGATGATATGCGTTGAAGAACTTCTGCCAAATTTTTGAGGTGCTCATCAAAAGTCTTTCCCATCACGACGATGTCATCAAGGTACACCAAGCAAGTCTTCCAGTGAAGTCCTTTCAGCACTCGTTCCATTAGGCGTTCAAAAGTAGCTGGAGAATTGCAGAGCCCGAATGGCATAACTTTAAACTGCCATAATCCATCGCTCGCGCTAAAAGCAGTTTTCTCCTTATCTTTCTCTGCAATCTCCACCTGCCAATATCCGCTTTGTAGGTCTAACGTGGAGAACCATTTCGTTCCAGCCAGCGTGTCTAAGGTGTCGTCAATTCTTGGTAGTGGATAACTGTCCTTCTTAGTAACGTCATTGAGCTTTCTGTAGTCAACGCAGAATCTCGTACTGCCATCCTTCTTTTTGACTAAGACAACGGGCGAACTCCAAGGACTTGAAGATGGCTCGATTACACCACTCCGCTCCATTTCATGAACAAGTTCTTTTACCTCATTCCGTTTTGCTAGGGGTACACTTCTGGGTGGCTGTTTGATCGGCCTCGCTTCGCCTGTATTTATTTCATGTTTCACTATTGCCGTTCTCCCTTGGCTTTGATCTTTCAAGGCGAAGACGCTGGTGTGCCTTTTTAGCAGCTGTTTAGCTTTATTTCTATCAGGAGCTGCTAATTCTGCTACCCATTTCCCCACGTGTTCTTCAAATTGTTCACGCTCTTTTGCGGACATATTGGCTGGTTCAGGCTTTCGCTCGCAGTTTATTATTGCCTCTGGTGGAGTACATTGGCCTATAGCAGAATTTCCGCTGACGACTTTTTTGTTGCCTGATAAATTAAGTACTCTTATAGGGATCTTCCCTCCTTTGCAAGTTTTTACGAGGGCTTTTGCTGTTAATAGCTCGCTCTTAATTTCTGTTGGTTCTACTACCCACAACCGATTGTCCTCACAATCTCCCTCCATGCGCGCCCATATTACTGATTCAGACTGCGGTGGTATCGTCTGGTTTTCAATAGCAACTAGTTTCCTTACGTGCGTTTGATTGTCATATCCAACATCAAGCGGTATTTCAACATTACGCCAAATCATCACTTGTTGCCCCATATGCAGGTTGATGCCATGGTTTATCATAAAATCGGCTCCAATAATAACCTCGTCAACAATATCGGCAACGATAAACACATGTTTCACGCTTATATTGGCTATAGTCACCTTCGCTTCAGTCTTACCGTAGACAGTGGCAGGCTCCCCAGTAGCTGTACGTAGTCTTATATTCCTTAAAGGTTCACACTTCCCCTTCACTATATCGGGCCTGATTATTGACTGCGACGCTCCTGTGTCTATGGTGAAGATGTGCTTTTCGCCGTTGATGTATCCACATGCAGTAAGGTTGCTATTTTTCTGCTGCATTACTGATATGGAGATTGTGGGGCCGTCGTTTGTGGGAGCTAGCTCTTGCCCCTTAGTGCTAGCTCGTTTTAGTTTAACGGGGACTCTTGTGTTGTTTGTTGGTTCACCCGTTTACTATTCCTTGGTGGCGAAACAGATCTGGCTCTTTTTCTTGGCGCCTTGCAGTTGCGCTGGAAGTGGCCAATTTTGCCGCAGTTATAACACTTAGCTTTTACTTTGCCGTCCTTCTCCGCCAATGCTTGTCTCACTGCCTCCTTGATGCTAGAGACTAGATCACTCTCATTTTCGGCAATGACCTCCACGTTCCGCACCTTGCACACCTGTGGCTTCCAAATCACCCTAGCAGTCTCCTGAGCTAGTGCAAATGAAACCATTTCTGCGAATGTAGCCTTTTGTGTAGCACACACTGCAAGCTTGATGTCAGGATCACGGATGCCATTAACAAACGCCTCTGTTTTGACATGATCCAGGAATGGGTGGTTTTCACCTGGATACGTAAGCTGCACTAACCGCTCAATTTCCATTGCGAAATCTTGTAGAGACTCATTGGGCTTTTGTCCTCTACATCGCAATTCCATGCGGTATATATCCCACTTCTGACACCAATTGTTACGTTTTTAGTCCTTTACATAAAAACGGTTTTATTATTTTCACAGGATTCGTTGAATTGCAATAAAATAAAACACAGATATTTATTTTACAAATAAATTCTCAGTAACACTTTATTTATTACTTTAAAAACACGTACAACTAAACGCGATGTACACACTAACTATTCTTGGCGATGTTTACTCGTCTAAGTTTAAAAACACACTTATCCATGTCGTCTGGCAGCCTCCCCTTATATAGTCAATTATAAAACCTTCTGGTAACTTCGCTAACTTTCTGGAATACAGCCGTCTCTCTTTATCTTTAACTGTACTGTAATTCAGGTCTCTTTTCATCTTTAAGTGTACGGCATGATCATTTTGGTCTTGCTATGGTGCAATGTATGTGCGTGTGTAGATGCATGAGATTATTCTTCTGTTTGTTTATCTTCGCACACACACATACTCTAATGCTTGCAACTTAACAAATTACGCTGTCATCAAGTCTACATCTCTTGCAGTTTAAGTTTAATGTCACTGTTTGTAATTGCGATTAAGCAGTCTCGAATAATCTTGAAAGTTCTAGCTACCGTTTCCTGAAGATTCCGGAAACTTCCATTTTCCGTTATTTTGAATTCTATTGGCAGTTGTCGAGTGATGCCAAGTTTAATTGTGGTACTTGGTTGCCAGGTTTTGATTTTATTACAGTGATTTAGGGGTATAAAGCAGATAATGATCGGGTTGTCAGTTTGTGTCGTTACATTTGAATCTGCATTTTCATTTCGTAACAATATTGTAGCAAACTTTTATTTAAATCAATAAGAAGCTTAAACAATATTAAAGCTTAAACATGAATAAAGTAATCAATGATGTTTTTTTATTTTCTTACTGTACCATATATTTGGGAAATAGTGTGATTATAAATTTAAGAAACTTATTTTTTTCTGTGCAATTTTATGGGAAAGATAACTTCGGACTCTTTCACTTACTGGCTTACAATTTACTTATTTTTGTTGGGTCTAAACGACTTAAGTTTATTAGTTGAGGGTTAGTTTATCAATATGCCTGAATTTCGTTGTGTGCTAATGCCAACTCATCAGTAGATTTTTGTTTCATCGTAACGAAGACATTATAAAGTACGAATTAAAGAAAACGTCTAAAAATTTACGTTTTTAAGAACTTCCTAAGTACATATAGTTAGCTGAAATGAAAAATCACACAATGCGACTTTGAATTATTTATTAGTTACATGGTTTTGAATTTCAAGTAACGATATGTAACTGCATAGTTGCATATATTTAAAAGAAATCATGTGTATACTCGTATTATCATAGAAGTGGAGTGTTTTTACATCATCCCGCTTTCCACAAGAAATTTTACAAAATCCCGCTATTTGGTCGTATTTTTCTTCAGAATCCCGCTTTTCAATCACTCTAGTTTGGAAAAACCTTCTGGTCACGTTATGAATAGCCGAACAGATGAAATGAAAAAAAAACGTGATCGGTCCTGGACAAGCCATAAGAAATCAGACATGTCATTAAGTGACAGACGATCGAATAATTAAGGTGCTGTAAAATAATCAAAGTCTGGCCATTGAATAAAGAAATTGTGACTTAAATTTTGTATCGAAATAACAAAAGCAGTGTACTTTCACTATAATTTATAATATAATTGTTGCTTCATAAAAAAAGGGTAAGCATTCAAATAGTTGTAGGAAATGGTGAAGAATAATTTTAGCTAAATTGGTAAAACAAAACTAAAATAATTTATAATATGGCACTTCGCAAACTCTAATACAATAATTTTTGGGCTTTAGCCAAGTTTTTTTTTACTTAAATAAAGTAAAGCCACGATTGCCGGTAAGGTGGTTTATAATTTGTAGAGATGCGAACTCAGCCAATAACAAAACCCCTTGTTTTCCATTGCTAAAAATATACATCAGATGGGTAATTAAAAATTCCTTTAATAAATCCCAATAAATTGTATGCAGGTTTATTGCAAAGGATAGATACATCGTGGTCCGAAGAAAGCCACCACCAGCGGGGACACACTCTTATAGGGTGGCTATAAAAATTGTACAACGCAGACAGCAACCCAAATACCTTCAGCTATAAAAAAGCCAGAGCAGAGTAAGCCAGCTCATTCATAAATATTTAAAAAATCAATCAAATCCAAAAGTTGAGATATAAACTCAGTGACCTTCATTCGCCTTTGCAATGACCCCTTTTGTATAAGAAAATACCACTAAATTTCGGTAAAACAAAAATAAACCTCTACAACAACAAAAAAATCAGAAGACCGTTACTACGAAAATCGCGTGATCTTCGAACAATAACTTGACCGCTACGATATCGGAATGTCATTTTGTGTTATATATTAACGTGTTTTATGTGTGCATGTGAACCCTAACCCTAATTCTGTCAAATTCTGTCAGTATTGATATAAATAACCTATTTAATTAAATAACTATTTTAACCAAATTAATATCTAAAATAGTATGTAACGTATCAAGCATATTAAAATATTAATTAATTAATCCAATAACTTAGTTAACGCAAATAAAAAAATTAATCAATGCATAAATATAATAATTAGCTAAATAAATTTATAAATAACTAACTAATTGAACTCATGAATAAATAAAATAGATAACTAAATAAAATAGATAACTAAATACCTAAATAAATAAATACCATAAATTTGTAAATAAATAACTCCTTAAACCCATAAATAAATAGAATAAATAACTAAATAAATATTTAAAGTAATAAAATAAACAAATTCATAATTAAATAAATGGTAAATTATAGTCCATTATATTTAGGATTTTTTTGTAATTTTTTGGCTAGCTAAATATGTATATATATATATTTGATTTAAATTTAATCTAATAACATAACTTAGTTTAAATTGATATTATATATTTAATTTAATCCTGTTTAAAGTAAAACAATAAACTTTGTATAATTATGATCTGAAAATTGAATATAATAACGAGTTTTATAATTATGCAAGGCTAAAGAAATACAGGTTGAAGATGTGAATCTATGGTGATCTGGTAAGTCTAAATAAGGGACTCCTTTAGATTTCAATTTCCGGTGAATAGGAGTCAAGGATAGCTGAAAGATGCTAGACTAGGGAGGGCAACCGGAGGAGGCAAATTTCAGCTAGTCTCCACGAACTAATGAAAATCCCGATGCATAAGACAACCGATTGAAACTTAACTGTCGTGACTGTCCGTTCATATCAAATTCCTTTTTTCAATTTTATTTATGTCCAATGTTCGAAGTTTTCTCTTTAATCTTGTACAAAACGCCTAATTTTCGCAACAAAATTGCCAACTACGATAAAGGGAATTTTTAATATCAACTGTAAAAATATTTCGCGGCACATCTATTCGACAATATTATTGCACATGGTATTGTACATATTATTGTCATTTTTAACTATACTATGCAATATATGGCACAATAATTTCAAACAAAATATTGTCCAATTTTCCTGACAGTGATAAAGCAAACATAGCAATGAACGATGCTTCCAACACATTATACAATATTCCTGATTGTGCAATAAAAATCAATAACCTTTTGATTTTGACCAATATATTGTGCAACCTTCTAATATGAAACATATTTCCGGTTTTATTGTACAACATGAAAAATTGCACAATTATATTGCAAATTGGTGGGGCGTTTTAATGTTAAATGAATATGTGTTCAAGATTGATGCACAATTGAAAATTAATGTAATGGCATCCAATGATTTTTTAAAAAGAAGAACTAACAAAATGTTTACTGCCTATTTCACCATGTCGAAAGAGTTCTTTCTTTCATACATACATTTGAAACAAAAACAAAATGTTATAATTTGTTTTTGCTTTGAATTTAATTTTACGAAAGAAAAAATTCTTTCGGTGAAATAAGTAGAAATTCTCTAATGACGAAATATAGTTAATGCTACGAAACATTAATAGTGAAATACTAGCTGTTTCGTTTACTCGAAATTCTTACTACTTTTACTGCAATTGGAAAAATTTGTTTATTTTTGTATTGAAAACTTCCAGCTGTAAGAAAAATAGTAAATTGTAGTAAGTAAACGAACAGACATACTATGTTTCCACTGGCTTGGTTTTGAGTAAACATGCAGTTTTATACATTTTTTCCTATTGCCAGCCACACACTACGCAAGTTCAGTGCTCAAGTCTGTGTTACAGCCGTAGTGACCAATGAGGTTTCCGACCAGCTCAATTACGGTAAACATGTCCCAGCGGGTTCCAACCCTCTCATTGGGTACGCTGCACATAACAAAACTGAAAAAAAACTCACATACCAAATACAAGACTACCACAAACATATTGACGAATGACCCTTTGCTTTTCATGTAGGTAGGGATGGAATGTCCTACTTCGCCCGCCCAACCGTGTCACAAATTTCTTTTCCGTTTCTCATAATTCATTTTTGTGACCCACTTCCCACCCGACTTCTCCTTCCTTTTAACTCACCTTCATGCCATTATTGTTACTTTATTCCATACACATTATGAATTCTGTTTTCTAAAAATCACATTTAAACACTTATTATTAAAAACAAAAGTAAATCTTATATCTATACAATTTTTTTTATTGCCACTCAAACTACACTAACTGATATTTAAAGAATTCTATATACGCCCAAAAAAACTATTTAACCTAAACAATAGAACAATAACTTATTGTAATTAAAACCTTTCTCTTAAAATTAAAACACTATCAACACTCTAAAATTTCCTGTTTTTTTATTTAGCGTTTGTATTCGTTTTTATATGTTTTCAAGACTTTTAACTCTGCACTTAAATTTTGGTATATTTTCTTACTATTTTTAATTTCCTATTTCCGTTTTATATCTTTTTTTAGGTTCCACCTACTTACCAAGGCTCGCCTCAACCAATCTTTAGCAATTTTAATTTTTGCGGGACAAATGGACACCTAAACCCTACCCTGAAGGAGCTCCCTAAGGCTAGTGATGTATCAGCCGAATAATAATATTATAAATCTTAACTTGTATGAAAATTATTTAGAAATAAACTTTGATGAAATGAGCCTCACTATTGTAAATCTTTTTTTTTCTGTGGAACGTAGGAATGCATAAATTCCATCTACCGTATTATTGTGGGACTATTATCTCTATCAAAAACACACACCATACAATCGCTAAATATTCATTGCCTAACATACGGGATAAAAAACTGTTATACACTTACAACCAACTTTTCAATACAAAAGCTTAAAACATACATAACGCACTCTGACGTAACCGAGACTAATATACTTTTGGCTTGTGTGTTCTTGTTTTATATATATATATATATATATATATATATATATATATATATATATATATATATATATATATATATATATATATATATATATATATATATATATATATATATATATATATATATATATATATATATATATATATATATATATATATATATATATATATATATATATATATATATATATATATATATATATATATATATATATATATATATATATATATATATATATATATATATATATATATATATATATATATATATATATATATATATATATATATATATATATATATATATATATATATATTTTATTTTTTTATTTTTTTATTTTTTGCGGATTGATGGGACCTTTATATTTGTATGTTGTCTTCTGGACTTATCACAGGATTCAAAAAATATGAAAAAGGTTACCTGGCTATTTTTAGGACTTGCGCTGAGATTTGGGTTTTCCTCTTAAGATTTCCTCCATTCGACTTTTACTTATCTTGTGCCTTATTGAATTTTCCTCTCGCACATAAATATATAGCCAGCTGTATCATAAATAATGAATTAAGTGCTGAAGTACACTTTTCTAGGACCACTAACTTACGTTTTTTTTGTTCCTTTTCTCAGGTTCTTTACACCAAAAAAAACTACTCCTGCACTTTTAAGTCCCAGATCCTTCGGTCACTATTTGCACACACTATCCATTTAAAACAAATATAAATATAAATTTAACACCTTGTTACAACCAAACTAACTAATTTTTTTTGTTATACTAACGTTATTTTCTGATTAGCTTTATTTTCTATTTTTTTATACAATATTTTTGCACTGGTTGACGCTTCACTATATCTTATTTTATTTATTTATTTTACTGTGTACACTTTGACTGATTCGCAACTTCTGATCTGTATTGAAATTCCTCATTCCCAATGGACCAGTTTCTTTTCCATCAATTTTCCAATTTTCCCGAAGGAAAATTTACTTTTCTCCCGCCTATCCATCCATCTTTTTTCTGCCTTGAGTTTCTAGAATTATCTATATATATTTAAATATATTAAAACCTAAACCAGTTTTCCTAATTAACTGTGTTTTTACAAAAAAACAGACAAATTATATTCTTTTTGATATTTTCCTTGATCCTCGCCATTTTCCTATCCCATTTGTCCTCCTATAGCTTTTCGTCTACCAGGTTGTCATAAAACTTAGACAGTCGGCTTTTCATTACTTTTCCGCATTTTTCAATCCAACCGCCTTCGCTGGGTTTGTACCATGGTGAAAAAAGTATGCAGGTGACCGTGTAACGCCAGCTGATTATTTTTTGCTCTGGTAGTTTTGTGTATATGCAACGCCAAACACGTGTATATTTTTTGACAAGCATTATCTAGTTTTTTGTTGTAATGTTGTGTTTGTTGCCCTTACGCGGTCACCCGTACTCTCATTTCACCATGGTTTGCACTCTATGAATGAAAATGCCGACCCTGGTTTTATTTGCCGCCTTGTTTTACACTACAAATTACACTACACACCGTGCTAGCACCAATAAATTATTTCATATAAAAACAACAAACCTGACAGATGACATGAAAGAAAAACAGAAAAACAGCAAACACAAGCAAAGAAGAAGCGTCCGACAAGAAAAATTTTATTTTCAATGTATTTTATAAATTAAATTAACAATATATTGAATAAAGAATAAATTTTTGCATTTAAAAAAACTAAGGAAAGAATTTTTTTTCAAATAAGGAAATCCAAACCAAATGAACGAAGTTGAAAATTGCAAAATCAGTGAATGAAGAAAAATGGATGAAAAAAAAAGTTTCACTTATTGTGCAATGTGAGAAGTAGAAGAAAAAGGTTAAATCCTCGAAAATTTTTGTAAAAATAAGTTCAAAGTGGGGCAAATAACAATTAATAAAATTTGTTGTAAAAACTAAACAAGCAATTGCCAAAACATATTAAAAATTTGTAGATTGAAACAAACAATTGAAAAGAAATTCGTAGAGCACACAACTTGAACCAAAAACAATTAAATATACACATGATAGAAATTCATATAAACATGCATTGTTTATATAAAAAGTAAAATTATTAAAATTTGTCAAATTTATTGTTACAATCTATAACTCAGTTGTTTTTTTTTTCTTTTTTTTTCAAAGGAAAGTCAGTGAAACATAAATTACAAGAAACTGAACAAAAAAAAGGTTTAACATGCAAATGGGAAAGAAAATGTGTGAAAATGTGCATTGATTTGGTTCATTGCAACCCAGCATACACCTTGCCCGCAACAAAACTCCGGTTGCTACAAGTGTTCGCAGTGGGAGACGGTGTGCGGGGCCAGTTAGTAATTCCATCAACAAGCCCAACGTGGGGAACTCCCACACCTGAGATAATAAGAGTCTCAAGCTCTACTGCTGAGCTAGCCGGGCATTTGAACTCGTAAGCCGGTAAGTACTCAACAATATTTTTAGTTTTATTTCTCTGCCTTATTTACCTATCTTCCAGACAGTCTACTACAAAGTCGGAAACCTCATTCACCCCTCCATAGAGCCTAGCCGACTTCTGAACTTTCTCAGGTAAGAAAGAGCATAGTGGCAACTCATACACCTACGATCTTTTGTAACTTTCTTGGAATTGGCTTTCGCTATACCAATTGGGCACCTAAAGTGCCATTAACTAATCGAACGCCTACAAAAGTACTACTATTGAGGCAAGTTAAATTTTAGATATTTTTTTCGTCAGAATTATCATTAAAATACTAATCATTTCGTCATAATTAATTTTTCGCTTTATATACATATCTAGATCTTGGCATTTTTAACGGGTACGCCTCTATTTTCTTCTACCTTGGATTTTGACGCTCTATAGATTTTGGGTTAATCTCTTGAACGCTTATTTTATATGAGATTCAAAGATTCCTTATTATTGAAATAACTATCTTTCTGTCTTCCTCACTGGAATATTACGGGAAGTAAATTGTCACACGCATATAATATAAGCATTTACTTTGTGTAATCTTTTCTATTTTCAAGGGTTTCTCTATACCGTGTCAGATACTGTGCATCATTGAACTGCCGACACTATACCTTAAAACTAGAAAAAACTGGACATCACGCAAACACTCATATTACAGGCGAATCAGAGGTAATGACTTACTGACTAATATTGCACTATACAGAAAAAAAACTATTCTAAAACGTGGCTAGAAACTATCAGGTACTATATCACAGATTGTAAGGTACAAATTGCTTGGTCAATTTCAAATCAGGACATCACGACATATATTTGTTTGTATAAATACAAAAAAAATTATAATCACACTATCCTAATATTGCTCTTGACCCAGACTTAAATTCGTTCTTGAAACAAATTTATCTGCTTGGCAACTTACACCTTGATATCTTTTACGTGATATATGCCTACGGTTTTTCCAGCTAACGTTTCGAGCTCGTACATGTTTCTACCTACAGGTCGAACCACTCTACATTGGAGAAACTTCTTACAGAATTTAGCATTTATATTTTTCCCAAAATTGCTTTGTACGGTGTTTCTCCTGTAGACCTCTTGTCCGGGTACAAATTTAACCATTCGTGCTCTCTGGTTATACCTTTCGGCGCTTTTTTCATAGGCTCGTGTCATATTTTCTTTTATTTGACTTCGTAGCAGTTCCATTCTTTCGTTCGGCTGGGATAGTATTTGATGATCTGTAACGGATTGAAGTTTTTGGGCCAGTTTGTAATCTGTTCCACTCAAATACATGTGATGGCCAAATAGAGCAAAAAAGGGTGTGAAACCAGTGGCACTGTGGAATGAATTACGCAAAGCGCAATCTATCTCCGACAAATAGAGATCCCAATCTCTATGGTCTTCTTTAAGATATGCCCTTATGGCTGCTAAAATGCTCTGGTTCACACGCTCTGACGCGTTGCTGCTGGGTTGGTACACTGGCGTTTTTATATGTTGAATTTTGTATGTGTTGAGCAGATTTTGAAAACTTTTTGACACAAACTGCGCGCCGTTGTCAGTATGAATTACTTCGGGGACTCCGAACTTGTGGAATACTTCATGAACGAGAAATTCTATCACGTTTCCGGAGGTGGCTTCTTTCATGGCTTTCATTAGGGTGTACTTCGTGAAGTGATATAGGACTAGAAAAATATAGCAATTACCAGATTTGGAACGCGGATATTTGCCTAAGAAATCTAGATATAGTTTCTGGAATGGCCTCTCTGTAATAACCTGGCTTCCAATCTCTGGCCGAGGATTTAGATTAGTTGGCTTGATTTCTTTGCAAATTTGACAATTTTTTATGTACGTTTTAACCTGTGTTGTTAATTTGGGCCAATAAAAGAATCTCCTTAATCTTTCTACTGTTTTGGCCACCGCTCCGTGTGCTGAAGTTAAACTATTATGTGCTTTATCAATTAAAATTTGAGTTATGTTCGGAGGAATCCACATTTTCCACTGGGTTTCGGTTTCTTCACCACGATTGAATTCCATTCTTTTGAACACATATCCATCCTCTATTTTCAAATCTGGTAAGCTGTCTTTATTTTTGTTTATGTGCTCTATTAAATCTAAATATTCTTCACTTTGGAATTCAGTTGTTTCAAAATCAAAGAGATCATCAAAATCTATCTTATCCGCATTTATATCTTCTGCCGGTAATCGGGAAAGCATATCTGCAACTATGTTTTCAGAGCCTTTTCTATGTTCAATTTGGAAATCAAACGCTTGCAGCTGAAGTGACCAACGGGCTAGTCTTCCGGTCAAATCTTTTAGGGACATTAGCCACTTCAGGCTAGCGTGGTCCGTAACTATAGTGAACGGCATTAGCTCTATATAAGGGCGAAACTTTTTTACTACCAACACAGCTGCGAGACATTCTTTCTCTGTCACACTGTAGTTTTTTTGACAGGGGTTTAATTTTTGGCTATAAAAAGCTATTGGGTGCTCTTCGTCTTGATCATTCAGCTGATAGAGAACGGCGCCGACTCCGTAATCACACGCATCGCACTGTATCCAAAACCTCTTTGAAAAATCAGCATGCCTCAACACTGGAGCTGACGTCAAAACCTTTTTTAAATTTTCAAATGACTCGATCGCCTCAGGCGTCATCTCAAACTTTTTTGCCTTTTTCAGCGTATCGGTCAATGGGGCAGATATTGAGGCAAAATCTTTAATAAATCGGCGATACCAGCCGGCCGTCCCTAAAAAGCTTCGCACTTCTCGTGGCGATTTCGGTACTCGGATTTCTTTAATTGCTCTAATTTTCTCGGGGTCAGTTTTCAGACTCCCACCACCAATTATAAAGCCCAGATATTTCAGCTGCTGAAAACAGAACTGAGATTTCTTCAGACCAATTGTGAGATTTGCTCTCTTTAAACAAGACGCAACCTCTTTCAAAATTTGCAAATGCTTTTCAAATGTGTCTGCTATCACCAGGAGGTCATCTAGATAAATAAAAACATTTTCTTTCAGCTTCTGTGGAATAACCTTGTCCATGAGCCTGAAAGGTCGCTGAGCAGCGTTACAGAGCCCGAAAGGCATCACACGAAACTGATAGAGTGGCCGACCTGCTACGGTAAATGCTGTATATGGCCTACTTTCTATGTCCAGTTCTATTTGCCAGAAAGCAAATTTCAAATCAACGCTACTTATAAAATAAGTTTCGTCAATTCTGCTTAAGATGCCATCTATGTTTTGCAAAGGATAAGCATCTTTAATTGTTAGATTATTTAGCTTTCTCGCATCTAGGCAGAATCTATTTTTGCCTGGTTTCCTGACCACTGTTGTCCTATTTGACCAAGGGCTTTCACTTTCCTCTATAACTTTTAGCTCAAGCATTGTATCGATCTCTTTATATACGATCTCTTGCACAGCTGGAGATAACTGATAGTGCCGATCTTTAAATGGTACCGCACCTTCAACTAACTTAATCACATGTTTTTCTAACGATGTGCACCCTAGCCCCTCCTTTTCGAAAGCTGACAACAGTTTGACAACTTCATCTAATTTCTTTTGTTGCTCTGATGTCAGTACATGATGATTAGACGTATGATCATTTACCTTAAAATCCTCTTGCACTTTTTCTATATTCACCTCTTCAGCCTCAAAAATTTCTGGGGCTAGTTGAAATACTCGCCAAAAATCTACGCCTAAATATGCCTCCTGTTCCAAATCTGGGCATAGATAATACGTTATTTGCTCAGTTGTATCCTTAAATGTCGTAGCTAGATCTATTTTTCCTATAAGTCGATGTTGTTTACCTGCAGCGGTCGACACAAATGAAAATATTGGCTTAAAACTAATACCTAACTTATCTACTAATTCTCTACATCCCTTCCCTAGTAAACTCACCGACGCTCCAGTGTCTAATAAACCTCTGATATATATATTTCCTACATTAATATTGGCAAAAGCTCGAGAATCGTTTCGACTATCTACTCCTTTTATCGTTTCAATTACCAATCTACGTAATTTCCTTTTTTTCTCTAAACTTATTTCTTAATTTTCTAATTCTATTCGAAATTGGTTTATTAAATTTTAAAACATTATTAAATATTCTTGCTCTAACCGACTCATAATTTTGTTTCCGTTCTTCTAAACTATACCTATGACGCATTTCCGGAATAAATTTATTAAAGTTTCTGACTGTTTTAATTAAATTTTTGTTTTTTTCTGTTAGCGTATCGCACTCTGAGGGTTATCTATGGAACGATGGCCCCTCGCTGTTGCATCGCCCCTGGAAAAATTTCTATTTTTGCAATCTGTGCAGTTTGGAGATATAACTTCCGGCTTACCACACCCGTAACAGAACACTGTCCTGTCGACAGAATTGCAATTTTTATATAAGTGGCCAATCTGTCGGCAGTTCCAGCAAATGGGCGGATTTCTGGTAGTTTGATTTTGTATTTGGCCCAAATTAATCGCTGCTACTTCTTCATATCGCTCCGGAAGGTTTTCAAAAGTCTCAAAAGGCTTCTCAACAATTTCATTGACATGCCTGGGATAGCGGTTTATTTGGACTGTGGCCGGAGTGCTTCTAGTATCTCGTCGGCAAAATATTTTTGCCGCCTCGACACATTCTTCGCGCAATTCTTCCACTGAAGTTACAGCAATAGGGTACACTCTGGCTCTTATATCTTCTCTTAAGTTCTTTTTAATCATTTTTATCATTTCCCTTTCAGGTATTGATATATCTAGACGGGACCTCATCTGCGACATTGTGAAGAAAAATTCGTCGATACTCTCACCTTGGTTTTGCTTTCTTTCGACTATGTCACTCATCAGCTCAAAACTGGATCTGGTGGAGTGGTCCACTCTGTGACATAATTCACTTTTATGAAGAGCCAATACCATCTTTCTGCTGCTCCTTTGACCAATAGGTGGAAATTGTCCAGTACCTCACTCCAGGAGACTTTATATTGCCGCTGCAATCGCTCAACACGAAATACAAAATCTTCCACCGCCAATTTACTGGTATTGCCATCAAATTCTACCCCCACTTGTCGATACGTAACTTCTGGTGGTTTCTATTGCTGGATGTGTGATGATGCTCAGAAGAGGCTATCGAAGACTGGTCAGAATTTCTCGGCGATTCCTCAAAATGGATGCTGCTGCTGTTTCTCCCCGCCCCGATTTCTTCACGGAGTTTCTTGTTCTCTTGTTGGGTATGTTGTAGTAATAAACTTATTTTACTCACAGTAGCTGTTAATTCTGCCATTTGTCTTCTGACCTCGTGAAGTTGGTTTTGCTCAATCGTACCTCTAGGCGGTTCTTCCCTGCGCATTTCATGAACGATCTGCTGTGCCCTATAATTTTCACGCTCGTTTATAATGGTATCTGACTTATCGATTATTTGCGGGACTGAACTTCCTGAGGCCTCATTCATTTTTACTAATTTATCTGTACTAGCTTTCTGGCTGGATATATCGGTATTATAAGCTTTCTCGCTCTCATTCGACTCTGTCCTGTTCAAATCAAATTGAACCTCTCTACCCATTTCCTCGTATCGTATAGACTTCGTAACATAGCCTACTGAACGAATAAATAAACTTCGGTTTCCCTTTTTACTAAATAAAACTAAGATGGATGGTTAGGCGTAGAAACTAAATTTCTGAAGAATTAATTGTAAATTTATCGGTAATAAATAGATAATAAAATTATTTTCCTACAAAACTATGCTTTAACTCAACACTGCTAATTGATATTGCTAAAAAAGACTATATGTGGATGCTATATCTATTTCTATTATATTTTACTAATTTTATTCACTTGTTGTAGACAAATTAAAATTTTTAACGCTTTCAATCTTATGGTATTCAGGTATCTCAATCTATCATTAAATATGGCATGAAGGTGACCAGCGGTCGTCGAAGTGGTTATTAAGATATTTATATCAAAGTGTCATTCGCAATACGTAAAGCAAGGTGAAACAAAAGAAAGAACTAATTCGCCAATATATTACCTCATACGATCTTAATGCTACATAAATTTGCTTAAGAGATTATTAGGTTTTTCCTTTCTGCGGCGGCCCCTGATACTACAGTCCCTGTAAATCTAATTAAATCACAGGCGGTTATCAAAGCTACCACCCCAACAAAGATTATATATTGACAGACTTAAGCTGAAACTACTCTAAATAATTAAACAAAAGAAAATGACACAATACGATTACACCCTTTACTAAAGAAGAAGGTTGTTAAGTTATCAATATCATTTCCCCTATGTATTTGTCAAACTCCTCGCTTCCCCATAAATTCAAATCTGAAGCTTTTCCATACAACCTTTGGCTAAGATAAAATATTACAAAGGGCTATAAATTGGATTCAGACTAATTTTACGGTTGGCGATTCGTTTGTTGGGCTATTACTGAACTCTAATGGACTATTGTTTCGTGCTTAGTTGACCTACACGTTACTTTATGTTCTACATTGGACGCCATTTATGGCGCAAAACCTACTGCAAAACTTTATTTTCCGTTTGGGCGCCATTTATGTTACAGCCGTAGTGACCAATGAGGTTTCCGACCAGCTCAATTACGGTAAACATGTCCCAGCGGGTTCCAACCCTCTCATTTGGTACGCTGCACATAACAAAACTGAAAAAAAAACTCACATACCAAATACAAGACTACCACAAACATATTGACGAATGACCCTTTGCTTTTCATGTAGGTAGGGATGGAATGTCCTACTTCGCCCGCCCAACCGTGTCACAAATTTCTTTTCCGTTTCTCACAATTCATTTTTGTGACCCACTTCCCACCCGACTTCTCCTTCCTTTTAACTCACCTGCATGCCATTATTGTTACTTTATTCCATACACATTATGAATTCTGTTTTCTAAAAATCACATTTAAACACTTATTATTAAAAACAAAAGTAAATCTTATATCTATACAATTTTTTTTATTGCCACTCAAACTACACTAACTGATATTTAAAGGATTCTATATACGCCCAAAAAAACTATTTAACCTAAACAATAGAACAATAACTTATTGTAATTAAAACCTTTCTCTTAAAATTAAAACTATCAATACTCTAAAATTTCCTGTTTTTTTATTTAGCGTTTGTATTCTTTTTTATGTGTTTTCAAGACTTTTAACTCTGCACTTAAATTTTGGTATATTTTTTTGACTATTTTTAATTTCCTATTTCCGTTTTATATCTTTTTTTTTAGGTTCCACCTACTTAGCAAGGCTCGCCTCAACCAATCTTTAGCAATTTTAATTTTTGTGGGACAAATGGACACCTAGACCCTACCCTGAAGGAGCTAGTCAGCCTTATAATAATATTATAAATCTTAACTTGTATGAAAATTATTTATAAATAAACTTTGATGAAATGAGCCTCACTATTGTAAATCTTTTTTTTTTCTGTGGAACGTAGGAATGCATAAATTCCATCTACCGGATTATTGTGGGACTATTATCTCTATCAAAAACACACACCATACAATCGCTAAATATTCATTGCCTAACATACGGGATAAAAAACTTTTATACACTTACACACTAACTTTTCAATACAAAAGCTTAAAACAAACATAACGCACTCTGACGTAACCGAGACTAATATACTTTTGGCTTTATATTTGTATGTTGCCTTCTGGACTTATCACAGGATTTAAAAAATATGAAAAAGGTTACCTGGCTATTTTTAGGACTTGCGCTGAGATTTGGGTTTTCCTCTTAGGATTTCCTCCATTCGACTTTTACTTATCTTTTGCCTTATTGAATTTTCCTCTCGCACATAAATATATAGCCAGCTGTATCATAAATAATGAATTAAGTGCTGAAGTTCACTTTTCTAGGACCACTAACTTACGTTTTTTTTTGTTCCTTTTATCAGGTTCTTTACACAAAAAAAAACTACTCCTGCACTTTTAAGTCCCAGATCCTTCGGTCACTATTTGCACACACTATCCATTTAAAACAAATATAAATATAAATTTAACACCTTGTTACAACCAAACTAACTAATTTTTTTTGTTATACTAACGTTATTTTCTGATTAGCTTTATTTTCTATTTTTTTATACAATATTTTTGCGCTGGTTGACGCTTCACTATATCTTATTTTACTTATTTATTTTACTGTGTACACTTTGACTGATTTGAAACTTCTGATCTGTATTGAAATTCCTCATTCCCAATGGACCAGTTTCTTTTCCATCAATTTTCCAATTTTCCCGAAGGAAAATTTACTTTTCTCCCGCCTATCCATCCATCTTTTTTCTGCCTTGAGTTTCTAGAATTTTCTATATATATTTAAATATATTAAAACCTCAAACCAGTTTTCATAATTAACTGTGTTTCTACAAAAAAACAGACAACTTATATTCTTTTTGATATTTTCCTTGATCCTCGCCATTTTCCTATCCCATTTGTCCTCCTATAGCTTTTCTTCTACCAGGGCTCAAATCGTCACATCCGTTATCGTATCGGCAATCGTACTAAAATGAGTTACGTGACACGTCAATCGTATAAACTGTATGAGGTTACAGTACGTTCACGTACGTCATAATCCGAAAATGGCGTTTTTACGTGACGAGTTGTACGTTCACGGATGTGACGATTTGAGCCCAGGTTGTCATAAAACTTAGGCAGTCGGCTTTTCATTACTTTGCCGCATTTTTCAATCCAACCGCCTTCGCTGGGTTTCTACCATGGTGAAAAAAGTATGCAGGTGACCGTGTAACGCCAGCTGATTATTTTTTGCTCTGGTAGTTTTGTGTATATGCAACGCCAAACACGTGTATATTTTTTGACAAGCATTATCTAGTTTTTTGTTGTTATGTTGTGTTTGTTGCCCTTACGCGGTCACCCGTACTCTCATTTCACCATGGTTTGTACTCTATGAATGAAAATGCCGAGCCTGGTTTTATTTGCCGCCTTGTTTTACACTACACACCGTGCTAGCACCAATAAATTATTTCATATAAAAACAACAAACCTGACAGATGACATGAAAGAAAAACAGCAAACACAAGCAAAGAAGAAGCGTCCGACAAGAAAAATTTTATTTTCAATGTATTTTATAAATTAAATTAACAATATATTGAATAAAGAATAAATTTTTGCATTTAAAAAAACTAAGGAAAGATTTTTTTTTTAAATAAGGAAATCCAAACCAAATGAACGAAGTTGAAAATTGCAAAATCAGTGAATGAAGAAAAATGGATGAAAAAAAATTTTCACTTTTTGTGCAATGCAATTGCCAAAACATATTAAAAATTTGTAAATTGAAACAAACAATTGAAAAGAAATTCGTAGAGCATACAACTTGAACCAAAAACAATTAAATATACACATGATAGAAATTCATATAAACATGCATTGTTTATATAAAAAGTAAAATTATTAAAATTTGTCAAATTTATTGTTACAACCTATAACTCAGTTGTTTTTTTTTCTTTTTTTTCAAAGGAAAGTCAGTGAAACATAAATTACAAGAAACTGAAAAAAAAGGTTTAACATGCAAATGGGAAAGAAAATGTGTGAAAATGTGCATTGATTTGGTTCGTTGCAACCCAGCATACACCTTGCCCGCAACATCTGGCACTGCGTAAACGAAACTTGTGATACACACTATACAAGTAAACTGCGCAGTTTTTTATTTTAAAGCTACAGCGAAGAAGACAACATGTGCAAATACAGCGCTATTTTATTGCTTGCTTTATAAATAAAAAGAAAACAAAGACAAAAAAATTCGCTTTTTTAATTAATTTTTCATAGACTTCGAATTTTATGAATCTCTTGCTGTAATCGATGCAAATGATTCTCCGTATAATTCTACAAACTTTGTCCAGAACATTTTTTCTGCGCTTATTTTTTTTTGTTTTTAACTCTTCAAAAATCACGACACAACTGAGTGTTTGCAACATACACTACACAAGTTCACTGTAGAAAGTTGAGGAAATATCAAAATAGTTTTGATTTTTACTCAGTTCACTGCGTAAATAGCACAACCACTGCCATACACTACACAAACGCACTGTACAGTGCCAGACTTGTGCAGTGAACGTGTGTAGTGTATGGGCGGCATATGTAAAACTTCATGTTTTATTCAAAATCAGGCCAGTGGAAACATAGTATAAAAGAAGTAGGAAACATACCGTCAGCTTGTTATTGGTTTGCTGCTTTCTAATGCTTTTTCCTATGTTTATGGGTCAAATCAATAATAAGGTGACGATATGTTTAAAAATTTAAATCACAATAATCAGTGAAAGATAATTATATTTTAAGCTTTCCATTATACAATAATATTGAATACATTATTATTTATATAATTGCCGTTTTGCCCTATACTACTTAATAGGTGTCACAATACTTTCAAATTATATATGGCGCAACTTTTCTCACAACGAATAGTAAGCACAGCCTACAAGCAAAACGAAAAAAAAATATTGAACAATGTTAACAACAGGCTACACAGTTTATTTGATTAAGCAATAAAAATCAAAAGGTTTCTAATTTTTTTTAATATTTTGTGCAACGATCGAATATGATCATGTAAACATTGAGGGTATTATTGCACAATATGAAAAGATCCAATTTATTGCAAATGTATGGTCGCTTAAGCGGCCCATTCATTATACAATATTATTGAATATTATTGCAATATATTGTGCAACCATCGAATATGATATAAACATTGAAAGTATTGTTGTACAATATGAAAAACTAAAAATTTTATTGCAAATGTATGGTTGCTAAAGCAGACCATTCATTATACAATATTACTTAATATGTATCGTACATTTATTGCCGCTTGAGCTATACTATGTAATAAATGGCATAATGATTTCAAACAATATATTGTCCAATTTTCTTGACATTGAAATAGTAAAGATAATACTGAACAATGTCACCAATACATTACACAATCCCTGATTGTGTAATAAAATTCAAGCCTTTGGATTTTGGCCAATATATTATAAGGCTTTCTAAAATTTCCCTCCCATTACATTTATTGCATATATTATTGCACTTATTATTGTACTTATTATTGTCGTTTTAACCTATATTATGCAATAAATTGCAAATATTGCACCATTTTCCTGGCGGTGAAAAAGTGAACATAACAATGAACAATATTGCCAGCACATAACAAATTTTTTTTATTGTGCAATAAAAATCAAAAGCGTTTTGATTTTGGCTAGTATATTGTGCAACCTTGTAATAAGACTTACACATTAGCGATATTATTATGCAATATGAACAATTGCACAATTTTATTGCCAGTGTGTGGGGCGCTTAGTATGACGGACACATAAACGATATCATTGTACAATATGATCAATGTAACAATGGAGTAAGCCATGTTTCAATTCCGTTCGTTCATAGTCATTTGGCAACCAGAGATCTATGCCGATGAAAAAAACTTGTCGGCGGCGGTTGAGTTCTAAAATGGTCGGCGGCGGCTCTAAGCCGGCCAACACATCATGAAAACAAAAATCAAGTGTTTTTATACAGATTATTTACTTTAAAACGAGTAAATATAAAACTACACATACATACATTTAGTATAGATAATAGAATAGAAAATACCCTTGTATGTCATTAAGGGCCATTATTACAGCTCGGCTTTAGTTATAATTAGCATTTTATCGGACGGATAAACAGTTTTTCATTATTACAACTTTAATTTAACCTAAAAGTGTGGGATAACTTACTGGGAAGCTCATTCTTCCGCTAACTTTTATCGGCACACATTTTCATAGGCTGCCATACTTGCTTCTTTATCAAGTAAACACCAAGACGTATCTAACAGGTGAACTCACTAGAACACATGACCTTACTCCGGCAAACTTAGTGGAATGATGAAATTATCACAATTTCGTCACAATATGGAGCTTCCCTTCTTTAAGGTATTGGACATTTCATTATAGAGCTACCTGCGCTGATAATTCCATCCATCTTTCAACACTTTTTGACAATTGTAGTATAGTTTCTACAACAAATTTATACTTGTTGTAGACTTGTGTGTACCTGTTATCTGTGCCATTGTAAATACATATGTATGACGTTGCCACTTGTGCTCTGGTATAGCCATACTTTGAAAAAGATAATTTTTATTTTACAGGCAAGTTGTAATAATGAAAAATTGTTGCAGGTCAGTTTACCGATCACTTCTGCTTATCATGCCGGTAACTATCTTCCACTTTACTGTTGAGTTGTAATAATGGCCCTAAGTAAAATAAATTTTAAAATTTTAGATATGTTTTTAATATTAGCTCTTCTTTTAAAAACATCATTGTAGTGTTCAATAGGGGCTGAACTTTCTGCAATATTATTTCCTTATACTAGTGAGGGATATTGAAAAAAACATCGATATTTCTTTCGATGCAATGCATCGCATAGAGGCATCGATGTTATATCGATATGTTATAAAATACATCGATATTTTCTATACATCGATTGCTTTTTGTAACATAATAGATATGAATGTAGGATATTAAAAAAAATTGCATATCCCTTCCAAAAGCTTTATTGCGTTCACAGTTATAAAAAGTAATACATATCCCTATACTTCTTAAGGCCGTTTCAGACTATAACAAAAGTATTAATACCTTTGGCGCAAATGCCTCTGACTTAATTTCTATTTCAAAATTTCCACAAAAGCAATAAGAAATCATGTCAGAGTTTCACTTTCCTCAAAAGTATTAATGCTCGTATTATAGTCTAAAGCAGCCTTTATGAATGCTCTGTAAAAAGTTTGCTAATCAATGAGTTTTATGGCGGAGTCATCAACTATTCCGCTTGCGAAAATAGTATTTCATACCGAGCCGATATTTCCCCCATCGTCAGATATTTAAAGGCGATTTTACATATTTAGTTTTGAAAATAGCAGGTTAGTCTTTCCAAATTTCTAACGGATTTTCGTTCAGCCTTCCTACAAGATTCTTAAAAGTTCATCAGACAATAAAAATTATATATTTATTTAGCGGAAAAAATTCTGAAGATATTAGCGGGAACTATCGAAACGTCAATTCAACCCTCCGTGCAGTCAAAAATTTTCTTTGTCTATATGCTTCACAGTTATCTCTAAATAAAAATATAATTTAATTGAAAAATTAAATTAAAACCGAACTCAGGCCAAAATAATTAAATTTCTTTCAAAATGTATTAATTTAAATATTTTTTCTGTCTATATTCTGTCTATATTTATATTTTTTCAGAAATTACTTTGATTATTTGGCGGATACAAAATGTTTAGATCAGACAGGGTTTATACGAATAGAGATGGTGTTGCGGTCTACGTAAAAAATAATATATCCTGCAAAATAATCGCCAAAAATAATAATGAAGACAAAATAGAGTTCGTTTTAGTAGAGATTTCCTCTTCCTCCGACGAAAAATTACTTGTTGGTTGTGCCTATAGACCCAATCGGCGCATTGATGCTACTAGTTTCATCTCCTCGCTTGAGAATTCAACATTACGATATAGCAACATAATAATTTCCGGTGATTTCAATTCTGACCTCCTGAGTGAGACGCGATTTAAAGATACAATGGGAACTATCGGACTTATTCCAGTCAATGTAACTACACCTACTCATTTTACAGCCACTAGCAGCACACTACTTAAGTCATGTCTTGTTTCTCGAGACATGACTTAATATTTTTGTACTATAACTTTTCGCTACTTCGGGAAAATTCCTCATATACATATAGAGACTTCCATAACGTAAACTATAACTTATTATATGAGAACTGTATGCAAATAAATTGGGAAAGCATCTATCACATAACTTCTGTAGATGACCAGCTGTCATTTATTGACAACAACGTTCTCCAGCTTTATGATGAAACCGTTCCTCTTATCACAAAAACTGTGACTACTAAAAACAAGCCTTGGTTTTCTGGTCACATCAAAACAGCTATAAAACACCGAGATCTTTCTTACTCGAGGTGGAAACGTTTGAACTTGATAAAACTTACGTAAATAACTTGATAAAACAAGCAAAGTGCGATTATTACAGTAAAATATTTGAGTCGGCGCTCGGTTCTCAGCAAACATGGAAAGCAATACGCGACATTGGCATTGGAAGTACTGATACTGGCAATTGCTCATCTGCCACTCCGGACGAACTGAATGAACTTTTTACCAATATACCTGTGGCTCCAGCAAATAACTCACTTTCCCAAACCACCAGTACACCGTTAGTTAACAACAGCACCACTTCGGTGCAGGATATGTTAAATTTCTCCTGTGTAACACAATTTGATGTGGCATGCTCATTTCGCTCCGTGAAGTCCAATGCTGTCGGCCATGATAACATACATCCCAAGTTTTTAAAGATAATCTTACCGCTCTTATTACCTTACTTAACACACTTTTTTAATACAATTATTACTAAGAGTTATTTTCCCACGAAATGGAAGCATGCGAAAATCATACCAATTCCGAAACCGGACAAAGGTTATCGTCCTATCGCAATTTTGTGTTACCTGTCAAAAGTGTTTGAAAAACTTATACATACACAAATTACTAAATTCATACATGAAAATAATTTGTTGTATGAAAAACAATCTGGCTTCCGCCCAAATCACAGCTGTGTTACTTCTCTCATTGATGTTGCAGAAAACCTGCGACGTGAACTCGATGCCGGAAAACTTAATTTTCTTATTCTTCTGGATCACTCGAAAGCGTTCGATACAGTCAACTATAACACCCTATGCTACAAACTAGAACACTTATTCAACTTTACGTCTACATCAACAAAACTTCTTTCGTCATATTTAATGGGTCGAACTCAATCGGTTTATCTTAATGGAGTGTATTCTAATTCATTGCCGCTTCTAAAGGGGGTACCTCAAGGATCTATTCTGGGACCACTTCTTTTTTCGTTGTACGCAAATTGTTTACATCAGCAACCCTCGAATTGCAAGGTCCATATGTATGCGGCTGATGTGCAGTTGTATCATAGTTGCACGGTAAGCTCCATTCAGGAAAATATTGATAAAATCAATCATAAGATATATTCGTGGGCTTTAAGTAATGGGCTTTGTTTGAATCCACAAAAATCCAAGTGCTTAATTATACATAAAAGATCTTTTACGCCGAACTTTCCATATGAAGTTAAAATTAACAATGAGAAAATTGCGGTAGTTACGTCGGCCAAAAATCTTGGTGTGATTTTTAACAACAATCTGACCTGGTCAAACCATGTTCAAGGTCTAGTTGCACAAACGTATTTGAAACTGCGAAATTTATGGATGACCAAATTATACACGCCACTAAAAATAAGAACCTTACTTGCTAAGACGTATCTGATTCCGGGACTTACATATGGCTGTGAACTTTTTGCTAATTGTGATTCTGTAAGCCGTGCAAAGCTTAATGTTCTGTTTAATAATATCACCAGATATGTTTATGGTTTGAAAAGGTATGATCATATATCGCCGTACTATAAATTAATTCTAGGAGTATCTTTTGAAAACTTCCTAAAAATCAGAGTTCTCATATTTCTTCACAGAATCATATACACCCAGCAACCCAAGTACTTTTTTGACCTTTTTCATTTTGCAAGATCTTCTAGAGGAAGGAACATTATTCTACCAAGGCATCATAGCCTAGTTTCTGAATGGCAGTTCATGTTAAATGCTACACGTCTTTGGAACACAATTCCACACTCCCTACAACTAAACAGCAACGCTATGCATTTCAGAAAACGTTTGTTTGATTTTTTTAAAAACATCTAATGAAATAATCAATATATCAAAATATTAAATAATTATTCTTTTTTAAATTTCACACTTTTAATTTTTATATGTTACTTTAATCTTTTAATTTAATTTTGTTATCTAATTAAATATTAGGTCTGCTTCTTTACGTGTCCGAAGTTGCCCAATCTTGACCGAAAGTCTTTTTCAATACGAATTTTGCATTGAAGAGAGCTTTCGGTTGGGTTTGTGTAATTTTGTGCATGTACGGGATCATACACATTTATATATTCCTGCACTATAATTATAAGACTTGTCTTGTTGTGCAGGAAACCAAATAATAAATATAAATAAATAAATTTTCTTCTAGATGATAATTTGGGGATATTGCTAAACTATTGCCTTAGAGGATATCTTCCATTTGTTTGTAGGGTAGTTGCTTTAAGACAGTAAAGTCAAAAATAAAACTGTAGTTGTATTAACGAATAAAAAAATGCAGCACTGCTAGAAAATTTGTGTCATTTAAAAAAGTACTGTCAGTTAAGACCCGTTCACACCATGACAGTAATTGTCGTGATAGTAGTGTCATGGCAGTTCATTTCTATGAGTCATTGTGACATTTATCATTAGTATCGCACTATCAAGCCCAATTTGATATTGGGACTTTGCTGTCATGATGGCAAATGTCGTAATTAATGTAATAGAGTGAATAGGTTTTAAGACAGAAAACATAAATTTTTTAAGACATGCATGTTTTTAGTTAACACACGAAAGAAAAAATCTTTGCGATTCGATATAGCGTATCTATAGCGTAATATATATAGGTTAAATTATTCTACAAAAATATTTCTAATGGAATTCTACTATGCGTCTCTGAATATAAGAAGAGCAAAAATTAAAATTAAATTCCCGAAATAAGACGGAACATAAAATTTATTTAAAGGATGGATTTATACTTTTTGAAAATTTTATATTCTTATTTCATGCATTCAAGTTTAATATTTGCTCTTCATGTATTCAGAAGCCAATAGTAGAATTCCCCTAGGAATGTTTTTATAGAATAGTTTAACCCTCAATTTATGGGTCTTTTTTGTTCATTCATTGAAAAGCAAAGATTTGCGCTCAAACAGGGAATGGACAAAACAGACCCATAAATTGAAGAGTGAGAGGGTTAAGTTATGAAAATATTCCTAATAGAATTCTACTGAACACATGAAAAGTACAAAATTTAACTTGAATGCCTGAAATAAGAATATACAATTTTTCAAAGAGTATAAAACCAATCTTTATATGAATTTTATGTTCCACCTTATTTCGGGCATTCACGTTAAAGTTTTGTTCTTCTTGTATTCAGAGGCCTATAGTAGAATTCTATTAGGAATGTTTTTGTGTAATAATTTAACCCTCCAACTCTTCCATTTATGGGACTTTTTGTTCATTGCCAGAAAAGGCTAAGTTTTGCCCTTAAACAAGGAAATGAACGAGAAATACCCCTAAATGGAAGAGTTAGAGGGTCAAACGATTCTACAAAAATATTTCTAATGGAATTCTACTATGTATCTCTGAATACATGAAAAGTAAAAATTTAACTTGAATGCCTGATATAAGAATATAAAATTTTCAAAAAGTATAAAACCAACCTTGAAATAAATTTTATGTTCCGTCTTATTTCTAGCATTCAAGTTAAATTTTTGCTCTTCTTATGTTCAGAGACCTATAGTAGAATTCCATTAGAAATATTTTTGTAGAATAGTTAGAGGGTTAAACTCTTAAATTTATGGATCTTTTTTGTCCACTGCTGGAAAAGGCTAAGTTTTACCGTTAAACAAGAAATAAAAAAAAATACCCATAAATTGAAGAGTTAGAGGGTTAAACAATTCAAAAACATTCCTAAGTGAATTCTACTATACGTCTCTGAATACAAGAGCAAAAATTTAACTTGAATGCCCGAAATAAGACGGAACATAAAATTTAATTGTTTTTTTTTGTTGTTGTTTAATTTAGATTGTTTTGGAGAGGCAGCAATCGCCCTTATCCATCCTCCTGCTCCTATTTTGGAAAACATGTATAGCCTATGTGCTTTTCTAGACTCAGATCTATCTATCTTTTGAATTTCATCAAACTCTGACATACCTAAATAAGAGCGGCAAGCATCGCGTTAGCAGCAGGGTGCGTATTTATAGAACATTAACAGTAAATTTTTTTTCTAATGTACTGTAAATACGCTCCCTGTAGCTAACGCGACGCTTGCCGCTCTTATTTAGGTATGTCAGATAGATAGATCTGAGTCTTAGATAAGACGTAGGCTATACAGTTTTTTCAAAAATGGGACCACGAGGGGAGATAGGGGAAATTTCTTCCTCTTTGAAACTATCTATCAGAGTTTGATGAAATTCAAAAGATAGATAGATCTGAGTCTAGAATTTCATCAAAATCGGATATATAGTTTCAAAGAGGACGAAATTTCCCTCTACCTCCCCTTGTGGTCCAATTTGTGAAAAATGCATAAAATCAATGGAGTAACTCCTACATAATGTTAGGTGTTTTACCGCATTGGTTCCCATAATATGTCAAAATATATATTTGCTACATATGGTAGGTGCCACGCCCACTTGTCCACTTCTTAATAATATCTTTTTAAAAACATTATAAAAAGAGTTACTCACAAAAAATTTTGAAGTCTTTAGATGCATTAGTTCCATAAATATCCTAAAATATAAATTTCTTCTATATGGGAAGTGCCACGCCCACTTATATTTCAAAATTATATAGACTATTGTTCCTTCCAGATCATCAGTAATATACTGCGAAAATTTCAGCAAGATCGGCTTAGGAGTACATAGCTTTCAAACATACATACAAGCAGAGCCTTTTTTAAGTCGGTTTTTTGAAATGATTTTTGCGGCTAAAGCCAATTTTGAAGTTCATAAAAGAAGAAAATATCTGAAATTAAATTTAAATCCTAATATGTATCTAAAAAGTATTTCGTAAAAATGCTGCATTTTTAAAACAAAGCTACAAAAATTTTATATTAATAGGTCTATTGGTTCAGTGTACATATTAATAATAGGCTTTTTACATCTACCCACATCTTTAATCTTCCATCAATTCGCCAAAATGTTATCATCTTCGCATAAGAATTGTACAAGGCTAAATATGTACATCTTTCAAAGATGTTCCTATCTCATTTTGTTTCATATTACATCTTTCGATAATTTTAGTGTCATCACTAGCAAAATGACATTAGACTGAAACAAAATTAAAAACATGTGTGTGAGATATTAAAATGTGGTGGCATGCAATAACGTCCACGGAAATAATGACCATGAACGTTGTTTCCTCGTTGCATAGCAAAAAATCATTACTCAGCGAAGCCACTATTCGACATACTCAGACGAGAAAATCCTTAAGACCGGCCGAAGGCGGACTAGGAAAAAACATTTTAGTCTGCGAAACCAGTACACCGGATATTATATTATTTTCGAAATGGAAATAATGCCCATGTACATTTTTTTTATGTGAAAAAATTTCCACGAACATTATTTCCATGAACGTTGTTGCATGCCACCTAAAAAATACCATGTTATTCCACTGACTCACTTGACTACTCTCCAAATAATATCACTGCTGTATATAATCTCATTTATTCCATATTTTCTAACTTTTAATACAAGTGAAGATTACTAAATGATTCGAATTCAATATAGCCCGATCAAATAAGGTAAAAAATTGCTTAAGCTAAGATCCTACTATCGGCGCCCGCAAAAAATCCATCTGTAAAAACCCCGTATGATCTTTTATATCAACTAAGACTGAGGCAACACTTGTGTTTTCAAAACGCACTTTATATATATATATATATATATATATATATATATATATATATATATATATATATATATATATATATATATATATATATATATATATATATATATATATATATATATATATATATATATATATATATATATATATATATATATATATATATATATATATATATATATATATATATATATATATATATATATATATATATATATATATATATATATATATATATATATATATATATATTGTAAAACAAAAAAAAATATCAATACAATTTCGATATTTTTCTTTAATTATTATTAGAAATATTTTTGTAGAATAGTTAGAGGGTTAAACTCTTAAATTTATGGATCTTTTTTGTCCACTGCTGGAAAAGGCTAAGTTTTACCGTTAAACAAGAAATAAAAAAAAAATGCCCATAAATTGAAGAGTTAGACGCTTGCCGTTCTTATTTAGGTATGTCAGATAGATAGATCTGAGTCTTAGATAAGACGTAGGCTATACAGTTTTTTCAAAAATGGGACCACGAGGGGAGATAGGGGAAATTTCTTCCTCTTTGAAACTATCTATCAGAGTTTGATGAAATTCAAAAGATAGATAGATCTGAGTCTAGAATTTCATCAAAATCGGATATAGTTTCAAAGAGGACGAAATTTCCCTCTACCTCCCCTTGTGGTCCAATTTGTGAAAAATGCATAAAATCAATGGAGTAACTCCTACATAATGTTAGGTGTTTTACCGCATTGGTTCCTACAATATGTCAAAATATATATTTGCTACATATGGTAGGTGCCACGCCCACTTGTCCACTTCTTAATAATATCTTTTTAAAAACATTATAAAAAGAGTTACTCACAAAAAATTTTGAAGTCTTTAGATGCATTAGTTCCATAAATATCCTAAAATATAAATTTCTTCTATATGGGAAGTGCCACGCCCACTTATATTTCAAAATTATATAGACTATTGTTCCTTCCAGATCATCAGTAATATACTGCGAAAATTTCAGCAAGATCGGCTTAGGAGTACATAGCTTTCAAACATACATACAAGCAGAGCCTTTTTTAAGTCGGTTTTTTGAAATGATTTTTGCGGCTAAAGCCAATTTTGAAGTTCATAAAAGAAGAAAATATCTGAAATTAAATTTAAATCCTAATATGTATCTAAAAAGTATTTCGTAAAAATGCTGCATTTTTAAAACAAAGCTACAAAAATTTTATATTAATAGGTCTATTGGTTCAGTGTACATATTAATAATAGGCTTTTTACATCTACCCACATTTTTAATCTTCCATCAATTCGCCAAAATGTTATCATCTTCGCATAAGAATTGTACAAGGCTAAATATGTACATCTTTCTTCATCTTTCAAAGATGTTCCTATCTCATTTTGTTTCATATTACATCTTTCGATAATTTTAGTGTCATCACTAGCAAAATGACATTAGACTGAAACAAAATTAAAAACATGTGTGTGAGATATTAAAATGTGGTGGCATGCAATAACGTCCACGGAAATAATGACCATGAACGTTGTTTCCTCGTTGCATAGCAAAAAATCATTACTCAGCGAAGCCACTATTCGACATACTCAGACGAGAAAATCCTTAAGACCGGCCGAAGGCGGACTAGGAAAAAACATTTTAGTCTGCGAAACCAGTACACCGGATATTATATTATTTTCGAAATGGAAATAATGCCCATGTACATTTTTTTTATGTGAAAAAATTTCCACGAACATTATTTCCATGAACGTTGTTGCATGCCACCTAAAAAATACCATGTTATTCCACTGACTCACTTGACTACTCTCCAAATAATATCACTGCTGTATATAATCTCATTTATTCCATATTTTCTAACTTTTAATACAAGTGAAGATTACTAAATGATTCGAATTCAATATAGCCCGATCAAATAAGGTAAAAAATTGCTTAAGCTAAGATCCTACTATCGGCGCCCGCAAAAAATCCATCTGTAAAAACCCCGTATGATCTTTTATATCAACTAAGACTGAGGCAACACTTGTGTTTTCAAAACGCACTTTATATATATATATATATATATATATATATATATATATATATATATATATATATATATATATATATATATATATATATATATATATATATATATATATATATATATATATATATATATATATATATATATATATATATATATATATATATATATATATATATATATATATATATATATATATATATATATATATATATATATATATATATATATATTGTAAAACAAAAAAAAATATCAATACAATTTCGATATTTTTCTTTAATTATTATTAGAAATATTTTTGTAGAATAGTTAGAGGGTTAAACTCTTAAATTTATGGATCTTTTTTGTCCACTGCTGGAAAAGGCTAAGTTTTACCGTTAAACAAGAAATAAAAAAAAAAATGCCCATAAATTGAAGAGTTAGACGCTTGCCGTTCTTATTTAGGTATGTCAGATAGATAGATCTGAGTCTTAGATAAGACGTAGGCTATACAGTTTTTTCAAAAATGGGACCACGAGGGGAGATAGGGGAAATTTCTTCCTCTTTGAAACTATCTATCAGAGTTTGATGAAATTCAAAAGATAGATAGATCTGAGTCTAGAATTTCATCAAAATCGGATATAGTTTCAAAGAGGACGAAATTTCCCTCTACCTCCCCTTGTGGTCCAATTTGTGAAAAATGCATAAAATCAATGGAGTAACTCCTACATAATGTTAGGTGTTTTACCGCATTGGTTCCTACAATATGTCAAAATATATATTTGCTACATATGGTAGGTGCCACGCCCACTTGTCCACTTCTTAATAATATCTTTTTAAAAACATTATAAAAAGAGTTACTCACAAAAAATTTTGAAGTCTTTAGATGCATTAGTTCCATAAATATCCTAAAATATAAATTTCTTCTATATGGGAAGTGCCACGCCCACTTATATTTCAAAATTATATAGACTATTGTTCCTTCCAGATCATCAGTAATATACTGCGAAAATTTCAGCAAGATCGGCTTAGGAGTACATAGCTTTCAAACATACATACAAGCAGAGCCTTTTTTAAGTCGGTTTTTTGAAATGATTTTTGCGGCTAAAGCCAATTTTGAAGTTCATAAAAGAAGAAAATATCTGAAATTAAATTTAAATCCTAATATGTATCTAAAAAGTATTTCGTAAAAATGCTGCATTTTTAAAACAAAGCTACAAAAATTTTATATTAATAGGTCTATTGGTTCAGTGAACATATTAATAATAGGCTTTTTACATCTACCCACATTTTTAATCTTCCATCAATTCGCCAAAATGTTATCATCTTCGCATAAGAATTGTACAAGGCTAAATATGTACATCTTTCTTCATCTTTCAAAGATGTTCCTATCTCATTTTGTTTCATATTACATCTTTCGATAATTTTAGTGTCATCACTAGCAAAATGACATTAGACTGAAACAAAATTAAAAACATGTGTGTGAGATATTAAAATGTGGTGGCATGCAATAACGTCCACGGAAATAATGACCATGAACGTTGTTTCCTCGTTGCATAGCAAAAAATCATTACTCAGCGAAGCCACTATTCGACATACTCAGACGAGAAAATCCTTAAGACCGGCCGAAGGCGGACTAGGAAAAAACATTTTAGTCTGCGAAACCAGTACACCGGATATTATATTATTTTCGAAATGGAAATAATGCCCATGTACATTTTTTTTATGTGAAAAAATTTCCACGAACATTATTTCCATGAACGTTGTTGCATGCCACCTAAAAAATACCATGTTATTCCACTGACTCACTTGACTACTCTCCAAATAATATCACTGCTGTATATAATCTCATTTATTCCATATTTTCTAACTTTTAATACAAGTGAAGATTACTAAATGATTCGAATTCAATATAGCCCGATCAAATAAGGTAAAAAATTGCTTAAGCTAAGATCCTACTATCGGCGCCCGCAAAAAATCCATCTGTAAAAACCCCGTATGATCTTTTATATCAACTAAGACTGAGGCAACACTTGTGTTTTCAAAACGCACTTTATATATATATATATATATATATATATATATATATAAATATATATATATATATATATATATATATATATATATATATATATATATATATATATATATATATATATATATATATATATATATATATATATATATACATATATATATATATATATATATATATATATATATATATATATATATATATATATATATATATATATATATATATATATATATATATATATATATATATATATATATATATATATATATATATATATATATATATATATATATATATATAAAGTGCGTTTTGAAAACACAAGTGTTGCCTCAGTCTTAGTTGATATATATATATATATATATATATATATATATATATATATATATATATATATATATTGTAAAACAAAAAAAAAATATCAATACAAGTTCGATATTTTTCTTTAATTATTATTAGTTTCGGAGAAAAGTCATTTTTGGAATGCCGCGAGTATTATGTATTCGCGGTATTAAACTCCGAGTATTTTGCGTTCGCTACTGCAGAGTATATATAATATAATCAAAATTTTTTGTTGCCAGACATATCATATATTTCCATTTTTTCCCTGTTTTTTACTGCCGCCGGCATGTTTTATATTCTGGGCAAAGAACTTTGCCCATATAAATAAATAAAGGTGCCCACACACGAGTGATTGTTAATGGGGCTGTGCGCGCACAAATCACAAGTAATTGAAAATTTTCAATTTCTTCTGATTTGTGCGATGTGTTAGTGGGCTTTTGCGCGAACACTATATATATATATATATATATATATATATATATATATATATATATATATATATATATATATATATATATATATATATATATATATATATATATATATATATATATATATATATATATATATATATATATATATATATATATATATATATATATATATATATATATATATATATATATATAAACGTAAATAAATAATAATAATATACTAAAATAAATAAATAACCAAAAGAACAAATGCAGCACTCGCTTTGCAATTCATGTGTACCTGTTGACGTTTAAGTTTATTGTGATTTGTTTGTCGTTAGTGGAGATTTGGTATGCGAGCAAATCACACGCAAAAATCTTTCGTGTGGCTTAAAGTAACTATGTATTTCTCTTAATATTGCATTACGTTCTTTATTTTTTGCTTCCAAAACAAATGTAAAAGGAGAAACATATTGGTTAGCTCCAGAAATAAAAAAAATTTTGCTAAACCAGTGCTTTTCGAACGGATATTACTTCCACATGAAAATGGAAATAATGCCCATTGATATTTTTTCTTTTTTATATGTAAATAATGTGCATGGACTTTATTGTATGCCAACATATTGCGAGTTACAATCGGTGGTACAGAACATGAATTGCAAGAGTTGGCTCGCGTAAAAAGCAGTGCTTTTTCATCGGACATTATTTCCACATGGAAATAATATATTATATTGACATTATTTCCTTTTTTATATGTAAATAATGTCCATGGACGTTATTGCATGCCACCACATTACGAGTTATAATCGGTGGTACAGAACATGAATTGCAAGAATTAAGGGCCAACTGAACTACGCAAGCGGCTTGGCAAACATACTTTTTTCATTTGCACACAGACTACGCAAAACTGGTTCGTACAAGCAAAGATTTTTCACATTAATCACTGATTTAAATTTTAATTTTCCACGACAACCTCACTCTATGGAAATTTTGTTGCAAATGAGCTAATTTTACAATAGACTATACAATCAGTTTTCCACAAATTCAATATGGCAGTCAAAATATCTAAATTTTTTGATTTTTCTGCAAGCACCATGTCAAGCCGCTTGCCAAGAGTAAAGACACCGCCATATATTACACAACAAGCTTGTACAAACGCATATTTCTGTCATGTTTGGCAAGCCGCGTGCGTAGTTTATTTGGCCCTTTAATATCAAGTGGCGTTATCAGTAAAACAACAAACAAAGAAATTGTAATAGTATTATTTTTATTTGTACGTTGACAGTTCGGGTGAGTTTTTCTATTTTTATATGGAGTTTGACTGATTGGGTATAATCAGCTGACGATCAGCGGTGCTGATAAGGCTACCTGGTACTGAATTCGCTTTGAACCGAGGTCACACTTTTATGTAATTAGACCCCGTCGAAACTAGCAATAAATATATGAATAAGTATTACAGAAAATCGTCACCTTATTATTGGTTTTAGCCATAAACATAGGAAAAAGCATTGAAAAGCAGCAAGCTAATAATAAGGTAACAAAATGTCAAAACTATGTTATCTCTAACTTGAGGTCTGTACGTAACATGTAAGATGATGTAACATGTAAGATGAGATTGTCAAATTCAATCGCAGAGAGAATTATGTTACGTGTATACTTCAAATTGGTGTTATCTCAATGTTATAAAAACTTTAATGAGAGCGTTGTTATAAGAATTCTTATAAGAACAATCTTATTACATGAACTGTCAAAAACCACACGTACAGGAAAATTACTTAGTGTGCATGTGTGAGTGTTTATTAAAATAAATGAAAAGCAATGTTTTTGATAAAATTTCTGTGTTAAATAAATGAATAAATGTGTTTAATTGATTTATAAATTTAAAGTTGTGTGAAAATTTAAAAATAAAATAAATAATTATGCAAAAGTACTGCATGTTAACTCGATGAGCATTTGCATAAAATGAAATCTTATAGGAAAAGAAATATTACGTCTTCCCCTAGTATAAGATTAAGAGAAAAATCGACATTTTGTTTTAATTAATTTGCCGACGTTTTCTCTCATGTTTTCCCAAAGTTAATGTCTCGTAAAGACGCTGTGTAAAGCGGACCATCGATTATACAATATACTATGCGATAAATGGCACAATACTTTCAAACAAAATAATGCCCATCTACCACGGCAGTTTGAAATTTTTTTATATATTTCACTTTATTATTTGTCTGTTTGTAAAAATTTAATGAATATGAAGATAAATAATGTACAAATAATTAAAAAACATCTAAAACATTTATTTATTAACCTTCTTTATTCGTTTTTTCCATAAAATCAAACAAATTATCAAAAAAAAACGTATATTAAATTTGATAGGTTGTGTTCTAACATATTTCTTCGGCCTGGTTTTTTAACATTGATTTCCAAACAATGGTAAAAAAAGAAACCCATTCAGTCCACACGTTAATTTCTTGTGTTAGGGCAGACTTTTGACAATTGCTAACACAACAATTTTCAAACTTATGTCTCACACCGGCTGTTGACGAGACATAAGTTTGGAAATTTTTGTGTTTGCAATTATCAAAACCTGTTGCTAACACAAAAAATGACTGTGTGGTCAGTAAATGTTAGTGTTTGGACACATGTTTGGAAATTAATGTTCAAACACATGCCAGAGCAATTATGTTGGGACACAAGCTGTCAAATGTATGTAGTGGTTTCTGCATAATTTGCTTGTAAAAAAAGATTTGCTTGTAAAGAGTAAAAAAATGAATGAGAATTAACGCCACAACATTAACGAATTGATTCACTCAAAAATCTTCAGTAAGCAAACTTGGTACAATCGTATTCCTTTTGCTATCATCGTTGTTGTTCTTATTTGCGTGTATGTCGTCATAGGGGTTGTTTTTAGGACACAGTTTTTCTTGTTGTTTTTGGTTTGCGTCCCAGAGTCAAACAAAATAAAATTTATTTTTAGACAAACTTTTGTTAGACAATTTTTTGGTGATAATTTTTTCTGTGTGGTTTCGTTTTTCTGCCAGCAATATTTATTCAGCCGTGGGTGCTGTTTTGGCTCTACATTTAGCCTTTGCTTTATATACATATATCCTAAATAAATAAAGAAATAAATAAATATATATACAGGGCTTACTTTGGTAGTTCCATGCCAAGCGAAATTAATATAATTTAATGTAGGGATGGGCAAAATATATCGATATATCAAAATATCGATATTTAAGAAAAAAATATCGATATATATCGCCGATATGGAACAAGTCCAGTTTAGTGACACAGCTCCAAATAAAAAAAAATTACATAGGAGGATAGAAAATGCAAAAATAAGAAGAAAATGTTAAATTAAAACATTGGGGGAAACGCTTAGTTTTCGAGTTATGAGCTTCTGAAGTTTTCATATATATAAACATACATATGTAAATTTTCTAATATATTTTTGAACATATATGGCCAATATTGGTATCATTTTAAAGCTTTTAAATAAATCTTTAGCTCTTAATACAGTTTATACAAAATTTTACACTAAAATGTAAAGAAAGATCACTAGGTAAGTATGCAATTTATTCAAATGAAAGGATTTTCGGAACAAATCCAGTTTAGCCAAGTAGGTCCAAAATAAACATAGCCTATCTTATAGGGAATTGAAGAATAAGAAGAAAATATTAAATAAAAAAGTTGGCGGCAACCCATATTTTCCGAGTTATGGGCCTCTGAAGTTTTCATATAAAACTGTGATTATACGTTATATTTTCCAACATTCAATACATATCGGCATTGTTTAAAAGCTCTTAAGAATATATTTTAGGTGGTGGTAAATATTTTAAAATGTGGCTTTGCTGAGTAAAGATTCTCTGCACGGCCGGCCTTTGGCCGGGCTTAAGGATTTTTTTTCTCTATGTATGTCGAATAGCGGCTTCGCTGAGTAAAGCCTTTCTGTACAGCCGGCCTTCGGCCGGGCTTAAGGATTTTCTTCTCTATGTATGTCGAATAGCGGCTTCGCTGAATAAAACCTTTCTGTACAGCCGGATTTTCGTAAACTCATCCCCGCATCGTAATGGGTTAAAATTTTTTTTAAATGTTTGAATATTCAGAAAGATCTATTCAAAAGCTTTAAAATGATACCAATATTGGCCATATACGTTCATATAGTTGAAAATTACATTTGTATGTTTATATATATGAAAACTTCAGAAGCTCATAACTCGAAAATTTAACATTTTATTCTTATTTTTGCATTTTCTATCCCCCTATGTAATTTTTTTTTATTTGGAGCTGTGTCACTAAACTGGACTTAAGCCGCCGATATTTCAGAAACCGAGATATCGCTACATCGATTTTTATTTACGAGTATCGCTTTCGATATTTTTAAGAGCTTTTTATAAATTTTAGCCATTTTTAAACTGTATACGAAACTGGCATTACTGCATGTGTTTTTTAAACTGACGCGAAGAAAATGGGGCTTTTTCATAATAACAGTCAATACGGAGACACAATGGTTTTGGTATGATAGACTTTGATTCGGGTATTAAAAAATATATATGTATCGAACCCACTTCTTGTAATTTGTGTGGTAGACACGTGGGAAAACGCAACAAATTTGGTTACAGACCTAAAAAGCAAGCTTATTTGCAACTTATGAAAACATCAAAATTCGACAATGAGACTGAAGAAGATGCTTTAAATTTTTTGATATGCCAGGCTTCTTCAGTATCGTCCAAAAGAGTCGCTTCTGCTGTAAAAATTACCAGTCCCTGATTAAAGACTCAGATTGACATAAGAATACATAAAGCAAAGAGTGCTCCTGATACACATATCCGATGAGTACTTGTTTAAATAACATATAAGTGTAATTTGATGCTCTCGTAACTTATTTGATGCCATTTAAAATTGTGTCATTTACTTTTTAATATGGTGAGCTGACAACTGTTTTAATTCTTCCTTTGTTTTTCTTGAATTTTTTGTTTTTATTGTTTTTATTTAAATATGTTTCGATATATCGAAATATCGATGTTTTTAAAATATTTATATCGATAGTGTTGAAAAATATCGATACGATATATATCGATAAATTTTTCCGTTTGCCCATCCCTAATTTATTGTTCCCCAAAGAAAATGGAGCCGGGGCATTTTTATCGAATGCGGCTGAAAATGTAAAATGGTCAGAGGCTAAAATGACTGCACCGTGCGCTAAGCGGCTGGATAAAATTTTTGTCGGCTGCGCAGCCCTTTTGTCTGCGTTCATACGATTCATGTCTTATTGACAAGGTTCTTACTGTTTCTTCTTTGAAATTTCATTGGCGTTCACACAATTCATGTCTTGTTGACGACATGTTTTTTAAGTCTGCGTTCATACGATTCACGTCTTATTGACAAGATTCCTACTGTTTGTTCTTTTAACTTTTATTGGCGTTCACACAATGCATGCCTTGATGACGAAATGTTTTTTAAGTAGATATAGTTAACTATTGTGTGCATGCTCATGTGCGTTTACGAATAAGAAAGCAAAACGTACTGATAGTACATGCACCCGAGTACTCGTTTCTTTTCCCCTCGTCTCCCACGCCAATAACACCCCGTCTTCACGAGACATGATTTTGTTCTAACATTTGTCAAACTTCAAACTTCATACATAAAAAATTCAGAAAAATTTTAGTGCTATTTTTTCATATCGACTTTGACTTTTGTCAAGACAAAGCAATGGCTCGTGAAAACGCTATATAAGTCTACGTTCATACGATGCAAGTCTTATTGATCAGCTTCTTACTTTTCTTCTTTGAACTTTTTTTGACGTTCAGACGATGAAAGTCATCGCTTAATTGTTTCTTCCTTTTGCAGGAATGTATACACGTGTGAATGAATGTGTGCGTTTCTTATATTACGAATGAGAAAGCAAAACGAATTTCATCGGTAGATGAGGTTGTGTGCCCGTTTCTTTCCTCTTGCCTCTCTCGCCCACAATATAACAATCTGATCAATAAGACTTGCATCGTCTGAACGTTGACTAAAGTAGCAATCATGTCAATAAGACATGACACCCCGTCTAGACTAGCAATAAATATGTTAGCATGTATTGCAGCAAATGTCAAAGCTACATATTTATTGCTGTCAAAATATGTCGCAATAATTGTTAACCAATTTTCATTAACAATTATTGCTAACATTAAACATCAAATGGTATAAAAATATGAAAAAATTAAAAATTATATTAAAATAATAAACTACATTTTAAAATAATTGTGTGGAATAAAAATTTTCAGTTCAAATACACAAAAATATATTGTTTTCCTGTAAATGCACAGGAAACATCTGGCTTGGCTTGCTTTAAATTGTGAGTTAACATAATTGTGTGTTCCCTGTTAAAGCAATAAGCAATATTGCTCTATTATTCTGCCGACGTTTTTTTTTTTCCATATTTCTAATATATTTGTTGCTAATCTAGACGGTGTGATTTCTCTATGCCTGGCTCTGGATTTTTGTAAGGTGGTGCGGCAGATAAAGCAAGTTTATATATATTGTTGTCTCTTCTTTTGTGAAGACTCGTACAAGCAAAGACTTTTCACATTAGTCACTAATTTCAATTGTAATTCTCCACGACAACCGCACTGTATGGAAATTTGGTTGCAAATGAGCTAATTTTACGATAAACTATACAATCAGTTTGCCACAAATGCAATATAGTAGTCAAAATATCGAAATATTTTGATTTTTCTGCAAGGCGCTTGTCAAACTCGAAAACACCCCATATATTACACAACAGGCTTGCACAAACGTAAATTTCTGATATGTTTGGCAAGCCGCTTGCGTAGTTTAAATGCTTAAGCAGAGGCCACTCTTACAAACTTGCGTGGCACTCAAAAATTCATCATTTTTGTATGATACTTTTGACTGTCTATACTATCGATCATGTTCGACAGTCAAACCATCATTCAAGAAAAAAATTTGACACGCAAACACAGAAAACAACAAAATTCGGTGCGCTTTATTGATAACAAACATTTTTTATAATTATTTAATTTCTTATTATTTAACATCTCGTCGTACGATTTTTTCTTAACATCTCACACAAACAGCCTTGTATTTCATAAAAATATATGAATTCTTCGAAAATATAATTTTCAGCGTCCAAGTTATGAGGCTTATGCTACAAAAAATAGCTCTTGAATGACACTTTTGGTTCACACTATCATTCAAAAACCAATATGGCCGCTGAGTGCCACTCAACCGCAAAAATGTTTATGGTTGAATGTTGTATGATGAGATTTGCGTCTTAACTATCATACAAGCCAAAATTTGAGCAAAAGTGTCACGCAAGTTTGCAAGTGTGGCCTCTGCTTTAGTGTGAATTTCGAATTAACCTGGCCTTTACACATGCAAGTGCAAGTTCGAAAAACTTAATACACTTTTGATTTTGCTGTGAGAAAGGCAGAGAAAAGAATACAAATTAATCTTTCGTTGATAATTCGTAAACAGAACTTGCATGCAAGTACTTGCATGTCTAAGCGTAGGGTAAAGGTGGATCCACATCTTGTCTTATCATTTGCGGCACAAATTTTAGCTTGTAGATGTGGACGAGCTTTTAAATATTTATCACACAAATATTTATTCACGAAAATTTTTGCGTCTACTCGCTCAAGCAAATGATAAGACAATAAAATTAGCACTTGTATAGTCACAATTTTGTATTTACATTATTCCTTTTTTTTACTTATTACATTTCGTTTTATATTCTTATATGATGAGTTAATCCGTTTAAATATTATATGTATTAAACGAATTATAGCAAATAGCGCTCTCACTATATACACATATTTAAAGAAAAGAGTAATGAATTCATAACTGTTATTATTTACTTCGTTTATATTACTTTAAGTTAACTCTTGAATACAAATAAAAAACTTTGCCATTGCATCGAAAACATTCAATTGATACGCAACAGAATTTCTTCGTTTTGCTTTTATTCTTCGTATACATAATTTGGCGACCGTGACAGGACACAACGTAAAGTCTGTAGCAAAGATTTTCAGTTTATCAGCCTGTAAATTAAAACTAAAATCGATAAAACCCAAAACTAAAATCGTAAGCTAAAAGATTATAAGTGCATGAAATCAAATAGGTACAGAGTACATACTTAAAAAAGTACGAGCATATGTTTGAAAGAAGTGTTGCCTACAATAAACAAGTGATTCCACTATAAAACGAACAAACCAGGGTCATATTCAATGTCATTGTGTTTAATCGTCATTATGGCATATTAGTGGCTTGGTTCATCATCCTCAACTCTTCATTACCATTGACAACTAAAATTCTTCAAACATCATCATCGTTCACAATACCATCAAACCTTCATTATCATCGTCTACCATTCTTCAAACCTCATCATGGCTATTAAGAGCATCAACAACTTCGTTATTATCCAAATTTGTACGATCAAACTTCATCGTCGTTAAGAAGAGAATTTCGTGTGATAGCAACAACATTCTGTTAGACTACACCACCATACATATGTACATAGCCAACTAAAGTTTTTCAAACAATACAAGTAAGATCGTCATCATTTGCACATACACACAAGTTAATAACCAGCTCACGTAAGTAAGAGAAATATTTACCAATATCTTGACTCATCATTTTGTCCAGATATTTCTTTGCTAGAATCACGCGACACACACACGCACACGTATGCAAGAATACATTGCTATCTTTTCACACCATAATCAGTGTTGGCACGTTATGCGCACTTTGGTACTTTTTTACAATATATGGTACTTTGTTTTATTCAAGCGACATTTACTATAATTGAAAAATTTTATAAATTTTAAAACAATTTTAATCAATTACCATCAATTTTAAATCAACTTTAATAAAGTTAAAAGCAAGTGGTATCAATTATAGCCCACTTTATACACCTTAATTCAGCGTTACTACAAAATGAGTACCGACAATGCACAACCAGATGAGACCACGGCAAAGCCTGTGGATTTACCCACATTGAGATCGCAAAGAAGTGTAATAAAGCGCAACATTTCGAAACTAAAAACAAAAATAGGGAAGGAAGGTCCTGATTCCGATTATACCATTATAAAATGTAGGCTTCAAATTCTTGAATCATATTTTACACACGTAAGCCACATCCAAACGCAAATTGAAGGATTGGATCCAGCAGATGAAGGACGTTCAGAGTTTGAGGAGGTTTTCATACAAGCAAAATCCTTCATGGTAAACTTGATGGACAAAAAACGTCGGTCTAATCTAGATGATTCAAGTATGTTGAACACTACAGCTTCATCATTTTCATTTCAAAATCGTTTACCGCAATTAAAGCTTCTCAATTTCGACGGTAAATATTCTGAGTATTCTAGATTTATCAGCACATTTACCACACTCGTTCATGATGAACCTTGTATACCGACCATCGACAAATTTAATTATTTATTAAACTGCCTTAGTGGTCAAGCATTGGCAGTAGTAAAGCCATACGCTGTTAATGAAGCTAATTACAAAAAAGCATTAGAACGCTTGAAAGACCGGTATGACAATAAATCGTTGATATTTATTGATCATGTTAATTCACTATTTTCAATTTCGCCAATGGCGAAATCAAGCGCTATAGAACTGCGGTCACTGTTAGACAAAGTAGCTGCTTTAAGAAGTTCTCTGCTGTCTTTGGGATCGGAATTAGATGTAATGAACGCGATAATTATTCACGTTGTATTATCAAAGGTGGATTCGGCATCTAAGGCAGCATACGATGAGAAACAAGAATTCACAACCCTACCGTCTTGGGACGACTGCTACAATATCCTCAGCCGTCGTTGCCAATTTTTAGAAAGTCGTACTAAGGAAACAGATCGTGATGTGCCAAGACCAAAATTTAAACACTCTGCATCATCGTTCGTAACTGCTCATATATTCTGTGACTACTGCCAAAGCAAGGAACATTTTATTGGAAGCTGTGCATCATATTTGTCACTACCAGTTAGCCGTCGATTTGACTTCGTAAAAGGTTCAAAACTATGTATTAATTGTCTTCGTAAAGGCCATCAAGTTTCGAAATGTTCATCGAAAGCTCGCTGCCGCAATTGTCGTGTGTCTCACCATACAACCTTGCACAATTCAAACTATGAAAGTGCGTCACAACACAATACAAACTCGTCGTCTCATTCACTTTCGTCGTCAAGTCAAACACCCTTTCAACAATCGTCGCTCGTTCGTCCATCGTCATCATTCTCAAGTCAACCAAATACCAATCAGCACGCTTTATCGTCAAATCCTTCAACAAGTCGAGCAGCCTTTCATGTAACAACAAATTCGTCGAATATCGTGCGTAGTCGTTACTGCAACATATTACCAACAGCAATGGTCTTCATTGAAGACAGTTTTGGAATGCTTCAACCAGCACGAGCTCTTTTGGACTCGTGCTCAGAAATAAATCTAATTACTGAAGAAACTGTACATCGCCTTCGTCTTAAAAAATTCAATTCGTATCAAGAAGTCGCAGGAGTGTCAGATCTGCGTACCCAGCTCAAATACAAAGTTTCAGCAACACTAAAATCTCGTCTAAATGATGTCTATATTTGCCGTCACAAAATCTATTTCATCTCGTCAACCTTCAGAACATTGTGACATTAGCAATTGGGAAATACCCAAAGGACTTGAACTTGCTGATCCACAGTTTTACTTGCCTCAACGTATAGATTTATTGCTAAGCTCCGAGCTATTCTTCGAATTACTTCTAGGTGGTAAAATTTCCCTTGGCAATGGGCTTCCACACATGCTCAATACTTCTCTCGGATGGATTATAGGCGGAAAAATCGATGTTATATCAGAAAGAAAACCCGTATTGTGCAATGTAATTACATCTTACCAAGAGTTGGATTCCATGCTGAAATCATTCTGGGAAATTGAAGAATTTTCCCAAACATCATCACTCTTAACCGAGGAAGAAAATCAATGTGAACAACATTTTGTACAAAATACTGTTTTTGATCACACAGGAAGAGTCAAAGTACGTTTACCGTTTAAAATTTCTTTTACCCATCTAGGGAACTCTTTCGAAACCGCACGTCGAAGGCTTGTATATTTGGAAAAGCGACTTCTTAAAGATGATGTGTTACGAAAGATGTACATAGAGTTTATGTCAGAATACATTGATCTCGGACACATGACGCCAATCAGTTTTGAGGTACTAAATGGGCCACATTATGTAATTCCACATCACCCAGTGTTGCCCCCACAAAGTACGACAACAAAACTGAGGGTGGTTTTCAATGCTTCGGCTCGAACATCAACGCACGTGTCTTTAAACGAAACATTAATGGTAGGGCCAACGATCCAACAAGATTTGATAACGACACTCTTCTCTTTTCGTCTCCATAAGTTTGCCTTATCAGCAGACATATGTAAAATGTATCGACAATTTTTAATGGACGAAAGAGATCGTAAATTTCAACTTATTTTGTGGCGAAAAAGTGTAGACGACCCTATCGATATCTATCAACTTAATACTGTAACATATGGCACTTCTGCCGCACCTTTTCTTGCCATACGCAGCCTCAGTTTTATAGCTGATGCATACAAGCTTGAATTTCCTTTGGGTTCAAAAATTCTTCAACAAGATCTTTACGTAGATGATCTTCTTACAGGAGCTTCGAACATTTCCGAATTATCCTCAAAGAAAATAGAAATTACTAGAATTTTAGAAAGGGCTGGTTTGAAGCTATCAAAATGGAGCTCTAATCTACAGCAATTTGCTTATTCTGATCAAGAAATGGAAATAAAAACGAATAATGACCATATAACAAAGGCCTTAGGAATGTATTGGAAACCGAATCAAGATTTATTTTGTTTTCGATTCGAAGCATTGCCCATTGAAATTCCAACGAAAAGATCCGTATTGTCGGTAGTAGCAAGAATTTTTGATGTGCTTGGACTATTAAGTCCAATTGTTATTTCTTGTAAAATATTGATTCAAGAAATGTGGAAACAACAACTCGACTGGGACTCGCCATTAAATGATTGTTTAAAAACTCGATGGATCGAAATCGAGAAAAGTTTGAAGTTCATTAACAAAATAGAAGTCCCAAGATTCGTTCAAACGGCTCCAGAGTTAGTGTTTGATATCCATGGATTTGCCGATGCCTCTCAATTGGCGTACGGCTACTGTATATATGTCAGGGTGGCAACACAAAATGGATATCAATCAACTTTACTGATCGCAAAATCAAAAGTTGCCCCTGTTGTCCATCAATCTTTACCCCGTCTTGAGCTATGCGCTGCCTTACTCCTGAGCCGAACTTGGAAAAAGATCCGGCACAAATTCCAGTCACATAACCATCGTACACTATTCTGGTCAGATTCGAAAATTGTCTTATGTTGGCTTACCAATCACTCGTCATCGTTTGTATGCTTCGTCGCTAATCGAGTTTCCGAAATTCAAAATTTTACTCATGGCATAGAGTGGAGACACGTTCCATCGAAACAAAATCCAGCAGATGTTGTGTCGCGTGGTTGCCTAGCTACTGAGATATCTTCTACCTCATGGTTTACTGGACCGGAGTTTTTGAGCAAAGAGGAGGAACATTGGCCAAAAGGCAATTCATCGTCAGCTTCACTACCACCAGAAGAAATGAGAAAGTCAATATTCGAAACAATCGTCGTCCAACCTTCTATAATATCTCAACTAATTACTACACATTCATCGTATCTTCGTATTCTTCACGTTATCGCATACGTTCACCGCCTGTACCATAAAGATAAAAGAAATTTGTTCATTACTGCCGAGGAACTGAAATTAGCTTTTTGGAAAGTCGTTCATGACGTTCAATCATCAACATTCAGCACGGAAATTAATCTTCTCTTAAAAGGAGACACGTTACAACCGAGTTTACAAAAATTATCACCATTTCTATAACAAATGCCCAGCTACAAAAAATGTATACCTATTCTGAGAGTTGGAGGTCGACTAGCGAATTCATCGTTATCGTACGACGCAAAGTTTCCTGCTTTGCTTCCAAAAAATCATGATTTCACCATACTTTACATCAAGTATCTCCACTTAAAACACTTACATGCTGGCCCAAAAGTACTTTTGGGAATTCTTCGCCAAAGAGTATGGGTAGTCAACGCTAGAGATGTCGTGAGAAATGTAGTCCGTAACTGCGTCTACTGTTTCAAATATAAACCCAAATTAATGCAGCAAATTATGGGAAATCTTCCAGCTGACCGTTTGAGAGCTCAACAACCATTTTTGGTAAGTGGCGTCGACTTTTGTTGTGCATTTTATACATCGCATAGAATTAGAGGTAAGCCACCATATAAAACTTACGTTGCTATCTTCGTTTGTTTTTCATCGAAGGCTATCCATATCGAGGTAGTATCAGATTTATCAACAAACACATTTCTCTTATGCTTGAAAAGATTTTTGGGAAAACGAGGCATTCCCCAGCGGCTGTATTGCGACAACGCCACAAATTTTGTTGGTGCAAACCATAAACTTCAAGAATTCAAACAACACTTTTTTGATAATAAAAATCTTGAAGCTGTAATGCACTATAGCGAAGTTATAGGCTTCAAATTTATTTTCATTCCACCCCGATCACCTCATTTCGGAGGCCTTTGGGAATCGGCGGTGAAATCAACAAAGACGCTTTTAATTAAAAATATGTCCCAAGCTGGGACCACCTACGAAGAATTTCAAACTATTCTCATTGAGATTGAAGCCATCTTAAACTCTCGGCCTTTGGCCCCACGATCCGATGACCCCAATGATGGCGAAGCCTTGACGCCGGCGCATATGTTGGTGGGTTCATCTTTGCTAGCATTGCCTGATGAAAACTTGCAACATTGCAACAATATAAATTACCTAAAGCGTTGGCAAATGGTAACATACTTAAAGCAGCAATTTTGGATACAGTGGGTGCGTGATTACGTATCAACTCTACAACAGAAATCTAAGTGGTTTAAATCCAACGAAAACATTAAAGAAGGCAGGCTTGTCATAATTCATGAAGACCATTTACCACCTCAGCAGTGGCTTCTAGCTCGTGTCTTAAAAGCGGTTCCTGGTCGTGATGGTAAAATTCGAGTGGTGGACCTAGAAACTACCAAGGGCGTTTATAGAAGATCAATTCACAAAATTGCTCCCCTTCCAATGGGTGAAATTTATTGAAAGTACCCTTTCAATGGGGGCAGTATGTATAGTCACAATTTCGTATTTACATTATTCCTTTTTTTACTTATTACATTTCGTTTTATATTCTTATATGATGAGTTAATCCGTTTAAATATTATATGTATTAAACGAATTATAGCAAATAGCGCTCTCACTATATACACATATTTAAAGAAAAGAGTAATGAATTCATAACTGTTATTATTTACTTCGTTTATATTACCTTAAGTTAACTCTTGAATACAAATAAAAAACTTTGCCATTGCATCGAAAACATTCAATTGATACGCAACAGAATTTCTTCGTTTTGCTTTTATTCTTCGTATACAGCACTATTTCTACAAATGCGTCGAAACCAGAACAGCATGCGGCGCAAATTTTTGCGTTGTTCGTCAGAAACCAACAAGCCACGGTTCGTGTGCGTTGAATGTGTCGAAAATTCTTGTGTCGTTTCTGTGTGCCACACACGTCCACACTAACTAAAATGCACCGCAAATATTTACAGATGTGGACCCACCTTAAGAAATATCAAATTTTGATATTCTAACATATATCCTGGGCCTTGTGTTTTAAGATTGATTTCTAAACATGTGTTAGAACACAAACACATTCGGTCCAGTCGTTAATTTCTTGTGTTAGGACAGAATTTAGACAATTTGTGTTAGCAAAAATTTCTAAACTTATGCCTCGTGAAGAAGGGCCTTAAGTTTGGAAATTTTTGCATTCGAAATTGTTAAAATCTGTTGCTAACACAAAAATGACTGTGTGAACAGTAAATATTAGTGTTCTGACACATATTTCGAAATTGATGTTCAAACACAACACATAGCAATTATGTTAGGACACAAGCTGTCAAATTTAGTATGTAGAGGTTTCTGTATAACTTGTTTGTTTTTATGGAAAAAGAAAAAAAGGAAATTTCTTGAGGTGTTTTGTTAGCACCAGTCATATTATTGGATGGTGGTGCGGCAGAGATAGCAAATTTATATATATGTTGTTGTCTATTTCATGTTGGCAGCAATTCTTGTTTTTAAGACATCGTTGTTCTAACAATTGTGTTAACAACGCTGTCATAGCAGTAACAACAGCGATCCATACGTGACAAATTTAATTTTTCATTGTTATAACAAAAAATATCACAAATATCTACCATGAGTGGTCTGTAAATTTTAACATCGCACGATCTTATGCTGCGATACTTGAAAGATTTATTAGCATGTGTAAAGGCATGGTTAATTATATTGCGCTTGATAGAATTGGCGGCTATTATTGAGCCGCCGACTCAACCTAGTGGTGGCGGTAAAAAATTAAGCGACAGCGACCTCTACATTTTTGGCTTGCATTTCAGAAAAGTTGTTAAGCAAAGCAGGTCGAATTGGATGCAGGCTGGTGAGTTTTGTGTTATTTATATATGTATTATTAAATTATTAAATATACATGTCGAGTCTGCCGTAACGAATGCAATCGGGTCTGTTTTGTATTCCATGCGGAATTAGCAAAGCATTGTTGCAAATTATTATTTATAATAATGTTTTTATAAAATTCGGCACATTTTAATTCCGTTGGAATACAGAACATACTCGATTGTAAAAGATTTTTTTTGGGTTTTGACTATGGCGCAGCAAAGGGTTGATATTTATGTTCATATTCTTATATACAATATTTTATTATTTTATTAATAGGTACTGGGAGAGGAGCTTGCTGGTTGTGCGTTGGGTAAGAGAGATTGTTTTTTCATTCACAAAAAAGCACAAATTCATACAAAATGGCGGCACGTCCGCTATTACGCTAAAAGTCCATAACACGCGCATTTGTGTCGACGCTTTCTCACGTTTTACGCATTACGCATTGTTAAGTGTATTCTCAAATTTACAAATATATAGTTAGCTAAAATGCAATAATGCGTAACTAACAAAATATTTAAAATCGAGTTTTTGATTGATTGTTATGAATTCCATTAAACTGCGTGCCTTGACATGCTTCTCCTGTAAAATTTTTGTTATTGGTACGCCTTTTTGCATTTTAGCTAACGATATGTAACAAAGACTTAAGTAATCAAATTACTATTCCAACATGTACAAAATACTGTATAAGATTATAATAAACAGCACCACTTAAAACAATAAAATTGTTAATGCTATCATTAAAACTGAATTTATAGTACAAACAAAAATGACTTTTTCTTATTCTGTTTAGGTAAAGTATAATTTAAGAACAACAATTAAATTTAAAGATATGTTTTCATTGAAAAGAGTATAATAAATATGAATATGAAAACAGTCAACTCCAAATAATTTGAATCTTTATTTTACGAAAAAGATCACAACTCGTTTTTTTGTGAAGTAGTGGTCAGAACAATACATTTTACAGTTGGTAGATATGAATAAATACCGTCGGTGTTGTAAAACAAGTGCGATATGTAGATTATTTTGTGTGTTAGTAAAGGTCTATTTAGTAAAAACGTATCGCTTAACGTTAGAACTTTCAGTGCCACCCAACTTTAGGTGTTAGTTATAGAAAACGTATCACCCCAAGCAATTTTGTCAGCTGTTAGTATTGGATTGAAATGCATTTGGCATTAGTCTGACATTTGCTACGTAAAAAACAAATTTCTGTAGATTTTTGTACGTAACAAAAGCAACGATACGTTTTTAGTAAAGGCCCTGATTCACTATCCTACACGGTCGAACGAATCATTCACAGGAAAGTTTTACAGAAGTCTGACCGAAAAATCGCCTCAAAATGGCGTTGAGTAATTTTTAAATTTTTTTACTATATTTCTTTTCACATTTTTATTATATTGCTTATATTTTATCTTCCTGTGCTCCTTTTAAAAGTCAGTAGTTTCAGTTTGTCTCAAAACTAATTGTCAAAGTTGGTCGGAATTCATCACACCTTTTCAAAATAATCGTATTGAAATTATTTGGAAAACAATTGTTTTCCATCACATCCCTACAAGAACAGTGACAGTCATTTGATCAATCATATGACTGGTAGTGCTGATGGAAATATCCATCATCACGTAGAACAAATTTTCTATCATTTTCTTAAAACAATTAGAAAAAACTGATGGAAACTTTTGTGTACGTGTGATTTTGCATCCTTCTCTAACGTATGAATTTTGTAGTCCATAGAACATATAACTGAACTGCTCATTCTAATGATTTTTACTAGTCAGTATTGATGTAAATATTAGTCACAGCTGACTAGTCAAGCTTAATGGATATATAGGTCATTGCTGACTAATCAAGCATGATGGATATATTGGTCATAGTTGACTAATCAAACCTGATGGATATATTCGTCACTGTTGACGAACATACCAATTGAAATAAAACACGATTTATTCCACAATAAATTCTTCATACTGATTTTATATACATATAAGCATGATCAAATAATACAGGTCTGTGCAGCAGAGAACAAAATGGCCGTCCTGCTGTGATTGTCAAAATAACTCCATATATAAAATATATTGTTTGTTTTTTTATATGAAGTTTGACAACCTCGGCATGAAAACAAAGGAACAGACCTGTATTATTGGATCATGCATATAAGAAACTTATACATAACCGAAACATAGCATTCAGATAACTTAACATTAGGATGCAACACTTTTTAATTCTCAACAAACCACCAGCCTAAAAGGGCACCTAGTTTATTGCCATTGAATATCTATGAAGTAAAATATTTTTCAATGATTATGCAAGTTACACTATTCTAGCCACAAAATGCAATGACCTACCTTAGAACAAAGGGTGTAGCTAACATACGAGTATAAAGAAACACTTCTATGCCACTTTGCAAAAATATTGTTGAAGAAAGGTAAGCAAATCGTTTGCTTTTGTATCGGCCGTCATAACCAAACACTATGCCACGTTCATATTCCTCTGGAGTGTATTGCTATTTGATATAGTTGCATAATCCCTGATTCGGACAGTAACAAAATCATTCATGGAATCAAAACCAGACCGCATGCGGCCACAAAAACCAACCGTGCCAAAAGCCAAACAATACAAACATTGATTTTAAATTTAGAGAAATTTAATTTTTCACGTCAAAAAATTTCAAAAATGCAACTGTAAAATACATTCGTCAACAATGATGGATATCTCCATCATCAATGACAAAATTCATGCATATGTATTAGTAAAAAAAATTATTTGGGTATTAGTTTCAGTCAGCAATTTCTTGTAGGGATACCTACATATCGTCATCTAATATCCAAAAAGCCGTAAGTACACTTCATTTTTATTAGAAAAGAAGGAAAAAACTATAAATTTCAGACCATTTGATTCTTAGTAGCCAAATTTTAAAATCAATCTTAGAAAACCAATGCGGAGTATACGGTTATACGAGTAAAATTTTAATGAAAGATGTATTTTGGTTAATTATATTACAATCAAAAAAAATTATTTTGAGATTTTTTTCGCTTACAGCCTTTTGGATTTTAGGTGACGATATACATATGTTTGTTAAGTAACTATTCAGGTTACATACAGATTTTCAGCAACTTCTCCGTGACCTATCTTCGGCAATTAAGTACCAAAAAATAGCGTCGGTAATTAATAAAGGTAAACAATTTTATATTTAGTATTTTAGGAGATAACGGGTTAACAAAAAGGTACCAAAATCACATTTTTACCCTTATTCGGCCCCTGAATGTACAAAATGCAAAAGAGTACCAATCACCTGTCCGCCTATTTTTTGATTTTATTATGCTGTTTTTTGGAATTTGATGTCAACCTTAGTTAGATCCGGAAATACAAAATTACCGTATTTACCCATTTTTGCCCCCTTTGCATTTGCATTTCAAAAATCCCTTCTTAGTGGATCTACACATCGGGAGGACAGCCGACGTACATTCAAAGTACGTAACAAATCGCTGTACAGGGAAAAGTACCAAAAATAACTCCCAAAATTCGAATTTCTAAAAAGTACCAAAGCATAGGGCTTCTTAAGGAGAGAAGAATACATTTTAAATTTCATTTCTATCTTTATTATTTGAGGAGATAACGGGTTAACAAAAAGGTACCAAAATTATATTTTTACCTTTTTCGGCCCCTTAATTTACAAATTTCAAAAAAAGTATCAAACACCTGTCTGCTTATTTTTTAACCTTATTATGCTGTTTTTGGAATTTTATGTCTACCTTAGTTAGATCCGGAGATATAAAGTTACCGAATTTACCCGTTTTTACCTCTTAGCATTTGAATTGCCAAAAATCCCTTCTTAGTGAATCTATACATCGGGAGGGCGACCGCGACCGACGCACATTCAATATACATAACAAATAGCTGTATGGAAAAAAGTACGAAACAGAACTCCCAATTTTACCCTTTATATATTCGAATGTCTAAAGAGGAACAAATCACATTTGGGGCCTTCTTAAGGGAGAAGAATACACTATAAATTTCATTTCTATCTTTAGTATTTAAGGAAACGACGGGATTTACCGAATTTTCCCATTTTTACCCCCTTAGTATTTGAATTTACAAAAATCCCTTTTTAGTGGATCTGTACATCGGGAGGGCGGCCGACGCACTTTCAAATTACATAACAAATAGATGTCCAGGAGAAATTACCAAAAAAAAAAAAAAAAACTCCCAATGTTACCCTTTATACATTCGAATTTCTAAGAAGTGCCAAGGCACATTTGAGGACTTCTTAAGGAGAGAAGAATACATTTTAAGTTTCATTTCTATCTGTAGTATTTTAGGATATAACGGGTTAACAAAAAGGTACCAAATTATATTTTTACCCCTTTTCGGCCCCTAAATGGACAAATTTCAAAAAAGTACCAGACACCTGTCCGCTTATTTTTTTAATCTTATTATGCTGTTTATGGAATTTGTTGTCAACCTTAGTTAGATCCAGACACATGAAGTTACCGAATTTACCCCATTTTGCCCCTTTAGCATTTGAATTCTTAAAAATCCCTTCTGGGATCTATTTATTGGGAGGGCGGCCGACAGACATTCAAATTACATAACAAATTGATGTACAGGAAAAAGTACCAAAAAGAACTCCTAATTTTACCCTCTATATATTCGACTTTCTAAAAAGGAACAAATCACATTTGGGGTCTTGTTAAGGAGAGAAGAATGCCACTTAAATTTCATTTCTATCTTTAGTAGTTTAGGAGATAAAGGGTTAACAAAAAGGTACCAAAATTATATTTTTACCCTTTTTCGGCCCCTAAATGTACAAATTTCAAAAAAGTACTAAGCATCTGTCCGTTTATTATTTTGTTATTATGCTGTTTTGGGAATTTTATGTGTGCCTTAGTTAGATCCGGAGATATAAAGTTACCGAATTTTCCTGTTTTTACCCCTTTTTGCCCCCGTAGCATATGAATTTCCGAAAATCCCTTTTTAGTGGATCTGTACACGGGAGGGCGGCCGACGCACTTTCAAAGTATATAACAATTAGCTATACAGGAAAAAGTACCAAAAATAACTCCCAATTTTACCCTCTATATATTCGAATTTCTAAAAAGTACCAAACCACATTTGCGGGCTTTTCAAGGAGAGAAGAATGCATATAAATTTTATTTTTACTTTTAGTATTTTAGGAGATCCCGGGTTAACAAAATGGTACCAAAATTATATATTTACCCTTTTTCGGGCCCTACATGTACAAATTTCAAAAAAGTAGCGAACACATTACGATTACTTTTTGCTCTTATTATGCTTTTTTTGGAATTTTATGTCTGCCTTAGTTAGATCCGGAGATATAAAACTACCGAATCTACCCGTTCTTACCCCTTTTTACCCTCTTAGCATTTGCATTTCCAAAAATGTTCAATTGCTACCATAATATGAAAAAGATAGTTCAGATATATTTAAAACAATAAAACCTGCTGTTTCTTTCATGTAATAGTCTTACCTCCAGTTTTTGACTCAGCAATTAAATATTTATTTAGTTGATTTTCATATAAATTTAAATTGTAATTAAACACAACTTCTGTTTTTCAGTCGTATTTAGTTGTTCTTATTTAATTGTGACAAAAATATGGTAGCACCATCAACTATTATAAATTTCCCATAAATTTCCTAAAAAAGCAGCTGTTCAATATAAACAAAGCAAAATCCAACAAATATATATTTTTCTTCATGCAAAAAATAAGAATAATCAAGAGTTTCTGCAATGTTTTAAAATAATAAAAACAGCTTACAAAATCACAAAAAGACAAATATACCCAAAGAAAGCCCAAATTTTACGCCAACAAAAGTTGAATTTTCAGCGGCCACAATTTGTTTGTTTGCACAAGAACAACAAGCGGTCAAAATCATATGGTAATTTATAAAACTTAAATCGAATTTAAGTGTACAAGATTGGTGTTATAAGTTATATTTAAATGTGATCTATAAAAATGAGTTTTCTATTTAAATAGAAATTAAGTTTAAGAACAATTTAATTATTAAGTCAGAAAGTGGAGGTTAATGTTGTAACCTGTCAGGCTACGTACAAAAATTCATCCAAAGTGTATTAATACCAAGTGGCCTTATTAATGCAACAACAACTGGACTTTACCAATCTTTCATGTTAAATGCATGCATAAAATGTTGTTGTTTAGTTTTTTTACATAGAGTTTGACACTTTGGTAAAGTCAGGTGTTGTTAATATTTCCTAATAGGACCACCTTGTATCAATACGCCTTGAATTCATCAGAGTACCCCACTAGATACTTTTGAACGCCGTTAAGACCAACAAGGTACAAAGCGGCCAATCATCATAATTTACTGACGCCGTAAAACAAACAGGAACTTATTAGGTTAAGTATGGTAGCGCCACAAGCACAATATTGATTTTAAAATCGATTTATATAATAGTTAAAGCTTATATATCGAGAAAAGGTTATTATTGTATTAATAAATAAATATAGAGGTATAGAAAAAACTAAAAAAAAAAATTGAAAAATACGACTGCGAACGAAAGCGACCTTAAACTAACTTCAAGGCTGGTTTAAATAACGCGGTACGACCGTGAGTTGTACAAATTACCCCGTACTACCTACTATATCACAACTCCAAATACAAAACAATCGCTGTGCATATATATATATATATATATATATATATATATATATATATATATATATATATATATATATATATATATATATATATATATATATATATATATATATATATATATATATATATATATATATATATATATATATATATATATATATATATATATATATATATATATATATATATATATATATATATATATATATATATATATATATATATATATATATATATATATATATATATATATATATATATATATATATATATATATATATATATATATATATATATATATATATATATATATATATATATATATATATATATATATATATATATATATATATATATATATATATATATATATATATATATATATATATATATATATATATATATATATATATATATATATATATATATATATATATATATATATATATATATATATATATATATATATATATATATATATATATATATATATATATATATATATATATATATATATATATATATATATATATATATATATATATATATATATATATATATATATATATATATATATATATATATATATATATATATATATATATATATATATATATATATATATATATATATATATATATATATATATATATATATATATATATATATATATATATATATATATATATATATATGTATATATATATTATTTATTTGTATATATATTATTTGTATATATATTATTTATTTGTTTGGAGCTGTGTCACTAAACTGGACTTAAGCCGTAAGTACAGCTGCAAGTACGAAAAATGTGATTGTGTTAGTGAAAAAGTATGAGTGTATTGAGTTTTTCGAACTTGCACTTACATGTGCAAACGCCAGGTTAAATGAGGATAATTTAAATTTACTACGGTATAGGTAATTTTACTATTCAGCTATTTTAACTCCGTCTCCACCTAACTTGAAATGCTGTTGTAACTTGAAGTTATGACCAGAGCACGCATTTGCACACGAGTGTGCAGCACATGTGTCTAAATTTGGCACATACACACGTGCAGGTGCCTTATAATTTCTATCTTCTTGTAGTATATGAGTTTATAAATAACAATGAAAGATTTTTAAAGTATGGGTTTTTATTTTCAGCTGGTGGACTCGTACTTCGATCAATTCTTTCCCTTTTATTTTTCAAACGAAAAGCATGGCCAATGTTAACAGGAGCAGGGTTTGGAACTGGAGTTGCATACAGGACTTGCGAAAGAGATTTAAATATGTAAAAATGTTTACCACCAAATACGAAATTAAAAAAACATTTATTTCCTGTGGGTTAAATATTAAAAATAAATATTAAATTATTTGACAAATAATTGCAATTGATGAATGATTTTTCAAAGAGGCTTATTTCCATGTTAAACAAAATTTCAGTAATGAGATAAAACGTTTAAGAGCTGTTTACAGTAACTTGTTTTTTTAATGTCTCCAATGTTATAGTGTGTTGATCTAATATTCTGGCTCGCTTAAAGTTTTTATTCTAACTTATTTGTATTTATCGGTAAAAGTAAAAAAGAATTGGAAATGTGCCCTTTTGATGTAAAACAATTGGAAATGTGCCATTTTATAGTAATGTAAGAGGGTACTTAAGTGGGCAATCATCGCAAAATTTTACTTACGGCGTCAAGTGACAGAAAGAAAAAGGTTTTTTTTTTCTTATAAAATATGTCGGTATGTGTTAAAAATAATAGGCGTAGCATAAAATTTATTGGTCATTATTACAAAGAATATTCAGATTGATATATAAAATAATTGTTGTGGCTGTTTATATTTTAATTAAGTCTACAAGTCGCTATATTAAAATAACAATTTATATAAAAATATTTTGTTGTTTTGGTTGTCGACGGTGTTGCCGCTTTCTTATTTTTACCACAGTTGGTGTCTACTTTTTTCGCGGTAATAAATGCAACAATATAATTTTTTAAATTTATTTAAATGTTAAGATTGTAAATTTGTGTCGTTTTCTTATAACATCTTAAGTTTAAAAATCGTGTTTGGAGATATTATCGATTTACTGTAAAATCTGTCGTTTTATTGTTGTAGAAATTAAAAAAATAAACCCTGAACACTTTCAAAAATTGGAGTAAGTATTTGAAAACGGATTGGACCCAACTGAGGATTGTAAGAAGGTGAACCAGAATATGCCGTTAACTTGGTTTTAACGTAACTCGCCTTAAGATGGTATGATAAAACGACACATATATGCAACTGGTAAGCACAATATTGTAACACTAACAAAAATGTTACCATATCTGCGGCGACACTGCCAATTGTTCGCATACAGAAGCTTTTTACGAAGAAAAGTATTACCAAATGCTAGTTGCTGAACGCAGGACTTTGATTATTGCTCAATTACTGAATTTACGAGTGGACCCTACATTTTCGTCATGCAATTTAGATATATATTGGGAAAAATTGCTGATGTTTAAAAAAGGCTTAAATTTGGTTCGTTAACACTATTGATTTCGCAATATTTTTAATTTGGTATTATTCAAGTGCTGCTCTGGCGATATCTAACAATGGTCGTCTAAGCACATGACCGATCCATGTCTGCTCTTAATTCAAGAACGGATTTGAGTAAATGTTTGATTTAAAGCAATCCCAAATAGAGTCAATTATATACACTTACAAAATTTCGTTGAAATTTGTGAAGCGGTTTCGCAGATCAGCGTGAAGGAACACAGGGACAAGAAAGGTTCATATGTAACGATATAGTCCAAGAGTGGGTTAAATATCATAAAAGCAAGTCCCAAGATATCTCGAAAACTGCAAATTTGGAGTAGACATTTTTAAATATATTAGAAACGATGCATTTTTAAATTATATTTTTAGTTCTTAATCATTTTGTTTGATTTTATATACTTAATTGCAATACCGGTAGTATACCGGTATTAGAGTTTCGGTAGCGGTATATACCGATACCAATATAACTCAAATACCGATACCGAAATAAAAATAGTTTTAATACCAATACCGCTACCGATACCGTTATTCGTTACGGTTGCCAAACTTGCATGAAATATTGGTAGAACAGTAAAGATCTTGTAAATTAACTCTTTCCAGCTTAATTATTTATAAGATATGTACTTTTTTTGTTTTATTTTAAAAAAATTTTTGGGGACTACGTATGAATTATCGTTCTTGAAATATATCGATATTTCGATATATCGATATTTTTTATTCGATATGTATCGATGCCGATCGATATTTAAAAATATATCGATATCGATATATTTTTTTTATATATTATTATATATTTATATATTAAGGCTAGTACAACTAGTGAAATTTGGCAAAACAATGCTTAAATACCGTTAACGGTTTACTCATTGAAGAACTCATAAAAAGTATCCAACAAGGTTGAAAGAAAAAGTACTTTATAATTATGTTAAGCAATGAGAGAAAATCATAAACCGAGACATGAATAGTTTGTACTTAAACACTTGGTTTAAATTAGTAGAGCAGATGAAGCTAAACAAGTACAATGATCATTTGATAAACGCACGTATGAGTCGACAAAGACTTTATAAGAACCTAGATCACTCAAAAGGATTAACGTATTGTAACCAAAATTACAATCAGGAGCAGATAATGTACATAATGAAGGCAAGAGAAGATCTGATGTGGCTAAATGGAAACCAGTTTAGAGTATGTGAGGCAATGCTATGTTCCAGAACCAGAAACAGTGACACACTTTCTAGGCATTTGCCCCGCGCTTAACGCAATAAGAGTTAAATACTTTCGAACTACAGCGCTAACAGTGAATGAAGTACTTCATGTGCTTGATGGAGGTGAAGATGCTTATTGGCTAGACCTTTTTAATTATGTATAAGAATATTTCAAATATAGAAATATGGTAGTAGCAGAATTTAATTTTTGAATGAAACATTTTTTGTAAACATACCATTTTCCGGCTGACGAGTAACTACCCAAGCTGTATTTTCTTTATTATTAAAATTATTTATAGAATTAAGTTTAATTTTGTAAACATTTTTTTAAAAAACAAATAAAGAAGAATCTAATCTAAATATTGTCAGGAAAACCCAATGTGTGTGTGGATAATTTTATAGAAATGGGTTAAGTACAAACAGCTGAAAACGCATATTTACTTCGTATGGGAGTGGCGCTGCCCAGTTTTTAAATCTCAAAATTATATTGTTAGGAGAACCCAATTTGTGTGTAAAGTTTAATAGGAATTGGTTATATAAAAATACCTGAAAACTAACATTTACTTTTTATGGCATGACGCTGCCCACTTTTCTAAACATCAAAATGTATTGTCAGATAAACCCAATATGTGTACAGTTTCATTGAAATCGGTTATATAGAAATAGTTGAAACGCGCACGTACTTTTTAAATTATAAAATTATGTCGTTAGTAGAATCCAATTGGCGGGCAAAGTTTCATAGGAGTCGGTTAAATAGAAATAGTTGAAGGCGCTAATTTAACTATTATGTGCGTGGTGCTGCCCACTGTATCGTCCGGAAACCGCAATTTGTACGCAAAGTTAGTAGAAATCGATTAAGTGTAAATAGTTTAAAATCCAAATTTACTTATTATGGGCGTTGCGCTGCCCACTCTTTAAACCATAAAATTGTATTGTCAGGAAAACCAAATATGTGTGCAATTTTCATAGAACTGGGTTATGCAGAAATAGTTTAAAACGTATATTTTCATTTTATAGGCGTACGCTGCATATTTTTCTAATTACAAAATTCTATTGTGAAACAAATTCAGTGTGTATGCAAACTTTTGTAGGAATCGGTTAAGTACAAATATTCGAAATGCTTGTGCAAAATTTTGAAGTCACTGGCTCTTCAGGAAGTTCCTCTAAAATTAATTACAAAATTCCACTCGAACAGACATACACCAAAGCGAGTTAATAAAAACTTAGTAAAAACTAAAGGTATTTTCTTATTCTATGGGCTCCAAAAAAACTGAATTGGCTCATGAAACCCCCGAAAAATTTTAGTGTGCCACAGTGTAATTATAAAAGATTTTTAATTTCTGAGTGTATCTCAAATAATTGTAATAAAGTTCTTGTAGTATATGAGTTTATAAATAACAATGAAAGATTTTTAAAGTATGGGTTTTTATTTTCAGCTGGTGGACTCGTACTTCGATCAATTCTTTCCCTTTTATTTTTCAAACGAAAAGCATGGCCAATGTTAACAGGAGCAGGGTTTGGAACTGGAGTTGCATACAGGACTTGCGAAAGAGATTTAAATATGTAAAAATGTTTACCACCAAATACGAAATTAAAAAAACATTTATTTCCTGTGGGTTAAATATTAAAAATAAATATTAAATTATTTGACAAATAATTGCAATTGATGAATGATTTTTCAAAGAGGCTTATTTCCATGTTAAACAAAATTTCAGTAATGAGATAAAACGTTTAAGAGCTGTTTACAGTAACTTGTTTTTTTAATGTCTCCAATGTTATAGTGTGTTGATCTAATATTCTGGCTCGCTTAAAGTTTTTATTCTAACTTATTTGTATTTATCGGTAAAAGTAAAAAAGAATTGGAAATGTGCCCTTTTGATGTAAAACAATTGGAAATGTGCCATTTTATAGTAATGTAAGAGGGTACTTAAGTGGGCAATCATCGCAAAATTTTACTTACGGCGTCAAGTGACAGAAAGAAAAAGGTTTTTTTTTTCTTATAAAATATGTCGGTATGTGTTAAAAATAATAGGCGTAGCATAAAATTTATTGGTCATTATTACAAAGAATATTCAGATTGATATATAAAATAATTGTTGTGGCTGTTTATATTTTAATTAAGTCTACAAGTCGCTATATTAAAATAACAATTTATATAAAAAGATTTTGTTGTTTTGGTTGTCGACGGTGTTGCCGCTTTCTTATTTTTACCACAGTTGGTGTCTACTTTTTTCGCGGTAATAAATGCAACAATATAATTTTTTAAATTTATTTAAATGTTAAGATTGTAAATTTGTGTCGTTTTCTTATAACATCTTAAGTTTAAAAATCGTGTTTGGAGATATTATCGATTTACTGTAAAATCTGTCGTTTTATTGTTGTAGAAATTAAAAAAATAAACCCTGAACACTTTCAAAAATTGGAGTAAGTATTTGAAAACGGATTGGACCCAACTGAGGATTGTAAGAAGGTGAACCAGAATATGCCGTTAACTTGGTTTTAACGTAACTCGCCTTAAGATGGTATGATAAAACGACACATATATGCAACTGGTAAGCACAATATTGTAACACTAACAAAAATGTTACCATATCTGCGGCGACACTGCCAATTGTTCGCATACAGAAGCTTTTTACGAAGAAAAGTATTACCAAATGCTAGTTGCTGAACGCAGGACTTTGATTATTGCTCAATTACTGAATTTACGAGTGGACCCTACATTTTCGTCATGCAATTTAGATATATATTGGGAAAAATTGCTGATGTTTAAAAAAGGCTTAAATTTGGTTCGTTAACACTATTGATTTCGCAATATTTTTAATTTGGTATTATTCAAGTGCTGCTCTGGCGATATCTAACAATGGTCGTCTAAGCACATGACCGATCCATGTCTACTCTTAATTCAAGAACGGATTTGAGTAAATGTTTGATTTAAAGCAATCCCAAATAGAGTCAATTATATACACTTACAAAATTTCGTTGAAATTTGTGAAGCGGTTTCGCAGATCAGCGTGAAGGAACACAGGGACAAGAAAGGTTCATATGTAACGATATAGTCCAAGAGTGGGTTAAATATCATAAAAGCAAGTCCCAAGATATCTCGAAAACTGCAAATTTGGAGTAGACATTTTTAAATATATTAGAAACGATGCATTTTTAAATTATATTTTTAGTTCTTAATCATTTTGTTTGATTTTATATACTTAATTGCAATACCGGTAGTATACCGGTATTAGAGTTTCGGTAGCGGTATATACCGATACCAATATAACTCAAATACCGATACCGAAATAAAAATAGTTTTAATACCAATACCGCTACCGATACCGTTATTCGTTACGGTTGCCAAACTTGCATGAAATATTGGTAGAACAGTAAAGATCTTGTAAATTAACTCTTTCCAGCTTAATTATTTATAAGATATGTACTTTTTTTGTTTTATTTTAAAAAAATTTTTGGGGACTACGTATGAATTATCGTTCTTGAAATATATCGATATTTCGATATATCGATATTTTTTATTCGATATGTATCGATGCCGATCGATATTTAAAAATATATCGATATCGATATATTTTTTTTATATATTATTATATATTTATATATTAAGGCTAGTACAACTAGTGAAATTTGGCAAAACAATGCTTAAATACCGTTAACGGTTTACTCATTGAAGAACTCATAAAAAGTATCCAACAAGGTTGAAAGAAAAAGTACTTTATAATTATGTTAAGCAATGAGAGAAAATCATAAACCGAGACATGAATAGTTTGTACTTAAACACTTGGTTTAAATTAGTAGAGCAGATGAAGCTAAACAAGTACAATGATCATTTGATAAACGCACGTATGAGTCGACAAAGACTTTATAAGAACCTAGATCACTCAAAAGGATTAACGTATTGTAACCAAAATTACAATCAGGAGCAGATAATGTACATAATGAAGGCAAGAGAAGATCTGATGTGGCTAAATGGAAACCAGTTTAGAGTATGTGAGGCAATGCTATGTTCCAGAACCAGAAACAGTGACACACTTTCTAGGCATTTGCCCCGCGCTTAACGCAATAAGAGTTAAATACTTTCGAACTACAGCGCTAACAGTGAATGAAGTACTTCATGTGCTTGATGGAGGTGAAGATGCTTATTGGCTAGACCTTTTTAATTATGTATAAGAATATTTCAAATATAGAAATATGGTAGTAGCAGAATTTAATTTTTGAATGAAACATTTTTTGTAAACATACCATTTTCCGGCTGACGAGTAACTACCCAAGCTGTATTTTCTTTATTATTAAAATTATTTATAGAATTAAGTTTAATTTTGTAAACATTTTTTTAAAAAACAAATAAAGAAGAATCTAATCTAAATATTGTCAGGAAAACCCAATGTGTGTGTGGATAATTTTATAGAAATGGGTTAAGTACAAACAGCTGAAAACGCATATTTACTTCGTATGGGAGTGGCGCTGCCCAGTTTTTAAATCTCAAAATTATATTGTTAGGAGAACCCAATTTGTGTGTAAAGTTTAATAGGAATTGGTTATATAAAAATACCTGAAAACTAACATTTACTTTTTATGGCATGACGCTGCCCACTTTTCTAAACATCAAAATGTATTGTCAGATAAACCCAATATGTGTACAGTTTCATTGAAATCGGTTATATAGAAATAGTTGAAACGCGCACGTACTTTTTAAATTATAAAATTATGTCGTTAGTAGAATCCAATTGGCGGGCAAAGTTTCATAGGAGTCGGTTAAATAGAAATAGTTGAAGGCGCTAATTTAACTATTATGTGCGTGGTGCTGCCCACTGTATCGTCCGGAAACCGCAATTTGTACGCAAAGTTAGTAGAAATCGATTAAGTGTAAATAGTTTAAAATCCAAATTTACTTATTATGGGCGTTGCGCTGCCCACTCTTTAAACCATAAAATTGTATTGTCAGGAAAACCAAATATGTGTGCAATTTTCATAGAACTGGGTTATGCAGAAATAGTTTAAAACGTATATTTTCATTTTATAGGCGTACGCTGCATATTTTTCTAATTACAAAATTCTATTGTGAAACAAATTCAGTGTGTATGCAAACTTTTGTAGGAATCGGTTAAGTACAAATATTCGAAATGCTTGTGCAAAATTTTGAAGTCACTGGCTCTTCAGGAAGTTCCTCTAAAATTAATTACAAAATTCCACTCGAACAGACATACACCAAAGCGAGTTAATAAAAACTTAGTAAAAACTAAAGGTATTTTCTTATTCTATGGGCTCCAAAAAAACTGAATTGGCTCATGAAACCCCCGAAAAATTTTAGTGTGCCACAGTGTAATTATAAAAGATTTTTAATTTCTGAGTGTATCTCAAATAATTGTAATAAAGTTCTTGTAGTATATGAGTTTATAAATAACAATGAAAGATTTTTAAAGTATGGGTTTTTATTTTCAGCTGGTGGACTCGTACTTCGATCAATTCTTTCCCTTTTATTTTTCAAACGAAAAGCATGGCCAATGTTAACAGGAGCAGGGTTTGGAACTGGAGTTGCATACAGGACTTGCGAAAGAGATTTAAATATGTAAAAATGTTTACCACCAAATACGAAATTAAAAAAACATTTATTTCCTGTGGGTTAAATATTAAAAATAAATATTAAATTATTTGACAAATAATTGCAATTGATGACTGATTTTTCAAAGAGGCTTATTTCCATGTTAAACAAAATTTCAGTAATGAGATAAAACGTTTAAGAGCTGTTTACAGTAACTTGTTTTTTTAATGTCTCCAATGTTATAGTGTGTTGATCTAATATTCTGGCTCGCTTAAAGTTTTTATTCTAACTTATTTGTATTTATCGGTAAAAGTAAAAAAGAATTGGAAATGTGCCCTTTTGATGTAAAACAATTGGAAATGTGCCATTTTATAGTAATGTAAGAGGGTACTTAAGTGGGCAATCATCGCAAAATTTTACTTACGGCGTCAAGTGACAGAAAGAAAAAGGTTTTTTTTTCTTATAAAATATGTCGGTATGTGTTAAAAATAATAGGCGTAGCATAAAATTTATTGGTCATTATTACAAAGAATATTCAGATTGATATATAAAATAATTGTTGTGGCTGTTTATATTTTAATTAAGTCTACAAGTCGCTATATTAAAATAACAATTTATATAAAAAGATTTTGTTGTTTTGGTTGTCGACGGTGTTGCCGCTTTCTTATTTTTACCACAGTTGGTGTCTACTTTTTTCGCGGTAATAAATGCAACAATATAATTTTTTAAATTTATTTAAATGTTAAGATTGTAAATTTGTGTCGTTTTCTTATAACATCTTAAGTTTAAAAATCGTGTTTGGAGATATTATCGATTTACTGTAAAATCTGTCGTTTTATTGTTGTAGAAATTAAAAAAATAAACCCTGAACACTTTCAAAAATTGGAGTAAGTATTTGAAAACGGATTGGACCCAACTGAGGATTGTAAGAAGGTGAACCAGAATATGCCGTTAACTTGGTTTTAACGTAACTCGCCTTAAGATGGTATGATAAAACGACACATATATGCAACTGGTAAGCACAATATTGTAACACTAACAAAAATGTTACCATATCTGCGGCGACACTGCCAATTGTTCGCATACAGAAGCTTTTTACGAAGAAAAGTATTACCAAATGCTAGTTGCTGAACGCAGGACTTTGATTATTGCTCAATTACTGAATTTACGAGTGGACCCTACATTTTCGTCATGCAATTTAGATATATATTGGGAAAAATTGCTGATGTTTAAAAAAGGCTTAAATTTGGTTCGTTAACACTATTGATTTCGCAATATTTTTAATTTGGTATTATTCAAGTGCTGCTCTGGCGATATCTAACAATGGTCGTCTAAGCACATGACCGATCCATGTCTACTCTTAATTCAAGAACGGATTTGAGTAAATGTTTGATTTAAAGCAATCCCAAATAGAGTCAATTATATACACTTACAAAATTTCAACGAAATTTGTGAAGCGGTTTCGCAGATCAGCGTGAAGGAACACAGGGACAAGAAAGGTTCATATGTAACGATATAGTCCAAGAGTGGGTTAAATATCATAAAAGCAAGTCCCAAGATATCTCGAAAACTGCAAATTTGGAGTAGACATTTTTAAATATATTAGAAACGATGCATTTTTAAATTATATTTTTAGTTCTTAATCATTTTGTTTGATTTTATATACTTAATTGCAATACCGGTAGTATACCGGTATTAGAGTTTCGGTAGCGGTATATACCGATACCGATATAACTCAAATACCGATACCGAAATAAAAATAGTTTTAATACCAATACCGCTACCGATACCGTTATTCGTTACGGCTGCCAAACTTGCATGAAATATTGGTAGAACAGTAAAGATCTTGTAAATTAACTCTTTCCAGCTTAATTATTTATAAGATATGTACTTTTTTGTTTTATTTTAAAAAAATTTTTGGGGACTACGTATGAATTATCGTTCTTGAAATATATCGATATTTCGATATATCGATATTTTTTATTCGATATGTATCGATGCCGATCGATATTTAAAAATATATCGATATCGATATATATTTTTCACTTGGCCATCTTTAGTTTGAACGTTGACTAAAGTCTTTATGACTACATTTTTTCTTAATTTTTCAAGTTTTGGAGAACAGTGCAAATAGAATATAATGGGACATTTTACCAGGTGCAAAGAGTTCAGCTATATTTAGATAAATACGAAATTCTCAAAGCTTTTACTAATGTTATCGATAAAAAAAATGGGGCCTGTAAAAAAAAATTTTTTAATGTTCAACTTAAAATTGACATTTCAAGCTTGAAACATTAAAGTGTTGCCAAGTTAGCGGTTTATTCACGAATTCAGCAACTTAGCGCCTCTTTTTTTCAACTTTTTTTTCTTTTGTCGTTTTATTATAAATAAAAAGTAGGCAGCACTTAAAGAAGCCATTACAGACCAACCTAAATTGCGACGCAAAGCGTTGTCTGGCTGTCAAAATTTTCATGCCCATACAAAATGTATGAAACCAACCGATATAACGCGGCGCCAACGCTTTGCAATTGGAAAATCCAATTTTGACAGCGCGTAAAGAAGTGAAGTTGGCTGCAGAAGTACTGTTGTTTATTTTGTTAATGCTCACACATACACATATCATTTTGTTAAGTAATGTAAATTTAGCTACTTTTAGGTCAATTAAACGTCTTCATCTCTATTTCTTATTTCTATTTAGAGTTTTTTATTAATCAAAGTGAGTAAACATTACTGTTTCTGGCGCAACGCTAGCGCTCTAATTTAGGTTACTCATTTCAGCGTAAAAGCTAAGCGTTAAATCACGTTGCGCTTTGCGTCGTAATTTAGGTTGGTCTGTTACGTTTTGTTTACATTTTGTATAGTTGTTTCTTTCTATCATTTGCTATTTCCTTCTTTCAATCCTATAGCAAAACAATGCAAGAAAAATGTAGTGTCATAAGGGCTTTAGTACGTCTTGTCAATGAAAAGTACAGGGATCCCGTTGTATTGGCAACGAGACAAGTTTAAAGTAAACAGGCTGTAGAGTATGCCGTACAATAACAAATAATAACAAAAGTACGTTATATTTGTTGGTGCAGATATTTGTTTTTGTCTGTTACTTTTCTTGATGGTTGTTTTTGTCTGGTATTCTATGAGTATGTTGCTGCTCAATTTTTAGACCCTGTTACTTCATAGGATAGAAATGAAATAAAACCAATAGATTCTGAAGCAAAGAAGGAAGGAAGAAGGAATAGATAGGTAAATACATATAATTTTAGGAAGGAATAGATAGGCAAATACATGTAATTTTAGGAGGGAATTTAAAGTAATTTTTAAGAAAAATGGCGTCAAAAGCGTTAATCAGCTCTAGATTTTTCTGTATATATCTACCAATATTGGCACTATATAGAAATAAAATAAATAGATACCGGTATGAATTGTGCAGACATTGGAAAAAAGGAGAGATAAGTGGAAAGAAATCTGGAAGATATAAAAGTCAGTTCTGACGAGAAAAAGAGGAGTTGCGTGAAGTTTTATAAAAAAATGAAAAGGAAGATTTTTTTGTAATGAAAGACAAAACATTGCTTTATTCCGGAAATACCAATTTATTTAATATATTTGTTAAACAGTAATTTAAGCATAACAAAAGAAATGAGATAAAATCTACAAGTGTCTGTTTCTGATCAAGGCCAAAATATTCGAAAACTTAAAAATTGTTAACTAAAGCGTGAACGGAATAAATGCCAAAACAGACAATATAACTTGATATGGGAATATGAAATCTTGAAGTGTGAAACTCCAAATATAACCCAAAGATATCCAATGCTTAAAAACTTAAAATATCAAAATATTAAAAAAAATAAATAAAATAAAATCCTAAAACTCAAATGCGAGAAAATTTTTATTCGAATCTTATAAGCGCTAATGATAAAAATCTTGTAAACGCGCACCATGAATTAATTAAATAAAACCATCTAAATCAACCAATGAAAGCCAGAAAAGGACTAACTCAGTAATTGGGATTTCAAGGCGACCGAGCAGTGATGAAAATGTGGGATTAGGCGTGAGATCCTGCGCAGCTGATGAACAAGAAGTGGAAAGTTTCTCAACAGGGGAGTTGTCATCCGAATATCCTGGAATAAGAAAAAAGATAAGTTAAAATAAGTTATTATATTGTTGTTAGTATAAGTTATATGTTGTTTTCTGTGAGGTTAAAATTTGTTTGTTAGAGGTTAGTTTAAAGTATTATTTTAATTTAATTAATTGCAGGGTTAAATAGGTTTTATAGTTAACTTTTATACTTAGCTTAGTGAATGTCCAAATAATGTACAGGTAGTCTCCTAAAAGTAATTTAAAAGTAATATCTGAAAATAAATTAGAAAATTTTTTGGCGGGTGTTAAGTCTCATCCTCATAAAATTATTAAAATTTGAGATGCCATCTTTACACATCTTTGTTAATAGAAAATAATTAATAGGTAAATACTTTAATAAATATATAAATATTCAGTGATTTAAAATATGACAATAAAAAGTATTTGGCAGCATTTTGCGTTCTTATTTGCAAATAAGCACTGCGCATGATACAATTAACAGGTACACACAGTTCTAAAACAATAGAAAAGTTGTTGTATAAATACTTCACTAGCTGTGACAGGTGGAACTATCAGCCCTACCACCTCTATAAGGAAATGTCAAATACCGTTGAAAAAGGGATCTATAAACAGAGTTTGACAGTTTGATGATATTATGATCATTACATCACTCAACTAAGTTTGCCGTTTAGGCGAGTAAGGTCAGCTGATCTTGTAACGAATCTTTGTCAAGATGAAGTATTATGGGAATGTGGCTACCTATTAGTTCGGCTGTGCTCGTCGTTGAGGGAGTGCAATTTATTCCCAGATACAAATGTGAATTAATTACAGATGTTATTGCGGCTGCAATTAGCGTGTTACGGCTGTAACACTCCAAGAAATAGATATAATAAAACACTAACCAAATATATCAAAATTCGTTTTTTTATTATTAATGTGAGCGAGAGTTTTATTATCTAAAACAAATTTAAGATAAATAAGTTCAAATCTTATTTCTAATTTAAAAAAAAAGAAAACTTACACAATTCTACTTCTCATACGAAATTTCTAGAAAGAATAAATGTGAGTAGAATCGTTGTCTTACATTGTTGCGAATGTAAAATTTAAATACTTGAAAGAAACAATAAATGAGGTAACACTGGAATAAATGCAAACGATAAAACTATACGTGTAAACACTAGGACTAACACAAACAAATTTATGTCTGCAAACATCTTTCATTAACATTCGTTAAAACATAAAATCAAGTCTCGATTATTCAAAATAACAAATAAAATACTGGTTTATTGAATTTACTCCGGAACATTCCGGCCCCCGTGAGTTGATCTGGTAGACTCACTTAAGACATCAAGCACTGCTAGCTTGGATGCCGGACGTCTTAGCTTTCCAATCAAAGTTTTCACCACTGCCGAACGAACTTGCCCATCAGCCGCTGTACAAATCTCGATCATACCACGTTTCCAATTTCCCCGCTCTTCATTCTCATCACATATGACCACAACATCTCCAACTCGCAACGGTTTCACAGGTTGATACCATTTTGTACGCCTTGTCAAATCTGGCAGATACTCCAGGACCCATCTTTTCCACAATGTCTGCTTTAGTTGTTGCAAAATTTGCCACTGCTTTCGGAGACAAACTTTCTCATCCACTGCCGGGGTTTGTAAGAAATTCGGTGATCCAATTAAAAAATGATTCGGCGTAAGTGGTTCGCTATCCATGCTATCAATTGGTAAATGAATTAAAGGACGCGAGTTTACTAAATTCTCTGCCTCAATTAACAAACTATTTAGCGTATCAATCTGGGGTGGTTCTTCTGTCAATGTGAATGCTAACACAGCCCGAACCACCCGTTCCCACACACCACCTGCAGAAGGATCAGCCGGTGTATTAAATACCCATTCCACACCTCATCGGACACACTCATCACCCATTTGTATTTCGAATCATGCAAAATCTTCCTTACTTGCACCAACGAAATTTGTACCTCTGTCACTCCTTGTTCGGATCGGCACGCCTCTCCTGTTGATAAAATTTCTTATACAAAGAATCACTGCATCCGTTAACAGGTCCCTTGCCATTTAAAGGTGGATTGCTCTCGTTGTCATACACGTAAAGAGTGCCACCCATCTTTTTTCACACCTACGACCAATCGACACTGTATACGGACCAACGTAATCAATACCTGTGTATGTGAATGGTCTCACAAACGGAGTTAAACAATCGCACTCCTGACAGTTTTTCTTTACACTTCTCACAAGTTGTCTCAAGCTAGGAATCCAGAACTTGGTGCGAACTGCAGCACAAATAGTGTATAAAATTATCATGATGTTGTTTTACTATCAATATAGTTATCAAATCGTTTTTGGCATAATTATAGGCTCTTTACTTTGTTGGCCAACACACGTTGCTTTGCCAATATGACCCGATATGCGTATTAATCCATCTGGTTTAATACATGGTCTTAATTTATATTAACTGCTTTTTTTAGACACAGGTTTTCCGGTTTTCAATACGCTTAATTCATCTTCAAAGCTTCCCTTTGAGCAATTTGGCACCAAAATATTTCAGCTTCTTTTATTTCTTGAGGGGTAATATATGGTTTAAAATCCAGAGCAGATTTGTTGTGATGTGTAGCAAAACATCGAAAACTTTTTACGGCTCGAACAACCCAACACCTTATCCTTAGTAGCTTGTAGTACTTTGATTTATCTCCATACTGTATTAAAGGAGAAACTTCTGTTATGGTCAATAAGAACTTTTTTCGCATTTCAGATTCATTAGTTTGCTTATCAACTTCGCCGCTAAGTTCTGGCCAACTGTCTTCATCAGACCTCAAAAACTGTGGCCGATTTAGCCTACTCGACTTTTGTTCATTTTCAGAGAAATATTGTGGCCTTTCAGCGGGATTTCGGGACCCTGTAACCCATCGCCATTGTTCTACATCTGTGTGCTCTAAGAATTCCGATATCCGGTGAGAGACAAATTGTTTGTAAATACGACAGTCTGATTTAATCCATTTCACCACCGTCTTTGAATCTTTTGTAGGCTTAATATCATGGCTGGAAACAATCGCCTCTTTTAATCTTACACCAAAAACTGCAGCTTGAAGTTCCAGCCTTGGTATTGAAAAGGGCTTGATTGGGGCACATTTGGATTTACCGGCAACAAACACAACTTCAACATTGTCTTGTAATAGCACTCTCCAGTAGCCAACTGCAGCAAAGACGACTTCGCTTCCGTATACGAAAATATATAGCTCTAATATAGTTGATGAATCAGAAAACTTGGCTCCATAGCATCTGGGAATCCTTATGTATTGTACGTTTTGAAGCTCTTTATACCATTCATGCCAATTTTTAAATATCTTATCCGGAATTTCGGATCTCCAATCGGTATTACAAATCCATAGCTCCTGAAGTATAATCTTGGCCCTTATCACAATATTTGCGAGAAAACCAAACGGGTCGAATATCGACATAACCAAACTAAGTACTTCTCGTTTGGTGGGTTTTCTACTGCCATTTAATACCGCTCCACGAACTTTTGTAAACTTTAATATAAAGCAGAAGAATCATCTTTTTGAGCCCAAAAGAGACCAAGTACTTTTTCTTTGCTGAAGTTCTTCACCTTTGCTGAAGTTCTTTAATTCTGATTCATCATCATATTGGCTCTCTTATGAATACTTATTACGCTTTTAGTTACAGCAATAGCTTCATCGATTGAATCAAAACTATATACATAGTCATCCACGTAGTGACAGCCCACAATTGCCCTATAGGCCCTAGCATCAGTCGTCTGAAATTTCTTGGCATTTAAATTCTTAGCATACTGCGCGGAACAGGGTGAGCTGGCAGATCCGAAAATCATTGCACGCATTACATATATGTCTGGGCCATTCGTACTACCACCTGCTCGCCATGAAAATCGCTGAGCAGTTGGGTCTTCCTCACGTATGAGTACGCAGTGGAACATTTCACGTATATCACCACAAACTCCAATTTGCCGCTGCCGAAACTTAAACAGAAGGTAGTGGCTTTGGCTGATACGTGGCTGGGCCTTTTAACAATCTGGAGTTGAATGATTCACTGTCCACCGTCGCACAGTGGCTGAAAATCGTTTTTCATTGGCCAAAATTCTGTAACTTTTGAACCGATCAAAATATTGAAGTAATTTTTATTTTAATGGATAGATATTTAGTTCAGCTTGACTCAGTTTTAATTACATTAAAATTGATTGAGGACTTTTTAAGGAATTCTAGGTCAAAGTTGAACTTTTGAATTTTTTTAACTTTTAGAGTGAAATATGGGTTTATTATTTTTTTATTTATTAAAAAATTTAATATATGGAAATTAATAATAATTATAAATATTTTTTGTTATAATGAAATTTTTTTAATGTTACACTAAAAAAAATTTTTACACTAAAAAAATAGTAAAATCAACTGGAGATTTTGCTATTATTACAGAAAAATTAAAAATTTTTTGCTGTCTAATTTGCAAATTTGTTTACAATCAAAGAATAGTTACACTTAAAAAAAAACGTTAATAATATTATCTAAAAATATTGTTATTACTACAGAAAAATTTATTATTTTTTGCTGTCAAATTTGATCATTTTAAAAAACATATTAAAAATAAAAACTGCAATAAATTTTAATAGCATTTGTAACAATGGTAGGTTCTGTTTATTATTATTTTTACTAATACTATGTTTTACGTACTTAAATAACAATGAAAGGCAATTATAATTATTATTCATTTGACTCAAACATTGATTGCAAATATTCCATATTTTGTTCTGTGCTATTTCTGTTCTTTAGTAGTTTTTTGGCTTCTTCATCTAAATCCCGATGTTCCACTTTCCATTGATTTCGAATACTGGAGATGAACGGATCTGACGTTGCCAATAATATATTAAATAGATCTTCATTTGTTGAATTTCTTGAAATTTTTCTAGTATTGTGCTCTCTATAAAATCTGTAATCCTTGTTCCTTTTTTACTGAGCCTTCTCTGATAGATCTCCAAGTGGCACCAAATGATATTTAATGACATCTTCTCCATGATAAAGGATTTTGTGAACTGTTGCAGACATATTTCTCCATGAGTAGTTGGTTGTATATATTTTTGCAGTTTCCTTAGCATAATCTCCAAATTTTCTAGAGTCAATGAAGAAATTGCACGCAAGTACTTCTAGGATTATTTTAAATCTGAAAATAAGGTTTAAATCCCCTCCTGTTATTTCAAATGCTGTTTCTGGATCTGAAAAGAATCTTCTTGCGGTATTGTCATCATTTGTATTGCCTGACCCTTGTTTTGGCTGATCTATAATCAATCCTAATTTGCGATATTCATCTTAAACATGTTTCTTTTTTGAACTTCTTAACTCTTTGTTGGTTTCGTTGTTTCTTATTGATCCTGAAGACCCGAAATCCAAATCATAACTGATTTTTAGTATGTGTTCCATAAGTCGTATTCTTGCATGTAGTGGTGATAATCCAAATTCATATGCATCGGTATTAGCTAATGATTTTGTAGGGACTTGGTTTAATTGGGTTGATGTTGCTTGGCATATAATGCAGCTGGATGCAACCTTCGTGCTAGTCAAAGCCTGACCTAGTTTTCCATCTATCATTGTCAGCACTAATTGGTAGCTTACTTCAATTTGCTGCCCATCTAACTGTAATTGTAATGGCTGTAGTGTTGCAATTTGGGTCTTGATATCACTAACTTCTTTGTTAATGGCATCATGAGTTTCTTTTTTGAATTCAAATTTGATTGGCCTGCAGTATTTCGTAGAAGATGGTGTCTCATTTTTCCAAATATCCATTGTTTTCGTTGTACTAGTCGAAGGCTCTGAATCTTCCAAAATCTTTTTCAATCGCAATGGTACAAATGATACCATGAACATATCTGAGTCCGATATATTTTCACATACAACTTCTTTGTATTGTTTTTGTCCCGAAGAACCATCACATCCCCATTTACAAAAAAAATTAACTTTGTGTTTCCATATTTCTTTAACTCATTTCCTGTTATTGATTGTAGCAAGCGTTCGGCTGTGTGATCAAGTAGAGATTGTAGTTGTACCTCTGCCGAAATTGGTGTGATTGTAATAGTGTCCTTTGATGGCAAACAGTCCATTTTAGCAGCGGTTATGTGATGATATGCTGGATACATATTTGAGCCTTTTTCAATCGCACGCAGTCTGAGCTTAATATATTGCTGTTTTGTTAATTTCAAATCCAGAAATAATGCTAATGCCTCCTCATTTGTGTTTTGTATTGCATCACTCGGAGTTGGTATACTTTTAAGAATCCGTTTTGTTCTCACTGGACTAGCTTTAAAAACTTTTTCAATGATATCCACTTTTGTTAATTGGTTCTGTGATCGTAATTGATGTAGGAAAGATTCTTTTATATTTGTACAACCAATTGCATCGTTAATATCTTTAAGTTTCCGCCTCTTAGATCTATCGCTGCAGTTGCCCATTAATGATTTGCGTGGTCTTCCAGCCTTTTGTTGCTTTGCTGTTTCTGCAGCGACAGTAAGTTGGCCTTCTAACCAGTTTGCACTTTTTATATAAAAGTTTTGTTTACTGTAACTAACTTCTTTGTAGCGTTTTTTTAGTGCTTTGACGAAATTAGATAATTGCTCTTGCATTTCGGTGCTACACCAATTTAAGTTTAATTTTAACGTAGCTAAGAACATCTTCCTGGTTTTTGTTTCTAAAATACTCTTCGGCCAGTTTTTTACAACTGAAGCTCTCCATATTTTTCTGAATATTTTTATTTGTGTCTGTTATGTTTTATCCGTACACTTAAAGGATTAACTTATTACTGAGTAATCCCTTATCGAATCCGTAGTTTTATACATTTTTAAATACATGTTATTCACACATTGATCTTTAATTTCATAGCAGGTAGTGCTTAAATTGAACAAAACTGCACATGTTATCCAGACCTTAATATCAGGTAAAACTGATTAGTATCTCGTTATAAAATTGTTTATGACTTTGGTTGACCCTAACATTTGATAACAGGTAAATTTAGAAAGAGATCATATGTTTACTGTAGAACCTATTGTGATAATTTTATGACTTATTTTTTGCTGATCAAAACAAAGCCATTAAACCCTTTCGCAGGTATTATATTTAATTTTTTTAGTTTTACATAGTCTAAAGTAAAAAAAAAAAACATAAACTTTTAGGCAAAAAAGTGAAAATTTAATACACCATTGTATACGAGTACTTATAGGGTTGTTTAAATTAATTTGAATTTTTTTTAGAGTAATTTCATTAAAATGAAAAAAGTGTTCTACCCACGGCTCGTCACGGGTGCAAAAGTATATATAGCGTTAAAGAGGACACTTTCACCTTTCTCCTGGTGGTATACGTTTCTTGTTCCCTTTTGTTCCCTAGAAGTTCTATTCCACTAAAATTTAAATTTGAGAAAAATATAGTAGTTTCATAAATATTTCATAACGCCCTTAATATTAAACGCTAGAGCTGTGACCACTTACAACAACTAAAGACTATAATCCTACCAACATTATAAAAGAGACCGCAGGCCATTATCGATGATAGCTTGCGAGTAGTAAACATTTATTTTTGATAAAAAACAAAAGAAAAACACCTTTTCCTGAAATTAAAAAAACAGTTGAGTTTGAAAGCATGCCACGCCCACAATTATCAATAGTTTAACCAAATTTTTTGGCTACCTTAATCTGGATATATTAGCTATAAAAAGGCGTAAAAATTTTAACAATCGGCGACAAAAAAATTTGACTTTTGGCCAATGAAAAACGATTTTCAGCCACTGTGCGTCGCTGCCGCATCGAACACAAGTCTTCTTTTATTGCCTTTATTGACATTTGTAATTACAAAATGTGGCAGGTACCACGTACTTTCCGTTCCTGATTCCATAGAAGACCAGTTTCGTATTGTTGTCCATTCACTACAGTGGTATCTCTCAGTATTTTTTCGGCTTTCAGATCTTCATTAGAAACGACAGGATTTATTGGCTTCATACCGAAACTCTTAATTCAAAATATTCGCTGTAGCCTAATATCATCCATATCACAACATTCAATAACAAAAAAATTTTTTGGCTCGACATTGTCCTCACTAGACCCGAACAGTATGTTTCCTAAAAATGTCTTGTGCACAGCAAAACTGTCATCTAAATTTATAACTTGGTGGGGACGGATCAACCTCACATGTGGCAAACCAATAAGCAGTTTTGGCCTGATTTCAAAGTAATCATCGATAGCAAATTCTTTCAGTAATGGAAACTTTACTTTAAATGTTTCCAGTTGTAAACTTTGTCCTGGTAAGTAGTTCTTACGTTTTTCATATGAAAGGTGTTGTTGTTATTATGCACACTTGTAATCTCGAGCTCTACTTTCATTGACAACTCGCTCGATCTTTTTCCACCTATCCACCCAAGCGATAAATTTGTCTTTGGCCCTTGTAAACCTATTTGCTTCGCAACATCTTCTAATAATGAAACTTTTGACCCGTCATCAATGAATGCGACTACATCTATACTACCAATTGGTCCCTTCAATCGTACCGGCAAGTACTTTAACAAATATTTTTTACCCAAGCAGTTTTCTATAATCGTCGTCAAGGCATGCTATCATTTTGTTCAGCTATCGTTGCTTTGCCATCACTAACAGTTGTAATTGTTTGCTTTGTCTTTATAACCATTATTAGTGTTTATTTTCTCGTGAAGCAAACGATTATGGTATCTGGATCATTCTGATATACCACATTGACGGCGGTTATTGCATTTAAAGGAGTTGTGACCGGCTAATAGACATCCAAAACATAAATGGTGCTCCTTTAAGGTGTGTTCTCACTATGTGTATTTGCCATATGGAATGTCACATTTTCACATGGTAAATTTGTACATATAGTCTGAACCCCTTCAAACAATAGCCTGTGTTATTTCTCTGTGTACAGTACACATGATTTAGACCGAGTTCTATTTTGAAGTGACAAAGTATCTGACATCAGCTGGTTTTTAATAAAGCAATTGTTTGCGAACGGGAAAATGAGATAAAATAATTTTTAAATTAATAAAGTATTAAATTAAATAAAACAAGTGTAAAATTATATAAAAGAAGTATATATAACAATAAAATATGTATAACCACTCGGCTGTTTTATGATTGTTTTGCTTTATAGGTTATGTCAAATGTACGTAACATACCAACAGGTGAACACAAAAATTATAAACCTTATGTAAACCGCAAATTTTGACATACAAATGAAATCACATGTGTATAAAAAAGTGACATTCCATAAGACAAATACACATAGTGAGAACACAGCTTTACCAACTTCCATCTTTGTGCTGTAGAAATACTTTTAAATTTAGTACACTGGGTGAGATGATGACTGCCATTACACATTACGCGTTTTATTTGACTGCGATCATTGACTGTAGTAGCGTATGCTGGCTTAAATTTATTTCTTTTCATACATCGTCACTATCGGAATCCACTTCGGTTGCCATTGCCACGTAAGTAGCAATATTATGTAGCCACTCACTGAACTGTCTTACTGTTGGATATTGGCCCAAGTTATTAAGTGAATACTTTATCCACTCTGTTAGGGATTCGTACTTAAATACTTCTTTACACATCCTTAATAAATACCCTATCAACAAAAACTCCGTTAAATACACTCTAAGCTCTAATGGCTGTACAATTGCACACGGCACTAATGCTTATTATTATGAATTTACATAAAGATCCCATAGTATAAGCCTTTAACATTATCTTTTAATACACCCTGTATGATTGGTATGCCATGTAAACTTTATACTCTCTTGGTATATAGCAATTCTGTTGTTAGCTGCTTTGCACACGGCACACATGATCCGATACCAACTCCTTATTCATATCTGATGTAGACATTTCCCCTTAAAACGGTTCGAGAATCCCGTTAAATATTTCTTGTGTATTCAATTTAGTTAACTGGCAAAAAAGGATAGAAAAATAATTGCAGTCAGTCGGTGATAATGAGCGTAGAAGCGTGGTAGTCGAGGAAAGAAAAGTTAAAAAAAACTTCAAATAATAAAAACAGCAAAAATGTGAATATTTTTGTTAAAAGAAAATAAATTCTTAAGTGTAGCCGCTTTTTACAAATAAAAATGGCCTTAACAAGACTGGCAAGCCAGAAAAGTGTAAAAAACATGGAGGCAATAAGAAAAATCTAATTAAATTGATGTGCAAAAGAATATAAAAAAAAATTTAATAAAACTATACACACAATCAATTAATAGAAAAACGAAAATCTCTCATATTTTTTTAATATCAATCAAACTAAATGCAAAAATTATTTTTTACATCAAAGGAACAAAATTTAGCTAAAAAGATTAAAAAAAAAAACGAGAAAGATAAACAAAGAAATATCCGTTTTAGAAAAGGAACCATGAAAACACTTTTAAATAAAGACAATAAAGAATAATGTAAAATCAAAATAAACTGAAAGCTTATACCTAAGCAAAACCAATAAATTAAAGAAGAAAAAACAAAACAACACTAAATATGTAAAGCAACTCCGTGACAGAAAACAAAACAAAATAAAAAAAAGAAAGAAAAAACGAAACATAAGATAGAGAACAAAAATATAAACTAAAACCAAAACAAAAGAAAGAAAACTGAATATAAACAGAATAAGAAAAAGCAAAAAGAAACTTAAAGAACTTAAGATCAAAAGAAACCATGTCAAAACATTGTAAAATAATAACATGGCGGAATTTAAATAAAAAACGACCGTACAACGAAAAGAACACCTACAAGAACATAAATTAACTAGCTAAAAGAAGGAAGAAAATTAAACAAAACGCAAACAACCAAAACAAAGCTTAGAGAAGAGAAGGAAGGCATCGGAAAACAATCAACAGAAATGAAGTATATTTTATGTATGTAAGTAGTCATAAGAATAGAGTAGAGTAAGATATTTAAAGGAATGCAATCATTGAAACAATTTAGATTCTTTTATGTGCCTAATTAATGACACAAAGTAAATTCATACTATCAATGATTGCCTTCTTATATATAAATTTGCTTTTCTTAATTAATTTCACTATTTTATTTAAACGTGTATTTAAATAAAATAACTATTACAACTGTAAAGCTAAAACAATTAACTACTAACCCAAAATTTTTTCCTTGTATAAATAAAAATGTATAAGGCATGAATTATAAAATTAAAATGAACTTCTAAGTTTCTTAATTGAAGAAGGAAGGCTATCATGGGGTAAGTTCACGTAAACAGTGATACAGATTTTGCATTTCAGCCACATTCATTTCCCGATTTTCCCCTACACATACATATATATTCCGTTCGTGGATTTCTTATATGGCATAGTATATATGTTTTTTTATGATTACGTCGCGTTGACATTTGGGTCAAGAATCACGCCACGATTGCGGAGCTAGCCGGTTTTTTCCATCTTTATGCCTATGACTTGTTTTCATGTAAATTATGAGCTCGAAGTGTACCGCGCGTAACATAAATGGCGCCCAACGTGAAAAGGCCGGAGCATGTTTCCTGGATACATGGCAAGGTCAATATACAGAAAGAAGACTAATTTCAATTGGCTACTAGGCTAAACATACAATTTTGGCAACATTATAATTACTAAGAGCAAAAACGTTCTATTTCAGTATAAGTCCTAGAATTTATGAATACAATAATTCAAGATCTAGTTGCGATACTAAAAGTAGGGTTTTCTTATTAGCCATCCTTACTATGTGATTTGTATAAGTCTTAGAGTCTGAATAGTTAGTTCGGTATTTAATTGCGATACAAGTTACGTGTGAGTGTCAAGCCAAGATGTCTTAATAGGTGAAATGAATTGTGGCATAACGTAAATATGTAAGGAAATCAATTGTTGTAGTTCTTATCGCTAATGTCAAAGCGAACCTAGTTTTAACACAAGACTTATAAATAGCACAGCGATTTTCTGATATAGTTTAAATCATGCATATATCTACGCAAATACATACACATTTGAATGGGAGTATTTGAAACTGGGTTTGTTTCATATACCATATTTAAAAGGTGTGTGAAGCCTCAATAATTAACATCATGTTCAAGTTATTGTCTCAGAGACTTTTTAAGTCAACTGTCAAAGTATGTTATACTTTGGAGTTTCGCGAGAGAGGATGCTGACTCAAACATCTTGAACAGAGGTTTCTTAGGAATTTACAAGTCTTAATCCATATGAACTTTAATAGATAGGGTTTAATTGCGGTAAAGTCTGAAGGAACCTAAGAAGTATCAGTGGCCAGCAAGCCTAATGAACACTTAAGAGGTCAAAAAAATTTATAGACGTAAGGTATGTGCATTTTCATTTTAACTGGTTTTGAAAAAAAAAAAATTCTTTTGTTCGCTGGTAAGCGTGGTTGTATCTCCGTCGCTGTTTGCTCGTCTTGCTCCGCTGATAGCTGGATTTCTTCTTATACATATATATATTTTACATCTTCTTTTCAGATACATACATAATTATACATATGTATACATACCTAAATTTTTTTTACTTTACGTAAATAATCCTTTCCACAAAATTTTAGAAGTACAGCAGATAATATTGTTATTTACAATAGTACAAGAACAGCTGCCCTCTCTTGTCTAAGCAGCGTTTAAGGATATAAAAAAAAAAAAATTAAAGAATTTAACTAAATAAATAATTAATAAAGATAAAAACAATAAAGGTAGAAAGGTACAACTTCACCGACACAGTGGGTAAAATTTCATTTTTCTTTCCAAACTCATATTATGCAAAGAAACACGCGCAGTGCAACACGTGGTCTTTCTAGCAATCTAAATTCTTCAAGAGGTAGAGGTAGCTCATTAGCTGCACATGTCAAATCGTTTGATGCATTAGATATTCCACCAGCTTCCAAACCGAAAATTTCGCGTACTCCTCCGCGTAGTTCAAGCGCCCCTGCCGACAAAACCTTATTAGAATCCTCGAATGGTACTAAAGTTACGGCCCAACTACCTGATAGCTTAATAGACTTATCAGATTTAGATCACGCTTCGTCAGCATATTACTTACTTCCAACTAGTCTTAGCATAAATACTATAAAACAGGATAGCATAGATTCGCGTACAAATATGGCTTCAAATGAGATGAACCAACCTGATGCTCCACCCAGCGATGATATAGCTGCAGGAAATGTAGAAAATTGGCTGGCAATATTACAACAGACAATTAAATCAGGTCAGGAAGAGTTTCGATCTGAACTTAATGAGTTGAAAGCCACTTTAGCAAATGCGTCTGGCAATCCAGGTACGTCTAATCCTACCGTATCAAGTTTCTTGCAGAATATAAATCCTGCAATAGGCCCCCCTCCTTTGCCACTGCCTACCTATGGTCTGAACAATATCAAATTAGAAAAGTGGAAGATTTCCTTTGATGGTACTGGCAGCGTGGCCGATTTTCTCTTTAAGGTAGACACCTTGCTAAGACTTACTAGATGTTCAGAGGAGCACTTACTTAGCAATTTTCAGATTCTTCTCAATGGCAAGGCAGAACAGTGGTACTGGGAGTTCATAAAACAAAACAGTAACCCCACTTATGCCTCGCTGAAATATTCAATTAACCAGGAGTTTGGTACTTTAGATACTGATCATGACATATTAATGAAAATTCATATGCGTCGACAGCAAGTTAAAGAAACCTATGATGATTTTCATTCCACCGTAGTCTCCTTGAACTCTCGGATGCGGGAACCAATAACTGAGAACAAATTGATAGAAATTTTGAAGAATAACGTGAGCTCTCAAACAAGACTCTTGCTGTTTAATTCGAAACCAAATAGTTTGCACGAGCTTAGAGATCTTGCTAGAAATGCAGAAAAGATGCTTCGCGAAAGCAAAGTGCTAGTAACTACTACGCAGAGGTCTCGCCAAGTCAATGAAATAGAGTTAGACTCAGCTAGTAATGATGATGTAGACGAACTGACCTCAGACCCTCAATTGGAAGCGTTGCAGCTATCGCGTCGGACAACGCAACCTGACTATTCCAAAATAAAATGCTGGAATTGTTTGGCATTAGGCCACTCTTACATATACTGTCCGGAAGAGGCTAGGTACATTTTTTGCTACAAATGTGGTGAACGTGGCGTGGTGACCACGAAATGCCAAAATCCGCATTCGGGAAACCGGAAACGTGGCGAGAGGGCCACCGGGGACTCTCGTTCTACAGCTCAAACCCCGAGTTCATAACGGACCATGCGTCCACCATTCGACAGGAAAGTGTCCCGCAGCCAGAAAGCAAGCAAACATTATCATTACACGTAACCAACTCTTCTAACAGCCAAACTCAGCCCCTACGCTGCAGGGTAATCAAGTGCAGATCTCGCTTTAAAAAAAGAAAACAAATGCGAAAACTGCTAGAGTCTTCCACGTTAACAAATTTAGCTGATGAACGACCTTTTGCGAACATCAAAATTTTAAATGAGAATTTTTACGGCTTACTGGATTCGGGGGCTAATGTCTCAGTACTGGGTAAGAACAGTCTAGAATTCATTAAACGAAATAATATCACACCTCGACCTTTTCATTCAAGATTATCGACAGCTGATGGCTCTACAAATACTGTTTTAGGGCATTGTAAACTTCCCGTTTTGTATAAGGGGGTTTCCAAACTTTTAGATTTTTACATTGTACCTAACCTGACACAAGAAGTTTATCTTGGTTTAGATTTCTGGCGTAGTTTCGCTATTGCACCCCATATAATACCGACCCTGGCATTCCTAAACATTAACTCGTCCGGAACAGAAGATCATTGTTTTCACCAGCTGTCAGCTCAACAGAAACTACAGCTGGAAGCCATAGTATTAGACTTTCCCTCATTTGAAAAACAAGGACTTGGTAGTACCAGTCTACTAGAACACCACATAGACACGGGTGATTCTGCTCCAATTAAATGTAAACATTATCCCCTATCACCACCACGGCAAGCTGAAGTTTACCAAGAGCTTGACCGCCTTCTAGAACTAGGCGTTATAGAAGAATCCAACTCACCCTGGTGTTTTCCAATAGTAAATGTCAGGAAGCCCGGTAAGGTGCGGTTGTGTTTGGACTCCAGGAAATTGAACATGATTACAAAGAAGGACGCATACCCTCTTCCCCATATCAATGGATTGATTAGTAGATTAAGTGATACTCACTTTATAAGCGGGATCGATTTAAAAGACGCTTTTTTTCAGATCCGCCTCACGGAAGCATCAAAAGAAAAAACCGCTTTTGCAGTACCTGGTAGACCGCTCTACCAGTACCGCGTAATGCCCTTCGGTCTCTGTAACGGACCGCAAACCATGTCCCGCCTAATGGATAGAGTAATTCCATCTCGTTTAAGGGAAAAAGTATTTATATACCTAGATGACCTTCTGGTCTGCAGCGCTAATTTTGAAGAACACTTGGAATTGTTACGGCAAGTCTCGAAATGCTTAAAAGACGCAGGGCTCACGATCAATGTGTCCAAGAGTAAATTTTGTCAGGCTGAAATCAAATATTTAGGCTATCGTATCGGCAGTGGTTGTCTAAAGGTGGATCCTGAAAAGGTATCAGCAATTGCGGAATTCCCCCTTCCGAAAACCCCTCGTCAAATACGCCGTTTTATGGGCATGGAAAACTGGTACAGATCCTTTGTACAAAATTTCGCAGGTCCTTTAACCGACTGTCTACGTAAGCGATGTGGAAAGTTTTTTCTGACCCCTGAAGCCAAGGATAGTTTTGAGAACCTGAAAAGAGCCTTATCGAGTGCCCCTGTTTTGGCCCAGCCGGATTTCTCTAGGGAATTTATCATACAGTGCGACGCTTCTCGTATCGGTGTAGGTGGTGTTCTATACCAGGTAGATAATGAACAGAGAGAAAGACCTATAGCCTTTGTTTCACAAAAACTAAATAGTGCCCAGCGGAATTACACCGTAACGGAGCTGGAGTGCCTAGCGGCATTTATCTCTGTAAAAAGGTTCAGGCCATACATCGAAGGATTACCTTTTCGAATAGTTACCGATCATAGCAGTTTGAAATGGTTGATGACGCAGAAAGATTTAAGCGGCAGACTGGCTCGTTGGAGTCTTAAACTGCAAGGATTTGACTTCCAAATGGAACATAGGAAAGGCTCTCTGAATGTCGTTGCCGACACTCTGTCTCGAATCGATCTTGACGCCATTACGATAGATCACTCTCTCCAGGAAATTGACGTAACTTCAAGCAAATTTGATAACCCTGATTATGACGATCTGAGAAGAACAGTTGCCACAAATAAAGATATGCTTCCTGATCTGTGCCTCAGGGAGAAACATGTATACAAAAGAGTACATTTCAGACAAGGAGTTGACCTGGAGGAAGAAAGCCTCTGGAGATTATGGCTCCCGGAATCCCTAACCAAAGACGCTATAAAGCTCGCACAAACCTCTAGCTGCCACGGTGGTTATTTTAAAACCCTTTCCCGAGTTCGTCAAAAATAATATTGGCACGCTATGGCTCGTGACGTCAAAGCATTTGTGAACTATTGTGATGATTGTAAAGGCATTAAATCCCCAACCCAAGTTCTTCGACCCCCCATGGGCGACGCTTTTGTAACAGTTAGACCGCTGCAGCGCATATATTGCGACTTCTTAGGTCCATATCCGTCTTCAAAGTCTAAAAACACCCAACTGTTTATTGTTATTGACCATTTTACCAAGTTCCTCTTTCTCAGGCCTTTACGATCCGCTACATCAATAAATATCATAGATTTCTTTCAAAACTATTTGTTTAATACTTTTGGTGTTCCGCAGTTTGTCCATAGTGACAACGGGAAGCAGTTTGTCTCAAAAGAGCTAAAAGACTTCTTTTCACTTTACGGAATATCTCATATAAGGACCGGTCTATATTCCCCGCAGGCTAACGCCTCAGAACGCGCCAATAGGGAGGTAATATCCAAGATTAGATTTTTCCTCAAAGATCAAGCAAACCATTTTAATTGGGACGCAAACATACCACGTATCCTATCTGTCTTGCGTAGCGATTTCCACACGGCCATCCAGTGTTCACCCTACTATGCCATGTTCGGCCAAAACATGTGTATGCATGGCTCAGCATACCCCTTATTAGAAAGACTCAATATGCTAGAGGATGATACTGTCATTAAAAGGGGGGATAAACTCACTCATATTAGAGAGAAAATTCTCAGAAATCTCGATAAAGCACACGAAAAGGCCACTAAAGTATACAACACTCGTACAAAACCTGTAACCTATCGTATTGGACAAGAAGTCTTCAAAAAAAATCATAACCTCAGCAACTTTGAAAAGGGAATAAATAATAAATTTAGCCCTAAATTCACAAAGTGCCGAATTAGGGCCAAAATCGGTAATGCTCTATATGACGTAGAGGATCTACAAGGAAAACTACTTGGAAGATTCCATGCTTCAGACTTAAGACCCTAAAAGATGATTTCAGCTTAAATTCTTTTGCCCGGCTTATCGTGGGTCGTGCCACACGTTTGGCAAACTTATTACAGTAAATCCTTCTCCTGTTCGTTGAGTATTTACCAATTTCTCAACGAAGCAGTTTTGTTAGGGATTGGTACTTAAATACTTCTTTACACATCCTTAATAAATACCCTATCAACAAAAACTCCGTTAAATACACTCTAAGCTCTAATGGCTGTACAATTGCACACGGCACTAATGCTTATTATTATGAATTTACATAAAGATCCCATAGTATAAGCCTTTAACATTATCTTTTAATACACCCTGTATGATTGGTATGCCATGTAAACTTTATACTCTCTTGGTATATAGCAATTCTGTTGTTAGCTGCTTTGCACACGGCACACATGATCCGATACCAACTCCTTATTCATATCTGATGTAGACATTTCCCCTTAAAACGGTTCGAGAATCCCGTTAAATATTTCTTGTGTATTCAATTTAGTTAACTGGCAAAAAAGGATAGAAAAATAATTGCAGTCAGTCGCTGATAATGAGCGTAGAAGCGTGGTAGTCGAGGAAAGAAAAGTTAAAAAAAAACTTCAAATAATAAAAACAGCAAAAATGTGAATATTTTTGTTAAAAGAAAATAAATTCTTAAGTGTAGCCGCTTTTTACAAATAAAAAAGGCCTTAACAAGACTGGCAAGCCAGAAAAGTGTAAAAAACATGGAGGCAATAAGAAAAATCTAATTAAATTGATGTGCAAAAGAATATAAAAAAAATTTAATAAAACTATACACACAATCAATTAATAGAAAAACGAAAATCTCTCATATTTTTTTAATATCAATCAAACTAAATGCAAAAATTATGTTTTACATCAAAGGAACAAAATTTAGCTAAAAAGATTAAAAAAAAAACGAGAAAGATAAACAAAGAAATATCCGTTTTAGAAAAGGAACCATGAAAACACTTTTAAATAAAGACAATAAAGAATAATGTAAAATCAAAATAAACTGAAAGCTTATACCTAAGCAAAACCAATAAATTAAAGAAGAAAAAACAAAACAACACTAAATATGTAAAGCAATTCCGTGACAGAAAACAAAACAAAATAAAAAAAAGAAAGAAAAAACGAAACATAAGATAGAGAACAAAAATATAAACTAAAACCAAAACAAAAGAAAGAAAACTGAATATAAACAGAATAAGAAAAAGCAAAAAGAAACTTAAAGAACTTAAGATCAAAAGAAACCATGTCAAAACATTGTAAAATAATAACATGGCGGAGTTTAAATAAAAAACGACCGTACAACGAAAAGAACACCTACAAGAACATAAATTAACTAGCTAAAAGAAGGAAGAAAATTAAACAAAACGCAAACAACCAAAACAAAGCTTAGAGAAGAGAAGGAAGGCATCGGAAAACAATCAACAGAAATGAAGTATATTTTATGTATGTAAGTAGTCATAAGAATAGAGTAGAGTAAGATATTTAAAGGAATGCAATCATTGAAACAATTTAGATTCTTTTATGTGCCTAATTAATGACACAAAGTAAATTCATACTATCAATGATTGCCTTCTTATATATAAATTTGCTTTTCTTAATTAATTTCACT
>OY101447.1:72492124-72624909 GCA_956483635.1 Panzeria rudis | reverse complement strand
GGGCCTACCTCCTATGTTAGCATCCACAACCACATATCGCCGTTTTCTTACAAGGCTGACAGTTCGATGGCACACGTTCAGCTTTTTTTGCGATACTACGACATGAGTCACCTCTTTCACTTAGTCTTACATTTTCATCTTCAAGATATATTTTGTTCATTTCTTTGCCGTTCTAGTAAATATTGTCCAAATATGTATTTGCCTTTCGACTTGTTACTCTTTAATAAACTAAAAATGCAGTTCTTCCTACATAATTTCTATAAAATAATCAATTCCAAAAAAAAAAAATCCAATCTAACGGGACTAGGAATATAAAGAAAAAAAATCAAAGAGTGGACAAAACTGGATAAAGGCTGTTATGAAACACATATACATTTTATTATGTTTCTTAAGCGAAATCGTTTATTTTTTTTACTTATTTATAGTAAAGATAGCACAAGATATACAATGGAAAAATGTCACTTCGATATCAAAACTTGAACAAAAGCTATTAATGCAGATTTAATTAATTATTACTATTAATACAGATTTAAATTCAACTATGTATCCACTTATATATATATAAATATATATATATATATATATATATATATATATATATATATATATATATATATATATATATATATATATATATATATATATATATATATATATATATATATATATATATATATATATATATATATATATATATATATATATATATATATATATATATATATATTATATATATGTATATATATATATATATATATATATATATATATATATATATATATATATATATATATATATATATATATATATATATATATATATATATATATATATATATATATATATATATATATATATATATATATATATATATATTTATTTATTTATTTATATATATATATATATATATATATATATATATATATATATATATATATATATATATATATATATATATATATATATATATATATATATATATATATATATATATATATATATATATATATATATATATATATATATATATATATATATATATATATATATACCTCATGGCAAATGGCATCACGTTCCAGGCAAGTGCAACCCTTCAGATTGCGCATCTCGAGGGCTTTCCGTTCAACAACTTATCGATAACCCGTTATGGTGGCATGGTCCAAACTGGCTATTGCATCATTCGTCATCGTGGCCAGCTTGAGCCATCAACATTGGCGACATTAATTTAGAGGAAAGAGTTTCCAAGAAAGTTATCAACGTAATTTCTCGTCATCAAGAAAAACCAATATGGGAATTGGTTACAACATTCTCGAAATTATCACACCTGCTTAGAGTGACTGCTATCTGCCGTCGATTTTGTTCAAAAAACGTCAATAAATCTATTATTCCGCAACCATTAAGCTCAACAGAATTAGACTTTGAACGTAAGTTTTGGATAAAGCTAACGCAATATTCATATTTTCAGGTCGAAATTAAAGCCCTTCAAGGTGGACAATATTTGCCAAATTCTCATCCTCTCAGCAAATTTACGCCATTTATCGACACATTAGGCTTACTTCGCGTTGGCGGGCGGCTACGTAATGCTCTTATTGAAGCGAATGCAAAACATCCCCTTCTTTTGCCATCTAAGTCGGTAATTACTCACCTACTAATTGCGGAAGCGCATGAGAAGACGTTTCATGGTGGTACCCAAGTTATGTGCGTATATTTGTGGCAATCTCACTGGATACTAGGAGGCCGTTCATCAATTAAAGCATTCAACCGCCGATGTGTCCGCTGTGCAAGAATCAGAGGAGAAACAGCTCGACAGCTTATGGGTCAGCTCCCAGCTAATTGGACAAGTCCTGCAAGGCCATTCCTACACTCCGGTGTTGATTATGCAGGTCCATTGCCCATCAAAACGTGGCGTGGCCGTGGAGACAAGCAATATAAAGGCTATATTGCACTTTTTGTTTGCTTATGAACGTCAGCCGTACACCTTGAAGTTGCTTCAGATTATTCAGTTGATGGGTTTCTTGCAGCTTTCAAAAGATTCGTGGCTCGACGCGGTATTTGCTCTACGCTTACTAGTGATTGTGGTACCAACTTTATAGGCGCCGATGCAGAACTCAAACGTCTTTTCATTCACTCTTCTAAGGAGTTCTCAGAACTCTCAACAATTTTGGCGAATGATGGCACTCAGTGGAAGTTCAATCCACCTTCCGCACCACATTTTGGCGGAAAGTGGGAATCTAGTGTCAAATCTGTGAAATTTCATCTTCGGAGAATCATCGGAGACACTGCTTTAACTTATGAGGAGCTATCAACACTTCTAGCGTAGATCGAGGGCGTTCTCAACTCAAGATCGGTATGCGCCTTATCTGATGATCCTACAGACGTCAACGCAATTACACCTGCCCATTTCTTAATTGGTTCGACATTGAATGCGATCCCTGAACCATCAGTTCTCGATTTGTCTCTTTCAAGATTATCCCGTCTTCAACTTATTCAACAAATGATGGAAAGCTTTCGGAAGCGTTGGTCTCTTGAGTACTTACAACGATTTAAATCTATGTCCAAATGGAAGCAACAGGAAAACTCGATCCAAAATGGATCATTGGTGCTTATTGCTGATGAAAGATATCCTCCTAACAAATGGCCATTAGGTCGCATTGTAGAAGCTCGTCCAGGGCCTGATGGCCTCGTAAGAGTCGCAACTGTGCGGACTGCTTCATCAACTTTGAAGCGCCCTTTGGTAAAACTATGTGCACTTCCAGTTAACACTCACCATGATCTTAATAAAGATCAACAATGTATGTAATATTTTTTTTTAAATATTTATATACTATATTTGAACTAGTTTCATCTGTAAACAATATTGTTAATTTTTTATATTTTCATTTTGAATTATCTACTAAATTGTAAAAATTTTCGTCCCCTTCGGTAACGTGGCGGACGGAATGTTCGAACTTTTTTGTACTTTAGTGTAAATATCATAACTTTGCTCTTTTTTAATTCTGTCTGCAATTTTATTTTTCTTTGTAACTCAGTCAGTTTCTTGCAGTCGAATCGTTTAGTCAAATCAGCCCGTAAAATCAAATAAACTTGAATTTAAGTGAAAATTTGTGGTTTCCTTTAATTAAAATATATAGGACCGATCAGAACAATTTTCTACAAACACCATCTAACGTCATCCTTTATGATGCCATGGTGATGTTTTCTAACCTCAAGAGAGGTGGGCAAATAACCTGGCAGACCACCAGCCAGAGGATTTCATAAGTTTAGGTGTGTGTATATATCGACTTAGCCTTGCTTCGGGTTTCATTATTATAATTTTTTTTGTTTCCTCGAACTACATCATAGAGTAGCTGGCATTATTTATTTTTTGTAGCTGTATAGATTACCAGACTGGTTGGCAAGATCCCCCCAACGGCGAGCTTCAGCCGGAGCTAATCGTCAGTATGTCAGCGCGGCCAATAATTTGGTAACCTTTTGGTACAAGTACCAAAGCAGCTTATTACAAAATGGCGCCCAACGTGAGGGGCCCGAAGCAAGTATAAATAGGCAATGACACACAAAAATAGTTTTGATGCTCGTGACAGCGTAGGTCCGGTGAAGTTATAATAACAGTGCCTAACCAGTAGCGACGCTGGTCAACGAGGATTCAGTACACTTGACAATATTTTCATTTATTTAATTTTGTTTTTATATTTATATAGTCATGAGAACCTTCTAAAGCTTCATGACGCATATCATTCTGCCATATGTAAATCCCGATACTGAAGGCAGAGGACCTTGTATCGCGTTGCGACGTATGGGGATCATGAAGATTTATAGATTTGAGTGTTTCAATCCGTTTTAGTAAAAATCGAGGCTTAAATAGGATAAAGTAAAATAAAATTCTTAATAGAAATTTAATTGATCGATTAGGAAGGAAAGGATAGAAACTACAGAGTAGTGTTAGTATTTGAATAATAGCCCAAGAATAGCTAGTAGTTTTGTTCCTAGTAGGTACATAAATACTGTTACTAATATGTTGGGCTATAAAACAAAAACTAATGAATGATTTTGGAAAAATTTTTTTATATATTTATTGATATGTATTGTATACAAAAAAAACTTTGTTTTATTCAAAATGTCCGCCCTTGGCCTTCACACGCGCCTTAAGTCGAATTGGCCAGCCATCAATAGCTGCACGCACCTTATCTATTGGAAAATTGGCTACAGCACGAACCAGAGCTGTCTTAAGAGAACCAATGTTATGGTATCTTTTGTGGGAAACCATATCCTCTAAAGCTGTTCACAATTTGTAATCCAAAGGGTTCAAATCAGGGCTGCCAGATGGCCAATCTTCAGAGCATATAAACGCTGGCAAATTGTTTCGAAGCCAGGTCAGTGTCGTTTTAGCCTTATGAGCTGGTACAAAATCTTGTTGGAAAGTCCAAGGGTGGTTTTGGAAGACGAAACTGTTTCCAAAACGGTTTCTGGATAAACTTTGGCCGATGTTTTGACCCCTTGTTCACAGAAATGCAAGTCAGTCACCCCATCGTAAGATACACCTCACCAAATCATGAATGCAGCTGGATGATGACCTTTTTTGACCCGTGGAATGAGTTCTGATGCTTCTTTAGATGACCGGGCATAAACATTATCATTTTGTTTGTTAAACTTTTCCTGTACAGTAAAAATTTTTTCTATGCAAATTATCAGCGTACTTCACTAAAAGACGTTTGGATTTTTCTATCCTATTTTTTTCAAAGCTGCAGCCAACAAATGGCCTGTAAGCCGTTTGAAAGCTCCAAGACCCAAGTCTTTTTTAATAATACGACTCATCGACTTTTGTGTGATTTTCATCTCACGGGCCATGATTTTCTGTTTCCGGAGAGAATTTCGTTGAATTCTTGCGACCTCCGCGCCGTTGATTTTGGTGTGAGGTTTCGCCGCCGCCAAAATGAATTGTTACTGTCGCGCCGCCGCTACCAAAATTAACGCCGTCGAAAATTTTTTTTTGCTTATAGAAAGAAAAGTAATACAAATTAATATATTCGGGAATATGTTGGCTACAAATAAAGACCGAACAGCTAAAAAAAAAAACAAAAAAATATAAGTTTTACAAATTTATAAAAACGAATGTATTTTCAATTTTCATTTCAGGTATCACTCTCCCCAGATAAGACCGCTGAAGCGTTGGCCTACCCTGCTCAACAATAACCACCAGGTAAGTTGGCGTAAACAGAATTGCAGGGACTAAAACCACCAAGGATATTTAAGGCTAGCGCTATAAATCCTTGGCGAGAAGTACCCGCGGCAACTTCTTAAAACCAAGCTAATAATTTATGCTCAACATAAGAGTTAAATTCTAAATGATTAATTTATTTGTTTTGTTTGATTGCAGGTTAGGAGATTGAGAAGCAGGTTACTCATGTGACCGGTCCCCCAAAAAGGTAATAATAAATGTTTTACTGAAATATAATATATACTAAAGTCTGTTATTGTAGGTTTTACTGATTTGAAGAAGATAGAAGCCTGCGAAGCCTAATTTCACCTGCGAATCACTTGGTGAGTTCTAATTTAAATTTCTAGAATTTATGTTATTTAGTTTATTTAAATTAAAAATTTTAATATTAGTACGACCGGTATAATTTCTCGCACGTTCTTGTTTTATATATGTATATTTTCGCGGTCGTTTTCGGTGCTAGATTATTTACTATTTAAATTTTAAAATCAATTAACTACTGTTGATACTATTTGTATACTAAAAAAAAAAACATCCAATTTCGAAAGTTTTCTAAAATAATAAAAAAAAATTACATATCTTGCTACAACTTGCTGTAATATCGGACTCAGAAGAATGTTGTCATACTAGGTGACTAACGATTCCCAGTCCTTAATGGCATAGTTCCCCAGGGCGTTACTACGGAATTGCACCATTTTTATGATGACGATTACAAATGTAATCAGCTTAGAAACGTAAGCGTTATGGTTGTGCAAATAATGTATTTTTTTTTTAATCAATTCCATCAATAAAACTGATTATGAAACTGGAGAAAATGTAAAATTAGATAAAGCAAATAATATCCTCAGCAGTATGATTCAAAACTTGAAAAATTAATTATTAGATCTCGTTTCGCGATAAATTAAGTTATTTAAAATTTAGTTGATAAGACAGTAGCGTTAGACAAAAATCAATAAACCCTGTTTATTGCAAATATTAAAAATTAATCTGTTTTTATTTATCTTGGCTAGTTTAGACTGCAAATGTTAGGCTAGTTTTGGTTAGAAATGTCAGGACTAAGACCATCAATGATATTAAATCATTGACGAGAAATACCCCTGACGATTTCATACTTTATACGGGCTGTAGCTTTTAACTAGCTATCTTGTAAATAAATTGCGTACACCTGCGAAAAATCCAAATTTCTTCAAAAAGTCCACGCCTAAAAACAGTGGCTTCCTCAGGGTTGGCACTAAGAAGAATGTAACTTCTTCCAAACGATTATTGAAATTTATTTTCGCTTTTATACGGCCTATAATTTTATGAGGACTGCCATCAGCAGTCTTTATGAATGAATTAAAACCATATATTGATAGACCTGCTTTTTTCACAACCTCGGTACAATTTTTCCCTAAACAGGTGACTGTTGCGCCACTATCTACCAAGCCTTCGATTTCAACGTTATTAATTTTAATTTTGGCATAGATCCGACAATCTTCACCGTCAGGCAATGCAGCCGACGCAATTTCTCGCCTAATCCTTCTTCGCGTTTTGTAACTTTCTCTAGATTTCCTTATACGCTTAGATATTTTGTATTCTGGCTTGGAGTCTAATAGCTTGACGGGACTAGTTTCCGATTTTGGTATTATTAAGTTTTCTGTTTCTACGTTGCCTACAATTACTTTAAGATCCTCAGTCTCAGGTACATGATAACTCTGCAGAACCTGCATCCGATGACTGGCCAGAAAGTTCTCGGCTCTTTTCGCCTGATGCCAGAAGTCATCTAAGCGTTCTATTTTTACAGTAAATAGCAAACGTGCCAGTGATGGGCTTAAATTAGCTCTCATAATTTCTACCAGCTCCTCCTCAGAGTACGGAGCAATTTGCTGATTTCTCAGTCTGACCACGGCATTGTAAAAATCTTGAAAAGATTCTTGTGGCAATTGCCGGCGACTCATAATTTCTTTTTGAAGCAGGAAATCATTTTCATAGCGCCGATACTGGCTCAAGAATGCCTCTTGTAACTGCTCCCATAAGTGAACTAAATTGAATCTGCGGAAGTTCCAGTACCAATTTGATGCCTGGCCTTCCAGCAGAAAGTGGAAATTGCGAGAGATGTCCTGAAACGAATAATTATAGTATTGACGGAGTATGTCAACTCTGCAGAGAAATTCCTCCGCCGTTATTAAGTCGGTTGTGCCATTAAATTTGATGCACCACTCCGACAAATCGCACCATCGATTAGCATAATCTGCTTGATGAGGCTCTAAGGTAATCTGTGGTCCAAAAGGAATCTGTTGACCAGAAGGAATTTGCCGTGATACATAACTTAAATCTACATCTGGTGTTGGTGAGTATGTATGAGATTGTTGCAGATAAACATTTTCTAATACATTTTGTTCCCTGGCAGGTTGTTCAAAAGATAGACATTGCGGCTGATGCGAAAATCCTGATGACATCTTCTAACTACCAAACTAAAAATAACGATTTCTTGAAAAATCAAATTATATAATTAAAATAGTCTAAAATACTAACTTAACCCACTAATAATAGCTAATATTATTAGTAAATTGAATTATTTCATGAGAATGAAATAATTAAAATGCAATCAATAAAAGGAAAAGCGAAATCTAAATATAAAAATGCCACTGCATGAATTGTTATTAAACGAAAAATGGACAATAGGATTTTCAGGTGATGTTTATGAGAAAAAGGTAAAAAGTGTATCGCTATTAAATTTAAAACAATTTAATATTTATAAACAAATCTTGGTGAAAAAAACTAATTATTTTGTATTTTTATAGTTCAGGTTTCATAAGTACTTTGGTGCATGGGTGATGAAAGAAATTGGTAGTTCAGTTCGCCAACAAAACAGAGTGAAAGTATTGAAAGTGGTGCAACTGCTCCTCAGTTCTGAAAACTTTGTAGAAGCCAGGACTACCGAACAAACAAATTACCTCCCAAACGGTAATTTTGTTACAAGCGAACTGAAATGGTCTATTGAGCATCTATCAATTGGATGGCACTGGAGAGCATGGCACAAATTGTAGCGATGAAGCTACGGCTCTATATAGCCTGACAGCCAGACTCAATTTGTACCTGCCCCTAGTGTGATTGCCTTCCTAATCCTTGCCACACCCCTACCTCCTTAGCTGTCGTTACGCGATAGGTAATTTTAAGAGTTACCTGCCGGGACTTACAGACTAGTGGGTCAGGTGTATCGCCAAGCAGAGGGACGCACTCAAACGCTATTGCCTGCTAATAGTGCTTAGCTCTCCGTTTATGAGCTTCGACAGTGCCCCTATTGTCGTCGCAACGCGTTCAGAACTGCTTAAGACTCAACGGGACTTACGCCAATTATGCACTGTCTTGGCCTCTAAACTAAAAAAATAATCTAAAAATAAAAAAAATCTCACTTTCGGCCCCCAATTTGGGCGCCATTTGTAGTAGCTGGTGTCGAAGAAAAACACAAATGTGTTGATGTGGCCAGATTGTTGGCGGCGCTGGCATGCTGGCGTATGCTCCGGCTAGGGCTCGCCGTCTTGGGATGGTGTTCTTGCCAACCAATCTGCCTCTTTCAGCCACTGACAAAAAATCATGCCAGCTGACTCACCGATGTAACGTGAGCAAAAAACATTTTTAGAAAGAAGAAGGCCAAAAGTGAGTTACTGAAAAAAAAATAATAACAAAATAAAAGAACCAATACACCATACTCACTTCATTAGATTTTTCACATACCAAGATTTTTATTTCGACTAGTAGATGTCAAACTAGTCATGGCATATCCCACCCTCATAAATCCCTTCGGGATTCAACCTTTGGTAACTTTTACCAAATCTTTCAGCTACCCCCTAACGTAAATCTTACCTTTTCTCTACATCACCATCCTATTGTTCTTTAAAAAAAATCAAAACATAATTATTTTCTATTCGAAGTAATTTTTAATAAAATTTATTTTACAATTTTGGTATTACAACAAAAAAAATGGCACAAAAGAAAAATCAGCAATTTGTTAAATACTAGTTAAAAAGAGATTACTATTTAATTTGATAATCAAAGTCTAATGCATCCTTCCCCGGACTGATGAGCTGCCGTCAGTACGTGGCGTGTCCTAAGTCGTATATTAATTTAACGTAAGTCCTTAACAACTTGATATCCTACATATATATTTATCTTTCAAATTTTTCTTTAAGGTAAACACCACACTAATGCTGGCAATTAATTCACTCACTGCAAAACGGAACCTAGGTTTGAGCTCAAGCCTAACTACACGTAACCTTTCTCTTCAATGATCAAAAGGTATGATATTTAGTACAAATAAAAAAGGTGCCTTCCCTAAAGATCTAACAAGAAAAATATATATATTTGACCACTTACAGGTACGTCTTGTTGTTCGGGTGACACGTCCAAGTCTTAACGGGCAGAATACTTCGGCACTATAGGAACTGGTGTTGTTTTGCTTCTGGAGCTGGTTGAAGGAGTAGTTGGTTGGTGTTCCCACGTTGGGTGTGATGCGCTGGAGGTGGTAGTTTTCCGGCCTGTATACCAGAGTCACAATTTTCCTTTTCTTTTATTAGTTGTAATTTCATACGACTTTTAGTTATTAAGCTCTTTCCCTTTTTACTTTTATTTATGTTTAGATTTAACTTTAAGTAGTTTAGTTTTTAAATTGTTGAATAATTGCAAATTGTGTAGCCGTTTTAAACTCTAAGCCATTCTTACATATAAGCCTCTAAACTTTGATTTTCTATAGTTTTGACAAATAAATATTTTATTAACAAACTTTTTCTATGGGCTCTCTTTTTACACACAGAAGAAACAATTGGCTTTTCTTCACTTCGAGGCGGTAATATCTTATTTTTATTGGACTTTTTCTTCAACAGTCTCACAAAAAAAAAACTACCAATCACACCATCGGCACAATTCCAAAAGGGCCGACATTTTCTTTTCGGCTTCCCAAAAAGCCTTGTTCACGCCACCGAAAAATGTCTCCGCAGATTTTCAGCTATTAAATTGTTCTTTTTCTAAATATTTTGTTTTTGTACCATATTTGTTTCTTCCTACCTTCCTGTTCTTTCTATTCACAGCTGATTGATAACTTCAGCTGTCAGATGTTTCGGCTGCGTTGCCAATAAAACCGTTTTACCCTACGCAAGGTGCACACGACAAACCCAACCATTCTCGAGTCCACCAGTGGACCTAGAATGGGAGGGAAAAATTGCACCAGCCTAAGCTAGTATAACATTTTCTGGAGTTCTGGGTATTTAATGATTATCCCCAGGAGTAGAAATAGTCTGGCATCCCTGTTACGAAAAAAAACATTTTGAAACCTGGCAACACCGAACGTCTGCCCGAATGAACGAAACTCAACGAAAGATTTTTTATAGTACGCGTCGTTGAGAAAATATGGTAAGTTTACTAAACAATTTTTTCATTCATAAATCTTTAATTAACTATAGTTAATTAAATATGTTTATTTCCATTTCAGATAACACTACGGCAACCAACAGTGGCTATTTCTTGGGAGGAGTACGGTGGACTAGCGTTAATAAAAGGTAAGTGGAAATGCATTTAATAAAAAAAACATGAATTTAAAAGAAAAAAACATGCGACCTCCGCGCCGTTGATTTTGGTGTGAGGTTTCGCCGCCGCCAAAATGAATTGTTACTGTCGCGCCGCCGCTACCAAAATTAACGCCGTCGAAAAATTTTTTTTGCTTATAGAAAGAAAAGTAATACAAATTAATATATTCGGGAATATGTTGGCTACAAATAAAGACCGAACAGTTAAAAAAAAAACAAAAAAATATAAATTTTACAAATTTATAAAAACGAATGTATTTTCAATTTTCATTTCAGGTATCACTCTCCCCAGATAAGACCGCTGAAGCGTTGGCCTACCCTGCTCAACAATAACCACCAGGTAAGTTGGCGTAAACAGAATTGCAGGGACTAAAACCACCAAGGATATTTAAGGCTAGCGCTATAAATCCTTGGCGAGAAGTACCCGCGGCAACTTCTTAAAACCAAGCTAATAATTTATGCTCAACATAAGTGTTAAATTCTAAATGATTAATTTATTTGTTTTGTTTGATTGCAGGTTAGGAGATTGAGAAGCAGGTTACTCATGTGACCGGTCCCCCAAAAAGGTAATAATAAATGTTTTACTGAAATATAATATATACTAAAGTCTGTTATTGTAGGTTTTACTGATTTGAAGAAGATAGAAGCCTGCGAAGCCTAATTTCACCTGCGAATCACTTGGTGAGTTCTAATTTAAATTTCTAGAATTTATGTTATTTAGTTTATTTAAATTAAAAATTTTAATATTAGTACGGCCGGTATAATTTCTCGCACGTTCTTGTTTTATATATGTATATTTTCGCGGTCGTTTTCGGTGCTAGATTATTTACTATTTAAATTTTAAAATCAATTAACTACTGTTGATACTATTTGTATACTAAAAAAAAAACATCCAATTTCGAAAGTTTTCTAAAATAATAAAAAAAAATTACATATCTTGCTACAACTTGCTGTAATATCGGACTCAGAAGAATGTTGTCATACTAGGTGACTAACAATTCCCAGTCCTTAATGGCATAGTTCCCCAGGGCGTTACTACGGAATTGCACCATTTTTATGATGACGATTACAAATGTAATCAGCTTAGAAACGTAAGCGTTATGGTTGTGCAAATAATGTATTTTTTTTTAATCAATTCCATCAATAAAACTGATTATGAAACTGGAGAAAATGTAAAATTAGATAAAGCAAATAATATCCTCAGCAGTATGATTCAAAACTTGAAAAATTAATTATTAGATCTCGTTTCGCGATAAATTAAGTTATTTAAAATTTAGTTGATAAGACAGTAGCGTTAGACAAAAATCAATAAACCCTGTTTATTGCAAATATTAAAAATTAATCTGTTTTTATTTATCTTGGCTAGTTTAGACTGCAAATGTTAGGCTAGTTTTGGTTAGAAATGTCAGGACTAAGACCATCAATGATATTAAATCATTGACGAGAAATACCCCTGACGATTTCATACTTTATACGGGCTGTAGCTTTTAACTAGCTATCTTGTAAATAAATTGCGTACACCTGCGAAAAATCCAAATTTCTTCAAAAAGTCCACGCCTAAAAACAGTGGCTTCCTCAGGGTTGGCACTAAGAAGAATGTAACTTCTTCCAAACGATTATTGAAATTTATTTTCGCTTTTATACGGCCTATAATTTTATGAGGACTGCCATCAGCAGTCTTTATGAATGAATTAAAACCATATATTGGTAGACCTGCTTTTTTCACAACCTCGGTACAATTTTTCCCTAAACAGGTGACTGTTGCGCCACTATCTACCAAGCCTTCGATTTCAACGTTATTAATTTTAATTTTGGCATAGATCCGACAATCTTCACCGTCAGGCAATGCAGCCGACGCAATTTCTCGCCTAATCCTTCTTCGCGTTTTGTAACTTTCTCTAGATTTCCTTATACGCTTAGATATTTTGTATTCTGGCTTGGAGTCTAATAGCTTGACGGGACTAGTTTCCGATTTTGGTATTATTAAGTTTTCTGTTTCTACGTTGCCTACAATTACTTTAAGATCCTCAGTCTCAGGTACATGATAACTCTGCAGAACCTGCATCCGATGACTGGCCAGAAAGTTCTCGGCTCTTTTCGCCTGATGCCAGAAGTCATCTAAGCGTTCTATTTTTACAGTAAATAGCAAACGTGCCAGTGATGGGCTTAAATTAGCTCTCATAATTTCTACCAGCTCCTCCTCAGAGTACGGAGCAATTTGCTGATTTCTCAGTCTGACCACGGCATTGTAAAAATCTTGAAAAGATTCTTGTGGCAATTGCCGGCGACTCATAATTTCTTTTTGAAGCAGGAAATCATTTTCATAGCGCCGATACTGGCTCAAGAATGCCTCTTGTAACTGCTCCCATAAGTGAACTAAATTGAATCTGCGGAAGTTCCAGTACCAATTTGATGCCTGGCCTTCCAGCAGAAAGTGGAAATTGCGAGAGATGTCCTGAAACGAATAATTATAGTATTGACGGAGTATGTCAACTCTGCAGAGAAATTCCTCCGCCGTTATTAAGTCGGTTGTGCCATTAAATTTGATGCACCACTCCGACAAATCGCACCATCGATTAGCATAATCTGCTTGATGAGGCTCTAAGGTAATCTGTGGTCCAAAAGGAATCTGTTGACCAGAAGGAATTTGCCGTGATACATAACTTAAATCTACATCTGGTGTTGGTGAGTATGTATGAGATTGTTGCAGATAAACATTTTCTAATACATTTTGTTCCCTGGCAGGTTGTTCAGAAGATAGACATTGCGGCTGATGCGAAAATCCTGATGACATCTTCTAACTACCAAACTAAAAATAACGATTTCTTGAAAAATCAAATTATATAATTAAAATAGTCTAAAATACTAACTTAACCCACTAATAATAGCTAATATTATTAGTAAATTGAATTATTTCATGAGAATGAAATAATTAAAATGCAATCAATAAAAGGAAAAGCGAAATCTAAATATAAAAATGCCACTGCATGAATTGTTATTAAACGAAAAATGGACAATAGGACTTTCAGGTGATGTTTATGAGAAAAAGGTAAAAAGTGTATCGCTATTAAATTTAAAACAATTTAATATTTATAAACAAATCTTGGTGAAAAAAACTAATTATTTTGTATTTTTATAGTTCAGGTTTCATAAGTACTTTGGTGCATGGGTGATGAAAGAAATTGGTAGTTCAGTTCGCCAACAAAACAGAGTGAAAGTATTGAAAGTGGTGCAACTGCTCCTCAGTTCTGAAAACTTTGTAGAAGCCAGGACTACCGAACAAACAAATTACCTCCCAAACGGTAATTTTGTTACAAGCGAACTGAAATGGTCTATTGAGCATCTATCAATTGGATGGCACTGGAGAGCATGGCACAAATTGTAGCGATGAAGCTACGGCTCTATATAGCCTGACAGCCAGACTCAATTTGTACCTGCCCCTAGTGTGATTGCCTTCCTAATCCTTGCCACACCCCTACCTCCTTAGCTGTCGTTACGCGATAGGTAATTTTAAGAGTTACCTGCCGGGACTTACAGACTAGTGGGTCAGGTGTATCGCCAAGCAGAGGGACGCACTCAAACGCTATTGCCTGCTAATAGTGCTTAGCTCTCCGTTTATGAGCTTCGACAGTGCCCCTATTGTCGTCGCAACGCGTTCAGAACTGCTTAAGACTCAACGGGACTTACGCCAATTATGCACTGTCTTGGCCTCTAAACTAAAAAAATAATCTAAAAATAAAAAAAATCTCACTTTCGGCCCCCAATTTGGGCGCCATTTGTAGTAGCTGGTGTCGAAGAAAAACACAAATGTGTTGATGTGGCCAGATTGTTGGCGGCGCTGGCATGCTGGCGTATGCTCCGGCTAGGGCTCGCCGTCTTGGGATGGTGTTCTTGCCAACCAATCTGCCTCTTTCAGCCACTGACAAAAAATCATGCCAGCTGACTCACCGATGTAACGTGAGCAAAAAACATTTTTAGAAAGAAGGCCAAAAGTGAGTTACTGAAAAAAAAAAATAATAACAAAATAAAAGAACCAATACACCATACTCACTTCATTAGATTTTTCACATACCAAGATTTTTATTTCGACTAGTAGATTCAACCTTTGGTAACTTTTACCAAATCTTTCAGCTACCCCCTAACGTAAATCTTACCTTTTCTCTACATCACCATCCTATTGTTCTTTAAAAAAAATCAAAACATAATTATTTTCTATTCGAAGTAATTTTTAATAAAATTTATTTTACAATTTTGGTATTACAACAAAAAAAAAATGGCACAAAAGAAAAATCAGCAATTTGTTAAATACTAGTTAAAAAGAGATTACTATTTAATTTGATAATCAAAGTCTAATGCATCCTTCCCCGGACTGATGAGCTGCCGTCAGTACGTGGCGTGTCCTAAGTCGTATATTAATTTAACGTAAGTCCTTAACAACTTGATATCCTACATATATATTTATCTTTCAAATTTTTCTTTAAGGTAAACACCACACTAATGCTGGCAATTAATTCACTCACTGCAAAACGGAACCTAGGTTTGAGCTCAAGCCTAACTACACGTAACCTTTCTCTTCAATGATCAAAAGATATGATATTTAGTACAAATAAAAAAGGTGCCTTCCCTAAAGATCTAACAAGAAAAATATATATATTTGACCACTTACAGGTACGTCTTGTTGTTCGGGTGACACGTCCAAGTCTTAACGGGCAGAATACTTCGGCACTATAGGAACTGGTGTTGTTTTGCTTCTGGAGCTGGTTGAAGGAGTAGTTGGTTGGTGTTCCCACGTTGGGTGTGATGCGCTGGAGGTGGTAGTTTTCCGGCCTGTATACCAGAGTCACAATTTTCCTTTTCTTTTATTAGTTGTAATTTCATACGACTTTTAGTTATTAAGCTCTTTCCCTTTTTACTTTTATTTATGTTTAGATTTAACTTTAAGTAGTTTAGTTTTTAAATTGTTGAATAATTGCAAATTGTGTAGCCGTTTTAAACTCTAAGCCATTCTTACATATAAGCCTCTAAACTTTGATTTTCTATAGTTTTGACAAATAAATATTTTATTAACAAACTTTTTCTATGGGCTCTCTTTTTACACACAGAAGAAACAATTGGCTTTTCTTCACTTCGAGGCGGTAATATCTTATTTTTATTGGACTTTTTCTTCAACAGTCTCACAAAAAAAACTACCAATCACACCATCGGCACAATTCCAAAAGGGCCGACATTTTCTTTTCGGCTTCCCAAAAAGCCTTGTCCACGCCACCGAAAAATGTCTCCGCAGATTTTCAGCTATTAAATTGTTCTTTTTCTAAATATTTTGTTTTTGTACCATATTTGTTTCTTCCTACCTTCCTGTTCTTTCTATTCACAGCTGATTGATAACTTCAGCTGTCAGATGTTTCGGCTGCGTTGCCAATAAAACCGTTTTACCCTACGCAAGGTGCACACGACAAACCCAACCATTCTCGAGTCCACCAGTGGACCTAGAATGGGAGGGAAAAATTGCACCAGCCTAAGCTAGTATAACATTTTCTGGAGTTCTGGGTATTTAATGATTATCCCCAGGAGTAGAAATAGTCTGGCATCCCTGTTACGAAAAAAAACATTTTGAAACCTGGCAACACCGAACGTCTGCCCGAATGAACGAAACTCAACGAAAGATTTTTTATAGTACGCGTCGTTGAGAAAAGATGGTAAGTTTACTAAACAATTTTTTCATTCATAAATCTTTAATTAACTATAGTTAATTAAATATATTTATTTCCATTTCAGATAACACTACGGCAACCAACAGTGGCTATTTCTTGGGAGGAGTACGGTGGACTAGCGTTAATAAAAGGTAAGTGGAAATGCATTTAATAAAAAAACATGAATTTAAAAGAAAAAAACATGCGACCTCCGCGCCGTTGATTTTGGTGTGAGGTTTCGCCGCCGCCAAAATGAACTGTTACTGTCGCGCCGCCGCTACCAAAATTAACGCCGTCGAAAATTTTTTTTTGCTTATAGAAAGAAAAGTAATACAAATTAATATATTCGGGAATATGTTGGCTACAAATAAAGACCGAACAGTTAAAAAAAACAAAAAAATATAAATTTTACAAATTTATAAAAACGAATGTATTTTCAATTTTCATTTCAGGTATCACTCTCCCCAGATAAGACCGCTGAAGCGTTGGCCTACCCTGCTCAACAATAACCACCAGGTAAGTTGGCGTAAACAGAATTGCAGGGACTAAAACCACCAAGGATATTTAAGGCTAGCGCTATAAATCCTTGGCGAGAAGTACCCGCGGCAACTTCTTAAAACCAAGCTAATAATTTATGCTCAACATAAGTGTTAAATTCTAAATGATTAATTTATTTGTTTTGTTTGATTGCAGGTTAGGAGATTGAGAAGCAGGTTACTCATGTGACCGGTCCCCCAAAAAGGTAATAATAAATGTTTTACTGAAATATAATATATACTAAAGTCTGTTATTGTAGGTTTTACTGATTTGAAGAAGATAGAAGCCTGCGAAGCCTAATTTCACCTGCGAATCACTTGGTGAGTTCTAATTTAAATTTCTAGAATTTATGTTATTTAGTTTATTTAAATTAAAAATTTTAATATTAGTACGGCCGGTATAATTTCTCGCACGTTCTTGTTTTATATATGTATATTTTCGCGGTCGTTTTCGGTGCTAGATTATTTACTATTTAAATTTTAAAATCAATTAACTACTGTTGATACTATTTGTATACTAAAAAAAAAAACATCCAATTTCGAAAGTTTTCTAAAATAATAAAAAAAATTACATATCTTGCTACAACTTGCTGTAATATCGGACTCAGAAGAATGTTGTCATACTAGGTGACTAACAATTCCCAGTCCTTAATGGCATAGTTCCCCAGGGCGTTACTACGGAATTGCACCATTTTTATGATGACGATTACAAATGTAATCAGCTTAGAAACGTAAGCGTTATGGTTGTGCAAATAATGTATTTTTTTTTAATCAATTCCATCAATAAAACTGATTATGAAACTGGAGAAAATGTAAAATTAGATAAAGCAAATAATATCCTCAGCAGTATGATTCAAAACTTGAAAAATTAATTATTAGATCTCGTTTCGCGATAAATTAAGTTATTTAAAATTTAGTTGATAAGACAGTAGCGTTAGACAAAAATCAATAAACCCTGTTTATTGCAAATATTAAAAATTAATCTGTTTTTATTTATCTTGGCTAGTTTAGACTGCAAATGTTAGGCTAGTTTTGGTTAGAAATGTCAGGACTAAGACCATCAATGATATTAAATCATTGACGAGAAATACCCCTGACGATTTCATACTTTATACGGGCTGTAGCTTTTAACTAGCTATCTTGTAAATAAATTGCGTACACCTGCGAAAAATCCAAATTTCTTCAAAAAGTCCACGCCTAAAAACAGTGGCTTCCTCAGGGTTGGCACTAAGAAGAATGTAACTTCTTCCAAACGATTATTGAAATTTATTTTCGCTTTTATACGGCCTATAATTTTATGAGGACTGCCATCAGCAGTCTTTATGAATGAATTAAAACCATATATTGATAGACCTGCTTTTTTCACAACCTCGGTACAATTTTTCCCTAAACAGGTGACTGTTGCGCCACTATCTACCAAGCCTTCGATTTCAACGTTATTAATTTTAATTTTGGCATAGATCCGACAATCTTCACCGTCAGGCAATGCAGCCGACGCAATTTCTCGCCTAATCCTTCTTCGCATTTTATACTTTTCTCTAGATTTCCTTATACGCTTAGATATTTTGTATTCTGGCTTGGAGTCTAATAGCTTGACGGGACTAGTTTCCGATTTTGGTATTATTAAGTTTTCTGTTTCTACGTTGCCTACAATTACTTTAAGATCCTCAGTCTCAGGTACATGATAACTCTGCAGAACCTGCATCCGATGACTGGCCAGAAAGTTCTCGGCTCTTTTCGCCTGATGCCAGAAGTCATCTAAGCGTTCTATTTTTACAGTAAATAGCAAACGTGCCAGTGATGGGCTTAAATTAGCTCTCATAATTTCTACCAGCTCCTCCTCAGAGTACGGAGCAATTTGCTGATTTCTCAGTCTGACCACGGCATTGTAAAAATCTTGCAAAGATTCTTGTGGCAATTGCCGGCGACTCATAATTTCTTTTTGAAGCAGGAAATCATTTTCATAGCGCCGATACTGGCTCAAGAATGCCTCTTGTAACTGCTCCCATGAGTGAACTAAATTGAATCTGCGGAAGTTCCAGTACCAATTTGATGCCTGGCCTTCCAGCAGAAAGTGGAAATTGCGAGAGATGTCCTGAAACGAATAATTATAGTATTGACGGAGTATGTCAACTCTGCAGAGAAATTCCTCCGCCGTTATTAAGTCGGTTGTGCCATTAAATTTGATGCACCACTCCGACAAATCGCACCATCGATTAGCATAATCTGCTTGATGAGGTTCTAAGGTAATCTGTGGTCCAAAAGGAATCTGTTGACCAGAAGGAATTTGCCGTGATACATAACTTAAATCTACATCTGGTGTTGGTGAGTATGTATGAGATTGTTGCAGATAAACATTTTCTAATACATTTTGTTCCCTGGCAGGTTGTTCAAAAGATAGACATTGCGGCTGATGCGAAAATCCTGATGACATCTTCTAACTACCAAACTAAAAATAACGATTTCTTGAAAAATCAAATTATATAATTAAAATAGTCTAAAATACTAACTTAACCCACTAATAATATTATTAGTAAATTGAATTATTTCATGAGAATGAAATAATTAAAATGCAATCAATAAAAGGAAAAGCGAAATCTAAATATAAAAATGCCACTGCATGAATTGTTATTAAACGAAAAATGGACAATAGGATTTTCAGGTGATGTTTATGAGAAAAAGGTAAAAAGTGTATCGCTATTAAATTTAAAACAATTTAATATTTATAAACAAATCTTGGTGAAAAAAACTAATTATTTTGTATTTTTATAGTTCAGGTTTCATAAGTACTTTGGTGCATGGGTGATGAAAGAAATTGGTAGTTCAGTTCGCCAACAAAACAGAGTGAAAGTATTGAAAGTGGTGCAACTGCTCCTCAGTTCTGAAAACTTTGTAGAAGCCAGGACTACCGAACAAACAAATTACCTCCCAAACGGTAATTTTGTTACAAGCGAACTGAAATGGTCTATTGAGCATCTATCAATTGGATGGCACTGGAGAGCATGGCACAAATTGTAGCGATGAAGCTACGGCTCTATATAGCCTGACAGCCAGACTCAATTTGTACCTGCCCCTAGTGTGATTGCCTTCCTAATCCTTGCCACACCCCTACCTCCTTAGCTGTCGTTACGCGATAGGTAATTTTAAGAGTTACCTGCCGGGACTTACAGACTAGTGGGTCAGGTGTATCGCCAAGCAGAGGGACGCACTCAAACGCTATTGCCTGCTAATAGTGCTTAGCTCTCCGTTTATGAGCTTCGACAGTGCCCCTATTGTCGTCGCAACGCGTTCAGAACTGCTTAAGACTCAACGGGACTTACGCCAATTATGCACTGTCTTGGCCTCTAAACTAAAAAAATAATCTAAAAATAAAAAAAATCTCACTTTCGGCCCCCAATTTGGGCGCCATTTGTAGTAGCTGGTGTCGAAGAAAAACACAAATGTGTTGATGTCGCCAGATTGTTGGCGGCGCTGGCATGCTGGCGTATGCTCCGGCTAGGGCTCGCCGTCTTGGGATGGTGTTCTTGCCAACCAATCTGCCTCTTTCAGCCACTGACAAAAAATCATGCCAGCTGACTCACCGATGTAACGTGAGCAAAAAACATTTTTAGAAAGAAGGCCAAAAGTGAGTTACTGAAAAAAAAAATAATAACAAAATAAAAGAACCAATACACCATACTCACTTCATTAGATTTTTCACATACCAAGATTTTTATTTCGACTAGTAGATGTCAAACTAGTCATGGCATATCCCACCCTCATAAATCCCTTCGGGATTCAACCTTTGGTAACTTTTACCAAATCTTTCAGCTACCCCCTAACGTAAATCTTACCTTTTCTCTACATCACCATCCTATTGTTCTTTAAAAAAAATCAAAACATAATTATTTTCTATTCGAAGTAATTTTTAATAAAATTTATTTTACAATTTTGGTATTACAACAAAAAAAAAATGGCACAAAAGAAAAATCAGCAATTTGTTAAATACTAGTTAAAAAGAGATTACTATTTAATTTGATAATCAAAGTCTAATGCATCCTTCCCCGGACTGATGAGCTGCCGTCAGTACGTGGCGTGTCCTAAGTCGTATATTAATTTAACGTAAGTCCTTAACAACTTGATATCCTACATATATATTTATCTTTCAAATTTTTCTTTAAGGTAAACACCACACTAATGCTGGCAATTAATTCACTCACTGCAAAACGGAACCTAGGTTTGAGCTCAAGCCTAACTACACGTAACCTTTCTCTTCAATGATCAAAAGATATGATATTTAGTACAAATAAAAAAGGTGCCTTCCCTAAAGATCTAACAAGAAAAATATATATATTTGACCACTTACAGGTACGTCTTGTTGTTCGGGTGACACGTCCAAGTCTTAACGGGCAGAATACTTCGGCACTATAGGAACTGGTGTTGTTTTGCTTCTGGAGCTGGTTGACGGAGTAGTTGGTTGGTGTTCCCACGTTGGGTGTGATGCGCTGGAGGTGGTAGTTTTCCGGCCTGTATACCAGAGTCACAATTTTCCTTTTCTTTTATTAGTTGTAATTTCATACGACTTTTAGTTATTAAGCTCTTTCCCTTTTTACTTTTATTTATGTTTAGATTTAACTTTAAGTAGTTTAGTTTTTAAATTGTTGAATAATTGCAAATTGTGTAGCCGTTTTAAACTCTAAGCCATTCTTACATATAAGCCTCTAAACTTTGATTTTCTATAGTTTTGACAAATAAATATTTTATTAACAAACTTTTTCTATGGGCTGTCTTTTTACACACAGAAGAAACAATTGGCTTTTCTTCACTTCGAGGCGGTAATATCTTATTTTTATTGGACTTTTTCTTCAACAGTCTCACAAAAAAAACTACCAATCACACCATCGGCACAATTCCAAAAGGGCCGACATTTTCTTTTCGGCTTCCCAAAAAGCCTTGTCCACGCCACCGAAAAATGTCTCCGCAGATTTTCAGCTATTAAATTGTTCTTTTTCTAAATATTTTGTTTTTGTACCATATTTGTTTCTTCCTACCTTCCTGTTCTTTCTATTCACAGCTGATTGATAACTTCAGCTGTCAGATGTTTCGGCTGCGTTGCCAATAAAACCGTTTTACCCTACGCAAGGTGCACACGACAAACCCAACCATTCTCGAGTCCACCAGTGGACCTAGAATGGGAGGGAAAAATTGCACCAGCCTAAGCTAGTATAACATTTTCTGGAGTTCTGGGTATTTAATGATTATCCCCAGGAGTAGAAATAGTCTGGCATCCCTGTTACGAAAAAAAACATTTTGAAACCTGGCAACACCGAACGTCTGCCCGAATGAACGAAACTCAACGAAAGATTTTTTATAGTACGCGTCGTTGAGAAAAGATGGTAAGTTTACTAAACAATTTTTTCATTCATAAATCTTTAATTAACTATAGTTAATTAAATATGTTTATTTCCATTTCAGATAACACTACGGCAACCAACAGTGGCTATTTCTTGGGAGGAGTACGGTGGACTAGCGTTAATAAAAGGTAAGTGGAAATGCATTTAATAAAAAAACATGAATTTAAAAGAAAAAAACATGCGACCTCCGCGCCGTTGATTTTGGTGTGAGGTTTCGCCGCCGCCAAAATGAATTGTTACTGTCGCGCCGCCGCTACCAAAATTAACGCCGTCGAAAATTTTTTTTTGCTTATAGAAAGAAAAGTAATACAAATTAATATATTCGGGAATATGTTGGCTACAAATAAAGACCGAACAGTTAAAAAAAAAAACAAAAAAATATAAATTTTACAAATTTATAAAAACGAATGTATTTTCAATTTTCATTTCAGGTATCACTCTCCCCAGATAAGACCGCTGAAGCGTTGGCCTACCCTGCTCAACAATAACCACCAGGTAAGTTGGCGTAAACAGAATTGCAGGGACTAAAACCACCAAGGATATTTAAGGCTAGCGCTATAAATCCTTGGCGAGAAGTACCCGCGGCAACTTCTTAAAACCAAGCTAATAATTTATGCTCAACATAAGTGTTAAATTCTAAATGATTAATTTATTTGTTTTGTTTGATTGCAGGTTAGGAGATTGAGAAGCAGGTTACTCATGTGACCGGTCCCCCAAAAAGGTAATAATAAATGTTTTACTGAAATATAATATATACTAAAGTCTGTTATTGTAGGTTTTACTGATTTGAAGAAGATAGAAGCCTGCGAAGCCTAATTTCACCTGCGAATCACTTGGTGAGTTCTAATTTAAATTTCTAGAATTTATGTTATTTAGTTTATTTAAATTAAAAATTTTAATATTAGTACGGCCGGTATAATTTCTCGCACGTTCTTGTTTTATATATGTATATTTTCGCGGTCGTTTTCGGTGCTAGATTATTTACTATTTAAATTTTAAAATCAATTAACTACTGTTGATACTATTTGTATACTAAAAAAAAAACATCCAATTTCGAAAGTTTTCTAAAATAATAAAAAAAATTACATATCTTGCTACAACTTGCTGTAATATCGGACTCAGAAGAATGTTGTCATACTAGGTGACTAACAATTCCCAGTCCTTAATGGCATAGTTCCCCAGGGCGTTACTACGGAATTGCACCATTTTTATGATGACGATTACAAATGTAATCAGCTTAGAAACGTAAGCGTTATGGTTGTGCAAATAATGTATTTTTTTTTTAATCAATTCCATCAATAAAACTGATTATGAAACTGGAGAAAATGTAAAATTAGATAAAGCAAATAATATCCTCAGCAGTATGATTCAAAACTTGAAAAATTAATTATTAGATCTCGTTTCGCGATAAATTAAGTTATTTAAAATTTAGTTGATAAGACAGTAGCGTTAGACAAAAATCAATAAACCCTGTTTATTGCAAATATTAAAAATTAATCTGTTTTTATTTATCTTGGCTAGTTTAGACTGCAAATGTTAGGCTAGTTTTGGTTAGAAATGTCAGGACTAAGACCATCAATGATATTAAATCATTGACGAGAAATACCCCTGACGATTTCATACTTTATACGGGCTGTAGCTTTTAACTAGCTATCTTGTAAATAAATTGCGTACACCTGCGAAAAATCCAAATTTCTTCAAAAAGTCCACGCCTAAAAACAGTGGCTTCCTCAGGGTTGGCACTAAGAAGAATGTAACTTCTTCCAAACGATTATTGAAATTTATTTTCGCTTTTATACGGCCTATAATTTTATGAGGACTGCCATCAGCAGTCTTTATGAATGAATTAAAACCATATATTGGTAGACCTGCTTTTTTCACAACCTCGGTACAATTTTTCCCTAAACAGGTGACTGTTGCGCCACTATCTACCAAGCCTTCGATTTCAACGTTATTAATTTTAATTTTGGCATAGATCCGACAATCTTCACCGTCAGGCAATGCAGCCGACGCAATTTCTCGCCTAATCCTTCTTCGCATTTTGTACCTTTCTCTAGATTTCCTTATACGCTTAGATATTTTGTATTCTGGCTTGGAGTCTAATAGCTTGACGGGACTAGTTTCCGATTTTGGTATTATTAAGTTTTCTGTTTCTACGTTGCCTACAATTACTTTAAGATCCTCAGTCTCAGGTACATGATAACTCTGCAGAACCTGCATCCGATGACTGGCCAGAAAGTTCTCGGCTCTTTTCGCCTGATGCCAGAAGTCATCTAAGCGTTCTATTTTTACAGTAAATAGCAAACGTGCCAGTGATGGGCTTAAATTAGCTCTCATAATTTCTACCAGCTCCTCCTCAGAGTACGGAGCAATTTGCTGATTTCTCAGTCTGACCACGGCATTGTAAAAATCTTGAAAAGATTCTTGTGGCAATTGCCGGCGACTCATAATTTCTTTTTGAAGCAGGAAATCATTTTCATAGCGCCGATACTGGCTCAAGAATGCCTCTTGTAACTGCTCCCATAAGTGAACTAAATTGAATCTGCGGAAGTTCCAGTACCAATTTGATGCCTGGCCTTCCAGCAGAAAGTGGAAATTGCGAGAGATGTCCTGAAATGAATAATTATAGTATTGACGGAGTATGTCAACTCTGCAGAGAAATTCCTCCGCCGTTATTAAGTCGGTTGTGCCATTAAATTTGATGCACCACTCCGACAAATCGCACCATCGATTAGCATAATCTGCTTGATGAGGCTCTAAGGTAATCTGTGGTCCAAAAGGAATCTGTTGACCAGAAGGAATTTGCCGTGATACATAACTTAAATCTACATCTGGTGTTGGTGAGTATGTATGAGATTGTTGCAGATAAACATTTTCTAATACATTTTGTTCCCTGGCAGGTTGTTCAAAAGATAGACATTGCGGCTGATGCGAAAATCCTGATGACATCTTCTAACTACCAAACTAAAAATAACGATTTCTTGAAAAATCAAATTATATAATTAAAATAGTCTAAAATACTAACTTAACCCACTAATAATAGCTAATATTATTAGTAAATTGAATTATTTCATGAGAATGAAATAATTAAAATGCAATCAATAAAAGGAAAAGCGAAATCTAAATATAAAAATGCCACTGCATGAATTGTTATTAAACGAAAAATGGACAATAGGATTTTCAGGTGATGTTTATGAGAAAAAGGTAAAAAGTGTATCGCTATTAAATTTAAAACAATTTAATATTTATAAACAAATCTTGGTGAAAAAAACTAATTATTTTGTATTTTTATAGTTCAGGTTTCATAAGTACTTTGGTGCATGGGTGATGAAAGAAATTGGTAGTTCAGTTCGCCAACAAAACAGAATGAAAGTATTGAAAGTGGTGCAACTGCTCCTCAGTTCTGAAAACTTTGTAGAAGCCAGGACTACCGAACAAACAAATTACCTCCCAAACGGTAATTTTGTTACAAGCGAACTGAAATGGTCTATTGAGCATCTATCAATTGGATGGCACTGGAGAGCATAGCACAAATTGTAGCGATGAAGCTACGGCTCTATATAGCCTGACAGCCAGACTCAATTTGTACCTGCCCCTAGTGTGATTGCCTTCCTAATCCTTGCCACACCCCTACCTCCTTAGCTGTCGTTACGCGATAGGTAATTTTAAGAGTTACCTGCCGGGACTTACAGACTAGTGGGTCAGGTGTATCGCCAAGCAGAGGGACGCACTCAAACGCTATTGCCTGCTAATAGTGCTTAGCTCTCCGTTTATGAGCTTCGACAGTGCCCCTATTGTCGTCGCAACGCGTTCAGAACTGCTTAAGACTCAACGGGACTTACGCCAATTATGCACTGTCTTGGCCTCTAAACTAAAAAAATAATCTAAAAATAAAAAAATCTCACTTTCGGCCCCCAAGTTGGGCGCCATTTGTAGTAGCTGGTGTCGAAGAAAAACACAAATGTGTTGATGTGGCCAGATTGTTGGCGGCGCTGGCATGCTGGCGTATGCTCCGGCTAGGGCTCGCCGTCTTGGGATGGTGTTCTTGCCAACCAATCTGCCTCTTTCAGCCACTGACAAAAAATCATGCCAGCTGACTCACCGATGTAACGTGAGCAAAAAACATTTTTAGAAAGAAGAAGGCCAAAAGTGAGTTACTGAAAAAAAATAATAACAAAATAAAAGAACCAATACACCATACTCACTTCATTAGATTTTTCACATACCAAGATTTTTATTTCGACTAGTAGATGTCAAACTAGTCATGGCATATCCCACCCTCATAAATCCCTTCGGGATTCAACCTTTGGTAACTTTTGCCAAATCTTTCAGCTACCCCCTAACGTAAATCTTACCTTTTCTCTACATCACCATCCTATTGTTCTTTAAAAAAAATCAAAACATAATTATTTTCTATTCGAAGTAATTTTTAATAAAATTTATTTTACAATTTTGGTATTACAACAAAAAAAATGGCACAAAAGAAAAATCAGCAATTTGTTAAATACTAGTTAAAAAGAGATTACTATTTAATTTGATAATCAAAGTCTAATGCATCCTTCCCCGGACTGATGAGCTGCCGTCAGTACGTGGCGTGTCCTAAGTCGTATATTAATTTAACGTAAGTCCTTAACAACTTGATATCCTACATATATATTTATCTTTCAAATTTTTCTTTAAGGTAAACACCACACTAATGCTGGCAATTAATTCACTCACTGCAAAACGGAACCTAGGTTTGAGCTCAAGCCTAACTACACGTAACCTTTCTCTTCAATGATCAAAAGGTATGATATTTAGTACAAATAAAAAAGGTGCCTTCCCTAAAGATCTAACAAGAAAAATATATATATTTGACCACTTACAGGTACGTCTTGTTGTTCGGGTGACACGTCCAAGTCTTAACGGGCAGAATACTTCGGCACTATAGGAACTGGTGTTGTTTTGCTTCTGGAGCTGGTTGAAGGAGTAGTTGGTTGGTGTTCCCACGTTGGGTGTGATGCGCTGGAGGTGGTAGTTTTCCGGCCTGTATACCAGAGTCACAATTTTCCTTTTCTTTTATTAGTTGTAATTTCATACGACTTTTAGTTATTAAGCTCTTTTCCTTTTTACTTTTATTTATGTTTAGATTTAACTTTAAGTAGTTTAGTTTTTAAATTGTTGAATAATTGCAAATTGTGTAGCCGTTTTAAACTCTAAGCCATTCTTACATATAAGCCTCTAAACTTTGATTTTCTATAGTTTTGACAAATAAATATTTTATTAACAAACTTTTTCTATGGGCTCTCTTTTTACACACAGAAGAAGCAATTGGCTTTTCTTCACTTCGAGGCGGTAATATCTTATTTTTATTGGACTTTTTCTTCAACAGTCTCACAAAAAACAACTACCAATCACACCATCGGCACAATTCCAAAAGGGCCGACATTTTCTTTTCGGCTTCCCAAAAAGCCTTGTCCACGCCACCGAAAAATGTCTCCGCAGATTTTCAGCTATTAAATTGTTCTTTTTCTAAATATTTTGTTTTTGTACCATATTTGTTTCTTCCTACCTTCCTGTTCTTTCTATTCACAGCTGATTGATAACTTCAGCTGTCAGATGTTTCGGCTGTGTTGCCAATAAAACCGTTTTACCCTACGCAAGGTGCACACGACAAACCCATCCATTCTCGAGTCCACCAGTGGACCTAGAATGGGAGGGAAAAATTGCACCAGCCTAAGCTAGTATAACATTTTCTGGAGTTCTGGGTATTTAATGATTATCCCCAGGAGTAGAAATAGTCTGGCATCCCTGTTACGAAAAAAAACATTTTGAAACCTGGCAACACCGAACGTCTGCCCGAATGAACGAAACTCAACGAAAGATTTTTTATAGTACGCGTCGTTGAGAAAAGATGGTAAGTTTACTAAACAATTTTTTCATTCATAAATCTTTAATTAACTATAGTTAATTAAATATGTTTATTTCCATTTCAGATAACACTACGGCAACCAACAGTGGCTATTTCTTGGGAGGAGTACGGTGGACTAGCGTTAATAAAAGGTAAGTGGAAATGCATTTAATAAAAAAAACATGAATTTAAAAGAAAAAAACATGCGACCTCCGCGCCGTTGATTTTGGTGTGAGGTTTCGCCGCCGCCAAAATGAATTGTTACTGTCGCGCCGCCGCTACCAAAATTAACGCCGTCGAAAATTTTTTTTTGCTTATAGAAAGAAAAGTAATACAAATTAATATATTCGGGAATATGTTGGCTACAAATAAAGACCGAACAGTTAAAAAAAAAACAAAAAAATATAAATTTTACAAATTTATAAAAACGAGTGTATTTTCAATTTTCATTTCAGGTATCACTCTCCCCAGATAAGACCGCTGAAGCGTTGGCCTACCCTGCTCAACAATAACCACCAGGTAAGTTGGCGTAAACAGAATTGCAGGGACTAAAACCACCAAGGATATTTAGGGCTAGCGCTATAAATCCTTGGCGAGAAGTACCCGCGGCAACTTCTTAAAACCAAGCTAATAATTTATGCTCAACATAAGTGTTAAATTCTAAATGATTAATTTATTTGTTTTGTTTGATTGCAGGTTAGGAGATTGAGAAGCAGGTTACTCATGTGACCGGTCCCCCAAAAAGGTAATAATAAATGTTTTACTGAAATATAATATATACTAAAGTCTGTTATTGTAGGTTTTACTGATTTGAAGAAGATAGAAGCCTGCGAAGCCTAATTTCACCTGCGAATCACTTGGTGAGTTCTAATTTAAATTTCTAGAATTTATGTTATTTAGTTTATTTAAATTAAAAATTTTAATATTAGTACGGCCGGTATAATTTCTCGCACGTTCTTGTTTTATATATGTATATTTTCGCGGTCGTTTTCGGTGCTAGATTATTTACTATTTAAATTTTAAAATCAATTAACTACTGTTGATACTATTTGTATACTAAAAAAAAAAAAACATCCAATTTCGAAAGTTTTCTAAAATAATAAAAAAAAATTACATATCTTTCTACAACTTGCTGTAATATCGGACTCAGAAGAATGTTGTCATACTAGGTGACTAACAATTCCCAGTCCTTAATGGCATAGTTCCCCAGGGCGTTACTACGGAATTGCACCATTTTTATGATGACGATTACAAATGTAATCAGCTTAGAAACGTAAGCGTTATGGTTGTGCAAATAATGTATTTTTTTTTTAATCAATTCCATCAATAAAACTGATTATGAAACTGGAGAAAATGTAAAATTAGATAAAGCAAATAATATCCTCAGCAGTATGATTCAAAACTTGAAAAATTAATTATTAGATCTCGTTTCGCGATAAATTAAGTTATTTAAAATTTAGTTGATAAGACAGTAGCGTTAGACAAAAATCAATAAACCCTGTTTATTGCAAATATTAAAAATTAATCTGTTTTTATTTATCTTGGCTAGTTTAGACTGCAAATGTTAGGCTAGTTTTGGTTAGAAATGTCAGGACTAAGACGATTTCATACTTTATACGGGCTGTAGCTTTTAACTAGCTATCTTGTAAATAAATTGCGTACACCTGCGAAAAATCCAAATTTCTTCAAAAAGTCCACGCCTAAAAACAGTGGCTTCCTCAAGGTTGGCACTAAGAAGAATGTAACTTCTTCCAAACGATTATTGAAATTTATTTTCGCTTTTATACGGCCTATAATTTTATGAGGACTGCCATCAGCAGTCTTTATGAATGAATTAAAACCATATATTGGTAGACCTGCTTTTTTCACAACCTCGGTACAATTTTTCCCTAAACAGGTGACTGTTGCGCCACTATCTACCAAGCCTTCGATTTCAACGTTATTAATTTTAATTTTGGCATAGATCCGACAATCTTCACCGTCAGGCAATGCAGCCGACGCAATTTCTCGCCTAATCCTTCTTCGCATTTTGTACCTTTCTCTAGATTTCCTTATACGCTTAGATATTTTGTATTCTGGCTTGGAGTCTAATAGCTTGACGGGACTAGTTTCCGATTTTGGTATTATTAAGTTTTCTGTTTCTACGTTGCCTACAATTACTTTAAGATCCTCAGTCTCAGGTACATGATAACTCTGCAGAACCTGCATCCGATGACTGGCCAGAAAGTTCTCGGCTCTTTTCGCCTGATGCCAGAAGTCATCTAAGCGTTCTATTTTTACAGTAAATAGCAAACGTGCCAGTGATGGGCTTAAATTAGCTCTCATAATTTCTACCAGCTCCTCCTCAGAGTACGGAGCAATTTGCTGATTTCTCAGTCTGACCACGGCATTGTAAAAATCTTGAAAAGATTCTTGTGGAAATTGCCGGCGACTCATAATTTCTTTTTGAAGCAGGAAATCATTTTCATAGCGCCGATACTGGCTCAAGAATGCCTCTTGTAACTGCTCCCATAAGTGAACTAAATTGAATCTGCGGAAGTTCCAGTACCAATTTGATGCCTGGCCTTCCAGCAGAAAGTGGAAATTGCGAGAGATGTCCTGAAACGAATAATTATAGTATTGACGGAGTATGTCAACTCTGCAGAGAAATTCCTCCGCCGTTATTAAGTCGGTTGTGCCATTAAATTTGATGCACCACTCCGACAAATCGCACCATCGATTAGCATAATCTGCTTGATGAGGCTCTAAGGTAATCTGTGGTCCAAAAGGAATCTGTTGACCAGAAGGAATTTGCCGTGATACATAACTTAAATCTACATCTGGTGTTGGTGAGTATGTATGAGATTGTTGCAGATAAACATTTTCTAATACATTTTGTTCCCTGGCAGGTTGTTCAAAAGATAGACATTGCGGCCGATGCGAAAATCCTGATGACATCTTCTAACTACCAAACTAAAAATAACGATTTCTTGAAAAATCAAATTATATAATTAAAATAGTCTAAAATACTAACTTAACCCACTAATAATAGCTAATATTATTAGTAAATTGAATTATTTCATGAGAATGAAATAATTAAAATGCAATCAATAAAAGGAAAAGCGAAATCTAAATATAAAAATGCCACTGCATGAATTGTTATTAAACGAAAAATGGACAATAGGATTTTCAGGTGATGTTTATGAGAAAAAGGTAAAAAGTGTATCGCTATTAAATTTAAAACAATTTAATATTTATAAACAAATCTTGGTGAAAAAAACTAATTATTTTGTATTTTTATAGTTCAGGTTTCATAAGTACTTTGGTGCATGGGTGATGAAAGAAATTGGTAGTTCAGTTCGCCAACAAAACAGAGTGAAAGTATTGAAAGTGGTGCAACTGCTCCTCAGTTCTGAAAACTTTGTAGAAGCCAGGACTACCGAACAAACAAATTACCTCCCAAACGGTAATTTTGTTACAAGCGAACTGAAATGGTCTATTGAGCATCTATCAATTGGATGGCACTGGAGAGCATGGCACAAATTGTAGCGATGAAGCTACGGCTCTATATAGCCTGACAGCCAGACTCAATTTGTACCTGCCCCTAGTGTGATTGCCTTCCTAATCCTTGCCACACCCCTACCTCCTTAGCTGTCGCAACGCGATAGGTAATTTTAAGAGTTACCTGCCGGGACTTACAGACTAGTGGGTCAGGTGTATCGCCAAGAAGAGGGACGCACTCAAACGCTATTGCCTGCTAATAGTGCTTAGCTCTCCGTTTATGAGCTTCGACAGTGCCCCTATTGTCGTCGCAACGCGTTCAGAACTGCTTAAGACTCAACGGGACTTACGCCAATTATGCACTGTCGTCTTGGCCTCTAAACTAAAAAAATAATCTAAAAATAAAAAATAAAAAAAAATCTCACTTTCGGCCCCAAGTTGGGCGCCATTTGTAGTAGCTGGTGTCGAAGAAAAACACAAATGTTTTGATGTGGCCAGATTGTTGGTGGCGCTGGCATGCTGGCGTATGCTCCGGCTAGGGCTCGCCGTCTTGGGATGGTGTTCTTGCCAACCAATCTGCCTCTTTCAGCCACTGACAAAAAATCATGCCAGCTGACTCACCGATGTAACGTGAGCAAAAAACATTTTTAGAAAGAAGAAGGCCAAAAGTGAGTTACTGAAAAAAAATAATAACAAAATAAAGGAACCAATACACCATACTCACTTCATCAGTTTTTTCACATACCAAGATTTTTATTTCGGCTAGTAGATGTCAAACTAGTCATGGCATATCCCACCCTCATAAATCCCTTCGGGATTCAACCTTTGGTAAATTTTGCCAAATCTTTCAGCTACCCCCTAACGTAAATCTTACCTTTTCTCTACATCACCATCCTATTGTTCTTTAAAAAAAATCAAAACATAATTATTTTCTATTCGAAGTAATTTTTAATAAAATTTATTTTACAATTTTGGTATTACAACAAAAAAAATGGCATAAAAGAAAAATCAGCAATTTGTTAAATACTAGGGAAAAAGAGATTACTATTTAATTTGATAATCAAAGTCTAATGCATCCTTCCCCGGACTGATGAGCTGCCGTCAGTACGTGGCGTGTCCTAAGTCGTATATTAATTTAACTTAAGTCCTTAACAACTTGATATCCTACATATATATTTATCTTTCAAATTTTTCTTTAAGGTAAACACCACACTAATGCTGGCAATTAATTCACTCACTGCAAAACGGAACCTAGGTTTGAGCTCAAGCCTAACTACACGTATCCTTTCTATTCAATGATCAAAAGGTATGATATTTAGTACAAATAAAAAAGGTGCCTTCCCTAAAGATCTAACAAGAAAAATATATATATTTGACCACTTACAGGTACGTCTTGTTGTTCGGGTGACACGTCCAAGTCTTAACGGGCAGAATACTTCGGCACTATAGGAACTGGTGTTGTTTTGCTTCTGGAGCTGGTTGAAGGAGTAGTTGGTTGGTGTTCCCACGTTGGGTGTGATGCGCTGGAGGTGGTAGTTTTCCGGCCTGTATACCAGAGTCACAATTTTCCTTTTCTTTTATTAGTTGTAATTTCATACGACTTTTAGTTATTAAGCTCTTTCCCTTTTTACTTTTATTTATGTTTAGATTTAACTTTAAGTAGTTTAGTTTTTAAATTGTTGAATAATTGCAAATTGTGTAGCCGTTTTAAACTCTGAGCCATTCTTACATATAAGCCTCTAAACTTTGATTTTCTATAGTTTTGACAAATAAATATTTTATTAACAAACTTTTTCTATGGGCTCTCTTTTTACACACAGAAGAAACAATTGGCTTTTCTTCACTTCGAGGCGGTAATATCTTATTTTTATTGGACTTTTTCTTCAACAGTCTCACAAAAAAAACTACCAATCACACCATCGGCACAATTCCAAAAGGGCCGACATTTTCTTTTCGGCTTCCCAAAAAGCCTTGGTCACGCCACCGAAAAATGTCTCCGCAGATTTTCAGCTATTAAATTGTTCTTTTTCTAAATATTTTGTTTTTGTACCATATTTGTTTCTTCCTACCTTGCTGTTCTTTCTATTCACAGCTGATTGATAACTCCAGCTGTCAGATGTTTCGGCTGTGTTGCCAATAAAACCGTTTTACCCTACGCAAGGTGCACACGACAAGCTGTATAATAATAACCACATAATGTACAAAAAATATAACATTATAAGGATCACTAACTTACGTTCTTATCCTTTTTTTATGTTTTTGGTTTCCTTTTAAAATTTCCTCCTGCACGGTATAAATCCTTACAGTTCCTAATTTCCACACACTATCTAATTAAATAAATATTATTTAGAAACTTTCTAAGGATTGGAGGAGTAGAGCTAGGGCTAGCAAAAGAGGCCAAATACTTGGGTGTCATCTTGGATAGTAAGCTTTCATGGAACACTTAAGAAAGGCTAAAGAAAGGTTTAAATGCCTACTACGCATGCAGGAACTCCGTTGGAAGGAACTGGGAGCACACCTCAAGCTGCCTTAGATGTCATTCTTCATCTGCTTCCCATAGAGGATTTTGCAATGAGAACGGCAGCAAGGAGTCTCCTAAGACTATTAGAGGCAGGGTTGGTAACGACAGAAGTAACAGGTCACACAGCAATCCTAAATGAGATCAGTTTTAGCGGGGAGAGCCCTCAACTTGCTCATGGGCAAATATAGTGTTAGATTGTGTTGGGTTCCTGGCCACTGCAATGTTGAGGGAAATGAGACAGCTGATGAGCTGGCAAGATTAGGGTCAGCGTTAGATGTGGAATTGTGTGATAGATCGGTTAAAATACCGATCGGTCATTACTATAGGGAGCTCAGTGACTGGGTGTCGAATAAGAAAAACCGTTCATGGGGGAGCATGTAGGATTGTAGAGTCTCGAGGGGCATGTGGACAAAGCTTGACTTAGGCAGATCCGAACTGTTACTGAGTATGAATAGGAAGGTGATAGGGGTCTTAATAGGCGCATTGACTGGTCACTGCTCGGTCAGGGCGAGGACCAGCATTTGGGAGATTGGAACTCTAGATTTTTGTAGGATGTGCGATGATGAGGAGGAACCAGAAACTATTTAGCATGTTATCTGCCATTGTCCAAAGCTGCAACGACACAGGCTTAGGTGGCTTTGCAGACGTTTTCATGAGAGCATTAGTGATATTGCGAAATGTGAACTTGAGGATATCATGGGAATATATGGGAATAAGGTGGTTGAATGGCGGATAGCAGGATGCTCCTTTTCTGGGTTCATAATGGATCCAACTGGGTCTCCGAGTGGATGTGCGGCATAGCACTACCCTTCCTAACCTAACCTAACCTAGACACTTTCTACACAAAAAAAAGCTAATTCCTTTATTTGCATACCTTTTTTATAATTATTTAATATTTTAATTTCAAACAAAAAAAAATGTTTTCCGACTTTGTCGATAATTCACTCACTTTGTTTTTTATTTTATGTGTGGTCACTTTAACTGATTTGCAACTTCTGATCGCTATTGCAAATACCTATTCCCTTTGAACCAGCTTTTTCTTCCAAAAATTATCCAATTTTCCAAAAGAAAAATTTACTTTTTTCCCGCCTAGCCGTCCATATTTTTTCTGCCTTGAGCTTCTAGAACTTTCTATACAATTATATTAAAATCTCAAACCAGTTTTTCCTAATTAACTGTTTTTCACAAAAATCAGAAAAAATTTCTTTTTGATTGAATTTATTTTTCTTGTAATTTTCCTCCCGTTTATCATCCTGTGGGTTTTCTTCTACCAGGGTGTCATGAAAGTTAGAACAGTTTGTTTTTCATTAATTTTCAACATGTTTCAATATAACCGCTTTCTCTGGGTTTGTACTTTATGAATGAAATGTACATCCCTGTTTTTATTTGTCGCCTTATTTTACACTAAACTACACACAGTGCTAACAACAATGAATATAAAACAACAAAACTGACAGCTGATAAAATAGAAAGACGAATGGAACAAAAAACATCAATCCTTTGTTAAATATTTTTAATATAATTATAATTAATCTTTTTTTTTCTAAATAAATTTATAAATAAAAAAATGCAACGTTATGAAATTTTGGTGCCAAATAAAGAGAAAAAATATATGAATAAAAAGAAATTGGTGAAATAAGGTTTTTATTATATGCTGCAAAAAAATGGAATAAAGAAAAACAATATGGCCTTACATAGCCAGGTAGTATTTTCCTTGCTACATAAGCATGTACATACATATGTAAATGTGTTTGATTTTACCCAAACTATTTGGAGCTGGATGGTAGTATTTTACAAGGTTTATTGCTAATCAAATATTTTGTCGTAGGTTGTCTATTTGTGGATGCCAAACATGTATGCCGAGGTGTTGTGTATATAAGTATGTATGTATCAATTAAATCTATGGACATACATTCATACATACATAAACACACTGCATAATACATGGCCATTGTTTTAGGTTATAGCTACGGTGACCATTAATTTCATGGAAAAATAGTGTACACATTTTATGGATTAAAGAATATAACAAAACTAAGCCCCAGTTTACACTATGCAAGTCTTATTGATCAGCTTCTTGTTCAGCTGTGAGAAAAACAGAGAAATGTGTATTCATTTCTCTATCTTTCTCACAGCTGAATAAGAAGCTGATCAATAAGACTTGCATCGTCTAAACGTCAACTAATTGATTATTAGGCAAAGTTTCGTAACGTTATGGTCAGCAAAGATTTGGCATATATTGAAAACATGTACAAATAGCGTACACAATCGAAATTAGTGGACAAGAGGCAAAAAAAAATTGTGTATTGTTCACTATACTAGTGTGCGGTCACCGTATGTATTGTAAACTACAAGCAATTTGACCGCAACAAAATTCCGGTTGCTACGAGTGTGCGTGGTAGGAAACGGTGTGCGGGAAAAGTCGTAAAGGATTAAATCATCAAGCCCAACGTGGGGAACTCCCACACCTGAGATAATAGAGTCTCCAGTGCTACCTGTATTTAGCCGGGCATTTGAAGTAGTGAAACAGATAAGTATTTAATAAATATATTTTGGTTTTTACTATCGATATTATTTTCCTATACTTACAGAAACTCCAACCCTAATTCGGAAACCTCATTCACCCTCCATATAGCCTAGCCGACTTCTGAACTTTCTTAGGTAAGAAAGAGCAAAGTGGCAACCCATGCATCTACGATCTGTTCTATATTTCTTGGAATTGGCTTTTCTATACCAATTGGGCACATAAAGTGTCTTTAAATAACCGAACGCCTACAAAATTATTACTTTAAGGCAAGTTAACTTTAAATTGCAATTTTAGCTAATTTTTTCATCAGAATTATCATTAAATATTAATACTTTCGTCGTCATTAATTTATTTCTTTTCTTATATGTGTTTAGAGCATGCAATGTTAAATGGGTAACGCCTCTATTTTCTTCTACCTTGGATTTTGGCAGCTCTATGGATTTGAGTTGATCTCTAGCATCCTTATTTTCTAAGAATCCTGAGATGCAAAGATATCTACCTTTCAGTCTTCGTACGTGCAATATCACGGGAAGTAAATCTGTCACACGCCTATAACATAAGCATTTACTTTGTGTAATTTTTTTCTGTTTTCAGGTTTCTCATGCTGAGGTATTTGGTATCATTGAGCTGTAAAGAACTTTCACTTTTTCTGCATCTTAAAAAAAACAAACACATATATCACAGGCGTATCAGATTTAAGCCCTACCAACTAATATTGTACTATACAGGAAAATTGTAATCCTACACTAGGCTAGAAACTATCAGGTACTTAGTAAACTATATCACAGATTGTAAGGTAAAAATTGCTTAGTCAATTTCAAATCAGGAGAGCACGACACATATTTGTTTGTATAAATACTAAAATATATAATCACCTTATCCTAATATTGCACTTGACTTCGAATTAAATTCGTGATTGAACAAATTTAATTGCCTTGCAACTTAACCCTTAATATCTTTGACGTGATATACGCCTACTGTTTTCCCATCTAAAGTCTCAAGCTCATACATATTTTTACCTACAGGTCGAACCACTCTACATTTCAGGAACTTCCTACAGAATTTAGCATTAATATTTTTCCCAAAATTACTCTGAACTGTGTTCCTCCTGTAGACTTCTTGCCAGGTACAAATTTAACCATTCGTGCTCCCTGGGTTTACCTTTCGGCGCTTTTTTCATAGGCTCGATTTATATTTTCTTTTATCTGATTTCGTACCAGTTCCATTCTTTCGCTCGGCTTGGATACTATTTGATGGTCTGTAACTGATTGTAGTTTTCGGGCTAGTTTATAATCTGCTCCACTTAAGTACTTGTGCTGGCCAAACAGACCAAAGAAGGGCGTGAAACCAATAGCACCGTGGAATGAATTGCGCAAGGCGCAATCTATCTCCGACAAATAGAGATCCCAATCTCTATGATCTTCCTTGAGATAGGCTCTTATTGCTGCTAATATGCTCTGGTTCACACGTTCTGGAGCGTTGTATGTGCTGAGCAGATTTTGAAAACTTTTTGATACAAACTACGCGCCGTTGTCAATGTGAATCACTTCGTGTACACCAAATACGTGGAACACTTCATGGACGAGGAATTCTATTACATTTCCTGCAGTGGCTTCTGTTATAGCCTTCATAAGGGTGTATTTTGTGAAGTGGTCCAGGACAAGAAAAATATAGCAGCTACCAGACTTGGACTTCTGGTATTTACCAAAAAAATCGAGATACAATTTTTTAAAAGCCCTCTCTGTAATAACCTGGCTGCCAATCTCTGGTCGAAGATTTCGATTTGTTGGCTTGATTTCTTTGCAAACTTGGCAATTTTTTATACAAGTTTTTACCTGTGTTGTTAATTTAGGCCAATAAAAATATCTCTTTAACCTTTTTAACGTTTTGTTATGCCACGGTGTGCTGAAGTTAAACTATTGTGTGCTTTATCGATTAAAATCTGAGTTATATTAGGTGGGATCCACATTTTCCACTGGGTTTCAGTTTCTTCACCACGACTGAATTCCATTCGTTTGAATACATAGCCATCGTCTATTTTAAAGTCTGGTAAGCTGTCTTGATTTTGAATTATGTGCTCTATTAAATCTAAATACTCTTCGCTTTGAAATTCAGTTGTTTCAAAGTCAAAAATATCTTAAAAATTTACTTCATCAGCATTTTGATCTTCTGCCGGTAATAGCGAAAGCATATCTAACTATGTTTTCAGAGCCTTTTCTATGCTCAATCTGAAAATCAAACGCTTGCAGCTGAAGTGACCAACGGGCTAGTCTTCCTGTTATATCTTTTAGAGACATTAGCCGCTTCAGGCTGGCGTGATCCGTAACTATGGTGAACGGCATTAGCTCAATGTATGGGCGAACCTTTTTACTGCCAACACAGCCACGAGACATTCTTTCTCTGTCACACTGTAGTTTTTTTGACAGGGGTTAAATTTTTGGCTATAAAAAGCTATTGGATGTTCTTCGCTTAAATCATTTAGTTGATAGAGAACGGCACCGACTCCGTAATCGCACGCATCGCACTGGATCCGAATCATCTTCGAAAAATCAGCATGCCTCAACACTGGAGCTATCAAAACTTTTTTCAAATTTTCAAATGACTCGATCGCCTCAACGTCATCTCAAACTTTTTTGCCTTTTTCAGCGTATCGGTCAATGGGGCAGATATCGAGGCAAAATCTTTAATGAATCGGCGTTACCAGCCGGCCGTCCCTAAAAAGCTTCGCACTTCTCGCCGAGATTTTGGTATTCGTATTTCTTTAATTGCTCTAACTTTGTCGCGGTCAGTTTTTAGACTCCCACCACTAATTATAAAACCCAGATAATTCAGCTGCTGAAAGCAGAACTGAGATTTCTTCAACACCATTGTGAGATTTGCTCTCTTCAAACAAGACGCAACTTCTTCCAAAATTTTTAAACGTTTTTCAAATGTGTCTGATATCACCAGAAGGTCGTCGAGATAAATAAAAACATTTTCTTTCAGCCTCTGCGGAATAACTTTGTCCATGAGCCTGCAACGCTGCGCAGCGTTGCAGAGCCCAAATGGCATCACGCGAAACTCATAGTGGCCGACCTTCTACGGTAAATGCTGTATAAGGCCTACTTTCTTTGTCCAGCTCTATTTGCCAGAAAGCGAATTTCAAACCAATAAGTTTCGTCAATTCTGCTTAAGATGCCATCTATGTTTTGCAACGGATAAGCATCTTTAATTGTTAGATTATTTAGCTTTCTCGCATCTAGACAGAATCTATTTTTCCCTGGGTTTCTGACAACTGTCGTCCTATAGGACCAAGGACTTTCACTTTTCTCTATGACATTTAACTCAACCATAGTATCAATCTCTTTATATACAATTTCTTGCACAGCTGGAGATAACTGATAATGCCGATCTTTAAAAGGTACCGCACCTTCAATTAACTTTATTGCATGCTTCTCTAACGAAGTACATGCTAGGCCCTCCTTTTCAAAGGCTGGAAATAGTTCGATAACTTTTTCTAATTTATTTTGTTGCTCTAGGGCTGCCAGAAATCTGAACCCGTCGACCAGGACATTTATAATACATATCACAAACGAATGTACAACAAAAGCTTCTATATTTCAAGAACTAATCATATAAAAAGGAACCGCAACAAATGTTTATTTTGATACATATATCAACCATATATTTCAAATTGAAGTCCAACAATTAAACAATAGATACAATTACAATAGATACTCTTAAACAATAGATACTCTGTTCTGCTGTGTACGTTGAAAAATTAAGTTGATGTTAATTTTTCCCTTGTTCCTTGGAATATTAATCATACCCAATTCTTTCTGAATATAACGTTACGAACCTTAGCCTAATAATCAATTTAGATTCACAAAGCAAATACGTTCGAAATAATCATATTAATAAACAATTAGCTACTGGCTTGAGCTTTTCACATGTTTATATGTTCATATATACTTAAGTATAAAATCAAACCAAAAAAGTTTGTCTTGAGTAGAACAAAAAATCAGAAAAATGGGAATGAAGAAAAATAAACCGATGGCAACGCTGGGAAAGTGCACTTTAATATCAGCTTGAGAGTGATTTAATTCTCGTATTCAATTTTCACGAAAAAGTTGTATATATAAGAATTAAAATCACATTCAACAGAGCCACCTGACAAGTGGTGATAGCAAATACACGTGAGCACTGACGATGGAAGTGTAGCGGCTTCCGAAAGTGGCGCTACTCTGTTCTGCTGTGTACGTTGAAAAATTAAGTTGATGTTAATTTTTCCCTTGTTCCTTGGAATATTAATCATACCCAATTCTTTCTGAATATAACGTTACGAACCTTAGCCTAATAATCAATTTAGATTCACAAAGCAAATACGTTCGAAATAATCATATTAATAAACAATTAGCTACTGGCTTGAGCTTTTCACATGTTTATATGTTCATATATACTTAAGTATAAAATCAAACCAAAAAAGTTTGTCTTGAGTAGAACAAAAAATCAGAAAAATGGGAATGAAGAAAAATAAACCGATGGCAACGCTGGGAAAGTGCACTTTAATATCAGCTTGAGAGTGATTTAATTCTCGTATTCAATTTTCACGAAAAAGTTGTATATATAAGAATTAAAATCACATTCAACAGAGCCACCTGACAAGTGGTGATAGCAAATACACGTGAGCACTGACGATGGAAGTGTAGCGGCTTCCGAAAGTGGCGCTACTCTGTTCTGCTGTGTACGTTGAAAAATTAAGTTGATGTTAATTTTTCCCTTGTTCCTTGGAATATTAATCATACCCAATTCTTTCTGAATATAACGTTACGAACCTTAGCCTAATAATCAATTTAGATTCACAAAGCAAATACGTTCGAAATAATCATATTAATAAACAATTAGCTACTGGCTTGAGCTTTTCACATGTTTATATGTTCATATATACTTAAGTATAAAATCAAACCAAAAAAGTTTGTCTTGAGTAGAACAAAAAATCAGAAAAATGGGAATGAAGAAAAATAAACCGATGGCAACGCTGGGAAAGTGCACTTTAATATCAGCTTGAGAGTGATTTAATTCTCGTATTCAATTTTCACGAAAAAGTTGTATATATAAGAATTAAAATCACATTCAACAGAGCCACCTGACAAGTGGTGATAGCAAATACACGTGAGCACTGACGATGGAAGTGTAGCGGCTTCCGAAAGTGGCGCTACTCTGTTCTGCTGTGTACGTTGAAAAATTAAGTTGATGTTAATTTTTCCCTTGTTCCTTGGAATATTAATCATACCCAATTCTTTCTGAATATAACGTTACGAACCTTAGCCTAATAATCAATTTAGATTCACAAAGCAAATACGTTCGAAATAATCATATTAATAAACAATTAGCTACTGGCTTGAGCTTTTCACATGTTTATATGTTCATATATACTTAAGTATAAAATCAAACCAAAAAAGTTTGTCTTGAGTAGAACAAAAAATCAGAAAAATGGGAATGAAGAAAAATAAACCGATGGCAACGCTGGAAAAGTGCACTTTAATATCAGCTTGAGAGTGATTTAATTCTCGTATTCAATTTTCACGAAAAAGTTGTATATATAAGAATTAAAATCACATTCAACAGAGCCACCTGACAAGTGGTGATAGCAAATACACGTGAGCACTGACGATGGAAGTGTAGCGGCTTCCGAAAGTGGCGCTACTCTGTTCTGCTGTGTACGTTGAAAAATTAAGTTGATGTTAATTTTTCCCTTGTTCCTTGGAATATTAATCATACCCAATTCTTTCTGAATATAACGTTACGAACCTTAGCCTAATAATCAATTTAGATTCACAAAGCAAATACGTTCGAAATAATCATATTAATAAACAATTAGCTACTGGCTTGAGCTTTTCACATGTTTATATGTTCATATATACTTAAGTATAAAATCAAACCAAAAAAGTTTGTCTTGAGTAGAACAAAAAATCAGAAAAATGGGAATGAAGAAAAATAAACCGATGGAAACGCTGGGAAAGTGCACTTTAATATCAGCTTGAGAGTGATTTAATTCTCGTATTCAATTTTCACGAAAAAGTTGTATATATAAGAATTAAAATCACATTCAACAGAGCCACCTGACAAGTGGTGATAGCAAATACACGTGAGCACTGACGATGGAAGTGTAGCGGCTTCCGAAAGTGGCGCTACTCTGTTCTGCTGTGTACGTTGAAAAATTAAGTTGATGTTAATTTTTCCCTTGTTCCTTGGAATATTAATCATACCCAATTCTTTCTGAATATAACGTTACGAACCTTAGCCTAATAATCAATTTAGATTCACAAAGCAAATACGTTCGAAATAATCATATTAATAAACAATTAGCTACTGGCTTGAGCTTTTCACATGTTTATATGTTCATATATACTTAAGTATAAAAACAAACCAAAAAAGTTTGTCTTGAGTAGAACAAAAAATCAGAAAAATGGGAATGAAGAAAAATAAACCGATGGCAACGCTGGGAAAGTGCACTTTAATATCAGCTTGAGAGTGATTTAATTCTCGTATTCAATTTTCACCAAAAAGTTGTATATATAAGAATTAAAATCACATTCAACAGAGCCACCTGACAAGTGGTGATAGCAAATACACGTGAGCACTGACGATGGAAGTGTAGCGGCTTCCGAAAGTGGCGCTACTCTGTTCTGCTGTGTACGTTGAAAAATTAAGTTGATGTTAATTTTTCCCTTGTTCCTTGGAATATTAATCATACCCAATTCTTTCTGAATATAACGTTACGAACCTTAGCCTAATAATCAATTTAGATTCACAAAGCAAATACGTTCGAAATAATCATATTAATAAACAATTAGCTACTGGCTTGAGCTTTTCACATGTTTATATGTTCATATATACTTAAGTATAAAATCAAACCAAAAAAGTTTGTCTTGAGTAGAACAAAAAATCAGAAAAATGGGAATGAAGAAAAATAAACCGATGGCAACGCTGGGAAAGTGCACTTTAATATCAGCTTGAGAGTGATTTAATTCTCGTATTCAATTTTCACGAAAAAGTTGTATATATAAGAATTAAAATCACATTCAACAGAGCCACCTGACAAGTGGTGATAGCAAATACACGTGAGCACTGACGATGGAAGTGTAGCGGCTTCCGAAAGTGGCGCTACTCTGTTCTGCTGTGTACGTTGAAAAATTAAGTTGATGTTAATTTTTCCCTTGTTCCTTGGAATATTAATCATACCCAATTCTTTCTGAATATAACGTTACGAACCTTAGCCTAATAATCAATTTAGATTCATAGATACAAACCTTAACATGTAATTCATACATAAAAAACTTTAAAGAAAAATAAAAAATACATTTAAAATTACGAGGAGCGAGAATAAACACTTCAAGTTAATGTTAAGTGTAGACCGCTCAAGTTAATGCTTTTTTCAGTTTATAACATAATTGTTAGTGCAATTGTTTTAACAACGCAGTCATAACTTCATGCTACAACAGCATTTCAAGTTAGGTGGAGACGTAGAGTAATGAAGAAAAAAATCACCACTATTTTTGATATTATTAGAAATTTCAGAATTTTATAGATTGAAAGTTCTTGCATTTGGACAAATATTCAAAAAGACTGAAATTAATTTTTATAATTTTTGGCAAACAATTTCTAAAATAAAGCCAGGCGACTCCACAAAGACTTTTCCAGTTTTAGCAGAACTAAATAAAAATTATGGTTCTCCCACATTTGTCTGCAAATATCGGACAAATATTTAGCTCCGTCAATTTATTAAGTTTTTTTTTAGCTTTTTTGAAGAAACACCCGAGTCTTGGTAGGAATCAAACCTGCGACCTCCCAGTTAATAGCCTAGCACACTCCTCAGTACGCGGGTAACTAAACTAAATTTCGATATTTCTTAGAAAATTAAACTTTAGAAGTAATTCTTTATTCTACAGATTATTTGAAACACATAAAACCAGTTGTTTTGGTACTCATATTAAAAGCGATTTAGCAAAAATTAGAAATTCGGAAATGTATTCATTCTGAAAATCATTTACATTCCATGGTACATATTTAAGCTTGTAAAATAATTTTTTTTGTTATGCATTTATGTTTATAAATATAAATGGTTTTATAATAAAAATTAATAAAACCACGATTAATGCTTAGCTTTATTTATGCCGATTTTCTTGCCAATTTTTCGAATTGAAATGCCAAAAATGCCGATTTTTTCCATGATAAGTGCAGATTTTTGATCAAAATCATTTGGCAGCCCTGGCCCAGGCAACAAATCGTCAGCTTATTATTGGTTTGCTGCTTTCTATTGCTTTTTCCTATGTTTATGGGTCAAACCAATAATAAGGTGACGAAATGCTGGTAAAATATCTTCATGTAAACAGTGCTATAACAGAAAGCTTAACCTCTGTTCATAACAAAAATCAGCGGAAATTAAATTTTTGTCTGCATTGACCTGTATCAAAAAACCAGCACAATTTAAGAGTGGACCAGGACACCAGGACAATTTGTCTAAAATCAGGACAATCCTGGAAAACCAGGACGTATGACAGCCTTACTCTAGTATTAGTACATGGGGATTAGACTTATGATCATCCACTCTAAAATCCTCTTGCAATTTTTCTATATTTAGCCCTTCAGCTTCAAAAATTTCTGGGGCTAGATGAAATACTCGCTAAAAATCTACGCTTAAATATTCCTCCTGTTCCAAATCTGGACATAGGTAATAAATTATTTGCTTAGTTTTATCCTTAAATGTAGTAGCTACTTCTGTTTTTCCTATTAGCCGATGCTCTTTACCTGCTGCGGTCGACACAAAGGAAAATATTGGCTTAAAACTAATCCCTAACATATCTACCAATTCTCTACATCCCTTCCCTAGTAAACTAACCGACGCTCCGGTATCTAATAACCCCTTAATACATATGTTTCCTACATTAATATTGGCAAAAGCTCTAGAATCATTTCGCCTATCTACTTCTTTTATAGTTTCAATAACCAATTTACGTAATTTTTCCTTAAACTTACTTCTTAATTTCTAAATCCTATTTGAAATGGTTTTTTAAATTTTAACTCATTATTAAATATTCCCACTCTAACCGACTCATAATTCTGTTTACGCTCTTCAAGACTATATCTATAACGCATTTCAGGAATAAATTTGCTAAAACTTCTTACTATTTTTTACAAAATTTTTATTTTTTTCTGTTAGTGTATCACACCCGGAGGGTTTTCTAAGGAACGATGGCCCGTCGCTGTTACATCACCTCTAGAAAATTTTCTATTTTTGCAATCTGTGCAGTTCGGCGATTTCACATCCGGTTTACCACATCCGTAACAGAATACTGTCCTCTCCAGAGAATTACAATGTTTGTACAAGTGGCCTATCTGTCGGCAATTCCAGCAAACGAGCGGGTTTCTGGATGTTGGATTCGTATATTTCATGCGGACTTTCAAACATGGCAATTGGCTTCTCAACAATCTCATTCACGTGTCTGGGATATCGATTTATTTGTGCTGGTGCCGGAAACCTTTTGGTATCTTTTCGGCAAAATCTTTTTGCCGCCTCGACACATTCTTCACGTAATTCCTCCACCGAACTCACAGCAATAGGGTATACTCTGTCTCTTATATCTTCTCGCAGATCCTTTTTAATAATTTTTATCATTTTCCTTTCAGGTATGGATATATCTAGTCGAGATATCATCTGCGACATCGTGAAGAAGAAATCGTCAATACTCTCACCTGGATTTTGCTTTCTTTCAACTATCAGCTCAAAACTGGATTTGGTGGACTGATATTGTTTTAATAGAGCCTGTTTGAGAGTGGTCCATTCCGTGACATAGTTGACCTTAACTAACAGGTGGAAATTGTCTATCACCTCACTCCAATACACTTTATACTGTCGCTGCAATCGCTCCACATGGAACACAAAATCTTCCACAGCTAATTTACTGGTATTGCCATCAAACTCTACCCCCACTTGTCGATACGCAACTTCGAATAATTTTGGAACATGGCCGCCTGATTGTGCTGACGAGGCTATTGACGAAGGTTGGTATTGCAGGGTTTTTCTCTTTGCAGACCTGGCAAGAATTAACAAAATTTTTCACGTGTATCGTCATTTTTAGCCAGTAGAAAAACCTTTTAAGTCTTTCTAGGGTTTTAGTTATGCCTCCATGGGCTGATGTTGGTGTCGTATGAGCATTTTCTATTAAAGGCTGCACTATAGATGACGGAATCCATAGTTTCCATTGATTCTAATCGCTAAAAGGATCAACAAACATTTTTTTATATATCAAATTGTTATCAATTTTCAAATCAGGTAGTGAATCGTTATTATCTTTAATTTGTTTTACCAAATCTACATACTCATCACTTTCAAATTCAGTGGCTTAAAAACCCAAAAGATCAATTATATTTATTTCGTCCACGTTTGATAATCTGGACAGCATGTCGGCCACAATGTTTTCGGATCCTTTTCTGTGTTCCACCTCGAAGTCGAAAGCTTGCAATTGCAACGACCACCTAGCCAGTCCACCTGCCAGATCTTTGAGCGACATTAGCCATTTGAGGCTAGCGTGATCTTTTACAATTGTAAACGCCATCATTTCTACATACTGTCTAAACTTTTTCACAGCCATTACTGCAGCCAAACATTCCTTTTCCGTTACAGTATAGTTTCGCTGGCATGAGTTTAATTTTTGTGAATAAAATGCAATGGGATGTTCTTCATTGTCTCCGCTTATTTGGTATAACACAGCACCAATCCCGTAATCACATGCGTCGCATTGAATGTAAAACCTTTTTGAGAAATCAGCGTGTCGAAATACGGGTGCTATGGTCAATGCTTTTTTTAGTTCTTCGAATGCTACTACCGCCTCTTTTGTCATCTCAAATTTTTGTGATTTTTTAAAACGTCTGTTAATGGAGCTGATATTACAGAAAAGTTTTTTATAAACCGGCGATACCAGCCGGCGGTACCTAAAAAACTTCTCACTTCTCTTACAGTTTTTGGCACTGGTATCTCGCGTATCGTCTTAACTTTCTCCGAGTCAGTTTTTAACATCCCCCCACCAACTATGAAACCAAGGTATTTTAGGCGCTGAAAACAGAATTGTGATTTACTTAATCCAATTGTTAGGTTTGCGTTGCTTAAGCATACTGCCACTTCTTCTAATAAATTCAAATGTTTGTCAAAATCGTTCGATATAATCAGCAGGTCGTCCAGATATACGAAGGCGTTATCTTTCAGACGCTGCGGGATGGCTCTATCCATTAATCGACACAGGCGTTGGGCCGCATTGCAGAGGCCGAATGGCATTACGCGGAATTGATACAGTGGTCTGCCGGCGACGGTGAAGGCTGTATACGGTCTACTTTCTGGCTCTAACTCAATCTGCCAGAAGGCATATTTGAGATCGACACTGCTAATAAAATGTGTTTCATCAATTTGGCTTAAAATGCCGTCAATGTTTTGGAGCGGGTAGGCGTCTTTGACTGTCAACTTGTTCAGTTTCCTCGCGTCTAAACAGAACCTATTCTTTCCCGGTTTCCTGACAACGGTTGTCCTTTTGTTCCACGGACTCTCACTTAGTTCTATCACATTCAATTTTAGCATGTTATCGATTTCTCTATATGTGATCTCCTGGACCGCGGGTGATATGGGATAATACCTATCTTTTATCGGTTCTGCACCTTCTATCAACTTTATACTGTGTTTTTCCAATGTCGTTTTTCCCAAACCCTTATCCTCAAACGTATCAAATTTCTTTATAATCAGGTATGTGATCGAAACGAAGCACTTTTGAAAGTCCCTTTTAACGCACTTTTCATAAAATTTTTATAATTTTTGTGATACAACTGTTTTGTAATAAATAAATATTTTTATAATATTTGTGATAAAATTGTTTTTAATAAAGAAATATTATTAAAAAACACCTTTCAAAATAGCTTCGTTTTCGGAATCGATTTCCATCACATACCTGAATATCATCCAATCTCTGTTTTTGTTCGGTATCTAATTTGTGTGGCTCTAATTTTCAATCTGATTTATTATCTACTAGATCCTCTACAATTTTCTCGAAATCTATTGCTTCTACTGGTATCACGTCTGGGGCTAATTTGAAAGATCGTCAAAAATCTATCCCTAAATATAAGGACTGTTCCAAATCAGGACAAAGATACTAAAGGATATTGTTCTTTTGCTCTTTGTACTTAATGGATACACTTACTTTACCTAATATTCTATGGTGTTGACCACTGGCAGTCTTCACGTTTGAGAATATTGGTATTATTTGCAAATCTAGCTCCTCGACTAACTCTCGGCATTCTTTGCCTAAAATGCTGACCGATGCACCACTATCTAGTAAGCCTGCAATGGATCTGCCTTCTAATCCTACCACGACATAAACCCTATTATCGCTAATATCACTATTTATTCTATTAACGGATTCAAAAATAAGTTTGTTTCTATCTTGTATAAATCCCTAATTTTTTTAATTCTTTTAGATAACGGCTTCTTTTGTATACTGGCACTAAATATTTGGGCACGTATGTGGTTGTAATATTGTTGTCTTAACCCGTGTGGCATGTAATGTCTCATTTGTGGTAAGTTTTCTAATACTTTATTGTTTTCTTTTGCGGAATCGACTCTATCTAATTCTTTATTGTTGATTTTATTACTTAAGGTTTCTCTATGGTGGGATTTTTTGATAAACGTAGGCCCCCACTCATGCCCACGTCCCTCATGCAGTTTTCCCGGTGACAATCTGGACATTTTGGCGCTTTTACGTTTTGCTTGCCACATCTGTAACAAAACAGGTTCCGCTCTAAGGCATTACAGTCACGAAAACCATGACCTTGCTCTTTGCAGTTCCAGCATGTAAGTTGTTCTTTTGATGGTATCTTTTTCATAGCAGCTATTTCTTCAATCTCAGATTCGATTTCGCCTAGTGCTTCAAATTGAACTTCATTCACTGTTTTCATAGGGCGTGGTGGTTGCATGTTGCTTCGCATATCTCTTCTTAAAAAGTTTCGTTCGGCCTCTATGCATTAAGTCCTTAATTGTTCTACTGATGACACTGAAATCGGATATACAATTCTGGCAACGCTATCTCTTACATTCCTTTTTAGAATCTTTACCATATCGAACTCGGAAATGGGCTGCACCAATTTGGAACATAGCATACACATTATGTGGAAAAATGTATCTAATGACTCGTTCGGCAATTGTTTCCGTTCAACCAAATCTCTCATAATTTCGAAATTAGAAGTGTGAGTATGGTATTGATTGTACAATTCACATTTAAGTTTTGGCCAATTTATCACACCGTGTGTTCGTACGAGGAGCCAATACCAGATGAAAGTCCCTCAAAATTTCCTCCCAATTGATATTGTAATGAGCATGCAGATGTTCGATTCTAAATATAGTCTTCTACAGTCATTTGACTGTTGTTGCCACTAAAAACGATTCCCCACTTGTCTACACGTATATTAATTCTATCCGTGTTTACCTGTAAATTTTCTAATGCCGGATGCCCGGTCGGGTTAGCCCTACTCTCGGCCGTTGAGTCAACCATTCCTGCTGAAGCTCTATCGTTTGGTTCATTACCTACTAACGGCCAAACATTAGGGGTATTACCGGTCGGACGCGAAAAGATGTTGCCGAAGTTTTGAAAAGGATCTCTGATATTATCATTACTATTTTCAGGGAAAACTTGGGCCCTATACAAATTCTCAGTATTGCTAACTCTTCCTGTATTCTGCATCGTCGGTTGTGAATTGACTGATTCCTGAGCTTGTGATCCTGGGCTCGACAGTTCCATAACAATCTTCTTCAACTCTTCCATAGATTTTTTATCTCCATTGTTTCGGCCTGAACTATTTTCTTTACATTATCTTCTAAAGTTCTTTGATCGTTGACATTCACGGACGCTTGTTCTCTACCATCTAACAAATTTATTGTGCTACTTGTTGCACCTATTCCCTGAGTCTGTCTAGCTGTATAAATCTAACGTTTTGTGTTGCCATCGTTTTACCAAGTTTGCCCTGTCTACGCTGTTTATTTGGGGCTTCTCCCGTTCTATTTAACTTATCCGGTTTAAGCCTACGTTTTCTGTCACCGTTTTGAGACTTTGTCTCCCTATTCATTCCTTATTTTTTACACACGATTAATTTGCTTGAAGACCGAAACTATTATTTTTTATAGAATCAGACTTCACGGTAAACGCAAGGTGAATTAGACAATCAGGCTATATTGCGCCACACGACCAACCGAGTTATTCAAAACCTATCAAATTAAATAATATAATTGAAACAATAACAGAAATAATTATGTTTATAATCAGCGAGGTTGGAATTAACTGGGGGTATACATTAGCCATGAAGTTGGTATGAACATCATGTCGGACATCGCATTGGCTAATGTAGACCGCCCATGTCCTTGTTTCGTCCATGCTCTGCCATCGATGGCCGAACATATAGCTGATCATCAATGTTCGCCATGAGATTCGCTGTCAGCAACCATTTTTAATAGAAAGAAAAGAGACAGAAATAAATTGTTAAATATTCCATTTCTATTGCACTACCACCAAATACATTAATAAGGCAGAACATGAACATCGCACGTATTCACCACAACAAAGAAGTTGATGAATTTTTTGCAGTTGCTCTGCCGGCGTCGTGCTCATGTCATGTTCATGTCGATGGCTCGTGGAGACGTAGGGTAATGGATAAATAAATAATTGCCTGCAATAATTACATATATACCTAAACAAAAAATAAATAAATAAATAGACAAATGTATAGTTAAATAATTAGACGAATATATCGTTAACAAAAAATATACAAATAACTAGTTAAATATATAAAGCATAAAAATAATTAAATAATTAACTAAATAAACGTGCAGTTAGGTGGAAGAATTATAATATTAATGGTTAAACGATAAATAATAATTGATAAATTAATAAAGAAAAACCAAACAAAAATGATAAATAATTTTGTCAGTAAAATAAATATGTGTATAAATAATCTGGTATAAAAAGTATAATAAATAGATAAATAAAATTAATTATAAATAATCAAATGAGATAAATAAATAATATAAATTAATAGATACTCAATAATGAAATCAATAACCTGAACTAATTCTGTTTTTCAAATAAAATTTTCAGGGATTGTTTTTGTCAGCGGAGGTACGACGGTTCATTATTTGATTCTCTTTCCAAGAGCTATTATGAGGTTCTAACAAAAGTCAATTTAAAAGAAATGAAATATATTTAATAATTAAACGACTTTATTTGTGATTCTGTCTTCCCTAACTCGATAATTACACGAGGCCAGTTCGTGAAGTTTATCGGCACAACGGACCTCGAAGGTTACGCCTGAGCGGCTGTCGATTCCCTTCACAACTGCTCCACAAACTCAGCTTCAAACTGAAACCACAATCAATGAATTACTAATAAATAGCGAATAAAAAGTTGCGCATTTAGAGTGAATTTTATTCAACATCTAAGGATTTCCTTTTTTTCGCCTGTAATGTTCTCAAACTTCCTAAAGTTAACTAATATAAGTAGTAATTGTTTGCACTACTGACTTTTTGGAACAAACCAAAAACGGCTCCATACTTTTCCTACCCTTTTAGACTCCTCCAGTAAGCTTGAGTTGGTCTATCGCAACCACTAGTATTTTATTGCTTGGTGCTTAGATCTTACTACACTACTAATTTCCTCTACTTTTGGTTGGGCGACATTTTATCTGTTACGAAAATCATCTTAAGGTCATGCTGTCGCCGGCCCTGCTAGCTCTCGCAGCTAGCTCAGTTGCGTAGTTCTCAAACCTTCAGCTGACCTAGGCCGTTACAAATAAAAAAAATCAAATATCAAAATACAAATAAAAACGACACAAAACAACGTAGAACCTTCTTAATAGGTAGTCAGATTTTTCTCTCCAATCGCCTATTCCCTACCAAGGCTGTAACTTTCTCAATCCTTTTAAAGATTTATTTTACAGACCCCTATATCCGTCCCGCTTCACCTTTTCTTACTCAACAATCCCACATTAAATAATTACTCACGCCTATTCATTTTTACTAAACTATAAACATAATTTATTTAGACATTATTATTAGTTAAGCAAACTGTAAATAACTTATAACTAACACAACATAAAATTTTTAAATGGTTGATCTTAACAAAATTACACCTAACTCAAAAACCTTAAATAATTACTAATCCTCCAAAGGCAATTTATTTTAAATTTTTAGCTTTTTTAATTAATTTACTTTATTTTTTCTCATTTTTTATGTCCTTTTTTCTATCTTTACAGAGCTCAAACGGTTATTTGTCCCTTATAGTTTTATTCCAAGATATTGACGAAATTTAATTACTTTTTCCCTTTCCCCTAAAGGAGCTCCCTGAGGATGAAACTAGGATTACTTTCATAAGAACACTATTCAAATTTTCGTTCTTAAATTTGCCGATCAATACGCGCCTAGTTATTGCCCTATAAATATGAATTTTTTTTGCATTAATTTTGGACTCTATGCTTATTCTCTGAATTGTCTTATTTTTTTGCATTTTTTTTTACTTTTAGGTTTTTCCCCCCTTTGAAGGACTAATCTGCACACGAAACACTCACGAGGTCACACATAAGTTGCACAATGACACACGATAAATTATATTAACACTAACTTATTCTACTGATTTATATCTATATTTTTATACTTTTTTTTAGTCAATGTATATGTTTATTGTTGTTTTTTTTCAAATAAAATGTTTGTTCTCTTATGTAAAAATAAACTTATGCTGTTGCTTTTTGCTTCGGTCCTTTTTTCAATGTAGTTGCTAACTCTATTTCCTTTTATTTAAACTGTGGGCTTTAATCAAAAACACTATAAATACCTTCGAGTTTTAATGATGATCAGGAGGTTATTTTCAGCCACAACAAGGAAATTGGACTTCAGAAATTAGCCTACCCGTCTTTACTGAATTAGCCTTTCCACTTCCTGTTGATTATTTGCCAGTTCTCTTGGGCCACTATGCTATCACCAGCTATATTTTCACAAAAAAACACTTTAGTTTGACTACCCTAAGACCTTTACCATTTGAAATTTTGACTTACGTAGACTTTCTTTTGTTTTTATTAAAAAAAAAAGATTAAAACTTTAGCTGCTTTCCTTTGCACAACACAATCTCCTTCCACAAGAACTTTAATTTTTCTAAGTGTTGTGTTTTTCTTCCGACGGGGTTTTTTGAATTTGGAACGATTTTCCGTCATCCCACGTCAAATTTGGTTTGTAAACAGACCGGTTTCGGCTATGTGCCATCTTCAGTGTTCTATTGAATACTAAATCGTTTTTCTGTTGTACGTCGTTTCTTTTATAATTCGTTTGTATACCTAACTTCCTTCCTTGATCCCTTTTGTATTCTGCTCCCTATTTCTCTCTCTCCCGCTCTTGCTCTCTCTCTCGCCTCTATATGCTTTTGTGTATCTCTACCTGTTACCTGATTCTCTTACTATTATGTTTGTGTTTAATATTTGGTTTATAATCTGCTCTATTAGTTATCAGTTGTTTTATCCCTACGTAGGTAATAATCCGTAATTGTACGTTTCTGGGTAATCCTTTTGTTTTGTTCATTTTCTACTACGTTGCCTGGACTATTGTTTTCTTTTGTGTAAACATATTTTAACGGTTCAAATATTACGTCTGAAGCAGTGTTTATTTGTTCATTTATTATTCTTCCGCCAAATATTTTTTGCTTGTATATTTCCATGTTCTCTAATACGTTCAGTCGCCGTCCTTTATGTTGTGAATGTAATAGTTTAACTGTTTTTCTAATATGTCCTGGTGTACATTTGTTGTCGAATATGTGGTTTGCGAAATTCGATTCTGGTGTTATTCCTGGTTCTCTCAGTTTCTTGTTGTAGTCTCTCGTGTGCTCGCGAAATCTTGTTTTTATCTTTCTTACAGTTTGTCCGATATAACTGTGTTGGCATGTGCAAGTTAATTTGTACACTCCTTGTTTATCTAGGAAGTCTGTTTCGTTTGTTCTGTTCTGCAGTATTCTACCCAAGTTGTTTCTTGTTTGGAATGCTGTGTTAATGTTGTGTTTTCTAACAAATTTTGCCAGTTTGTATGTTGATTTTCCCATATACGTAAAGGTAGCCCAGGTTTTCTTTTCTTGTTCCTGTTCTCTGTTCCGTTTCTTACTTGCCTCGATATCCTTTCTAATCTTGTCAACTAGGTCTTTTTTATATCCGTTGTTTTCCGCTATGTTATATATTATTCCTAACTCTTTCATATAGGCCTCACGTGTTAGGAGTATTCGTTCAAGTCTCGTTATTAATTGCCTAATTGCTGCGTTCTTATGTTGTTGAGGATGGTTTTATGAATTGTGTATTATTGTATCTGTAGCGGTTGGTTTTCTGTATATTTCGTATTCAATTCTATTTAAGCTCTTGTTTGCCCTAATCGTTAGGTCTAGGTAGTTTATCCTTTCGTTCTCCTCCACTTTCATTGTAAATTTTATGTTTTTGTGTTGTTTGTTCAGTAGATCCAGAATTTGCTCCTCCATATTTCCTTCTATTACACATATAACATCGTCCACGTATCTTGCATAGAATGTTACCCCAAAATTTGTTTTTAACTCCTCTACGTATTTCTCTTCTAAATTTTGCATAAATACTTCCATGAGTATTGCTGATGTTGGATTTCCCATTCCTAGTCCGTTGATTTGCCTATATATGCTATTGTTGAATTTGAAGTAATTCTGCTCCAATGTGGCTTTTAGCGTGCTTGTGAGTTGCATTGAAAAATCCACGTCTTCTGTTTTATTGAGTAGTGTTTTATGTAGAATGTTTATTGTCTCTGCTGTTGGGATTGATGGATATAAGTCTTTTATATCAAATGAGACTAGTTTAGTATTTTCTGTTATCTGTATGCTCCCTATCTTGTTAACTAATTCCGTGGTGTTGGCTATTGTGTGTTTATTCTCTAGGTCCAAGGTATCTTTCAGTATTGTTTTTAAGCATTTCGATAGTCTATAGCTCGGAGCAGTTTTATAATTAATTATGGGTCTCATTGGCGTGTTTTGCTTATGTATCTTCGGTAAAGCGATCATAGATGGAGCGGATGGATTCATAAGTGTTAATGAATATGATATGCCTGGTTTTATTACTTTGGTTGCCTTTTTTATTTATTCCTTTACCTTTGCCTGGTATTCGTCTGTAGGATCTTTCCTGATTCTCCTGCATTTAGTATCCACTATTAACTGTTCCGTTTTTTCGATGTACTCATCCTTGTTGATTAATACCGTTGTATTTCCTTTATCCGCTTTCGTTGCTACGATATTGTTAGATTTAAGTTTTTGTTTAAGATTTCTAACAGCTTTGCCTTCCTTGTTTGGACTCCTTTTGGATTTGACTTCCTTCTCTATTATTCGTTTGCAGGTGTATCTGGCCTGATCCTGCTCCTCGTTTGGTAGCATCGCTATTGCCACTTCTGTGTCCACAATAGTTTGTTCTATTTCCTTCTTCTTGTTATTTGCCTGGATGTTGTGCTTTAGCCACTTCTCTAGTAATTGCGCCTCTTCTTTATTGATTCTAACTTCAGTTAGGTTTATGAATCTAGTGTGGAAATTGTGTTTTTTGAATCTTTTTCTGTTTGTTGATCCTGTTAGTTTGTCTAGTTTTTGTTCATATTTCTTTATTTTTGTTCCATTGCTTCCGTGTTTCCTGTATTTATTTGGTGAATTATGTCCATTAGTATATCAGTTGGGATTCGTTCTGCCAATTGTAAATGAATGTCTAGTAATTCCGAGTTTGTTACTTGTTTTTTGGTATACAAGTCCTGGATTTCAAATTTTACGAAACTTTTTTCCGCTCTTCTCTCAGTTCTCCTACTCGCTACTGTGTTGGTCTTTAGTTTTATTCTGAGAGAACCAGGAATAACACCAGAATCGAATTTCGCAAACTACATATTCGACAACAAATGTACACCAGGACATATTAGAAAAACAGTTAAACTATTACATTCACAACATAAAGGACGGCGACTGAACGTATTAGAGAACATGGAAATATACAAGCAAAAAATATTTGGCGGAAGAATAATAAATGAACAAATAAGCACTGCTTCAGACGTAATATTTGAACCGTTAAAATATTTTTACACAAAAGAAAACAATAGTCCAGGCAACGTAGTAGAAAATGAACAAAACAAAAGGATTACCCAGAAACGTACAATTACGGATTATTACCTACGTAGGGATAAAACAACTGATAACTAATAGAGCAGATTATAAACCAAATATTAAACACAAACATAATAGTAAGAGAATCAGGTAACAGGTAGAGATACACAAAAGCATATAGAGGCGAGAGAGAGAGAGAGGGAGAGAAAGAGCGGGAGAGGGAGAAATAGGGAGCAGAATACAAAATGGATCAAGGAAGGAAGTTAGGTATACAAACGAATTATAAAAGAAACGACGTACAACAGAAAACGATTTAGTATTCAATAGAACACTGAAGATGGCACATAGCCGACTAAAAAACTTCTATCAGGTTTTTCCTAGTTGTAGCGAAAAACATCTTAGGGGATTTATTTACTGGAATTTGCAAGAATTCCCTCCAAGTCCTTCATCTTTTTTTATTTAAGTAAGGTGCAGTGAACTTACAGGATTTATATATATGCAATTTCCACCATTTTTTATATTTTCATATTATCTTTGTCCCTATAATTCAATCCTGTCTTCTGATTTATTTATTCTATATAGAAATATCCTTTAAATTCATATCCTATATGTTATCAGGGTAGCAGAATTTGTAGCAACTTTCTGATTTCATTCATAAATTAAAATTTTCAAAATAAACCGGTCAGATTTACCTAATACTATAAGCTTATGCAAAATTCTTGCGTAACAAACAACAAACACTATTAATAAATAATAAACACTGCCAACACACAACCGAACACTCGTAAACCATATTTTCACTGCCAGCTGCACACAGACGTACATATGTATACAGACTTATTTTATTTGCAGACGGATAACACATGATAAGTAAAATTGTTGCTCTAATAAATTTTATTATTTTATTTCTTTACAGATATTTTCTTGGTCCAAAAAAAGGAAAGATCCTGGTAAGATTAATAAGTATCGCTCTAATATATATTTCCTTGCCGATATAATTTATTTGCTTTTTTTTCTTTTCAGATCATCATACTAATAAAAACTACCCAAAAAAAGTCACAATTACTAACACATTAACAAAACTAGTCATTATGATCTGACTGGGACTCGGGCAGGAATTGGTCACTCCGTTGCATGTTATCGGCCCCTCCCTAAGCTATCAAATTCTTTATTTGTTGCATATGGCATTGAGCTGGAGTTTGTGCCTCCATATCGCAAGATGGCCCTGACGGCAATCGTACGTAGCCACTCCCATACGCACAAATTTTTTTGCATGTCCCCCGCAACATTTTTCGGGCATCTCGCCAGCAACATTTTTTTCTTTGTCAGCAACATTTTGTTGGCCGCTTATCGCAACATTTCTTGCATATCGCCCGCAACAAAGTATATAAACATAATAAAAGTATAATAATGTATAATAAATAATAATTATTATAACAATAGCTAAAGCACGATTCTCAGCGTTCAATACAGCAAGATGTAACGCCAGTATCTTCTGTCTTAACTATAAAACCAACAGTTCTGAAAAGAAAGATGCTAATTTAAAAATTTGGTTAAAACTTTGTGTTATGGTATAGTCAAACTGGACAGATATTTTGCAAAATAAGCGTAACTACTAAGTAAAGTTTCATAAATACATTTTTCTATTATTGGCAAATATTTATTAACACAATTGCCCACATTGCATATTTCGGGGTATTCTTTCTTGTATATGACATATATGAATGTCCGGAAAAAGGAGTAGTTATGCGTATTTCCATAAATATTTGACCAGTATGATCGGTAGAACTTTTAGCGCTTATAACTCTTAAGAAAGTGAATACATTTAAAATTGAACACATTTCAAATATCTTCTAACTCGTATACATACTACTTACTAGTATGGGCTAACATGATCTTTTCTAAGACGATGATATGTTCTTAATGGCTCTCAAAAGTATTTTAAAGGACTCGTTCTTGCCTACAATTGCAAAACTAAAAATAAATTAAGAGGAATCAGCAATTAATTTGTGCATACCTCATGATTTTTGCTTTCTTATTCAACAGAAACTTCAGTGGTTGTTTTACCCTCAGGTGTATCACCTTCTCCCCAAACAGTTCCTGTTCCAAAGTCAACAATGACCTATAAAATAAAGAACATATATTCAAACACATTCATATGTACAAATTTTTTTTATTTTTAAAAATACTTACCTCTCTTTCCAAAAAAATATTTTCATATGACAACAAAATAATAACCAAGAAGGAAAATAATTTCGAATAAGGCACATTATTCTATAAGTTAAATTAACTTCGAGTTTAGGTGAAACGTATTGTACAAATTTACCTAATAGCATAGTTAAAAAAGCCGAAGTTTTTTATTTTCATATAAAAAAAATTACCTATACAGGCTTAGTTAATATTGCCTCTTATATTTATATATATATATATATATATATATATATATATATATATATATATATATATATATATATATATATATATATATATATATATATATATATATATATATATATATATATATATATATATATATATATATATATATATATATATATATATATATATATATATATATATATATATATATATATATATATATATATATATATATATATATATATATATATATATATATATATATATATATATATATATATATATATATATATATATATATATATATATATATATATATATATATATATATATATATATATATATATATATATATTAATATCTGAATTCGCCTTGGTGGATGCCAAACATGTATGCCGAGCAGAGCACGAGGCTGTTCGGCTTATAGCTGGCTGAACAGCCGCCGCCGAATTTTGTTTTTAAATTGCGCCGCCGCCGATGTATGTTACATATTTTGCAATTTTCAAAATTCGCGGCGCTATAACTTTTTCCAGCAAGTCTCCCCAAGATTGACAACCGCAGCAAACAATGTGTATTTTTAATACCTATCGATTGAGGGTAGTGCAATGGTGGTACGCCATCTATTTTAGGAGTTATAGGCTGACAACTGATGTTACATATTTTGCAATTTTCAAAATTCGCGGCGCTATAACTTTTTTCAGCAAGTCTACCCAAGATTGACAACCGTAGCAAACAATGTGTATTTTTAATACCTATCGATTGAGGGTAAAGCTATGGTAGCACGCCATCTAGTTTACGAGTTATAGGCTGACAAGTGAAGTTACATATTTTGCGCTTTTTCAAACTTCGCGGCGCTATAACTTTTTTCAGCAAGTCTCGCCAAGATTGACAAGCGTGGCAAACAATGTGTATTTTTAATACCTATCGATTGAGGGTAATGCAATGGTGGCACGCCATCTATTTTAGGAGTTATAGGCTGACAAGTGAAGTTACATATTTTGCGCTTTTTCAAACTTCGCGGCGCTATAACTTTTTTCAGCAAGTCTCGCCAAGATTGACAAGCGTGGCAAACAATGTGTATTTTTAATACCTATCGATTGAGGGTAATGCAATGGTGGCACGCCATCTATTTTAGGAGTTATAGGCTGACAACTGAAGTTACATATTTTGCGCTTTTTCAAACTTCGCGGCGCTATAACTTTTTCCAGCAAGTCTCCCCAAGATTGACAGCCATAGCATACAATGTGTATTTTTAATACCTATCGATTGAGGGTAGTGCAATGGTGGCACGCCATCTATTTTAGGAGTTATAGGCTGACAACTGAAGTGGCACACAATCTAGTTTAGGAGTTATAGGCTGACAACTGAAGTTACATATTTTGCGCTTTTTCAAACTTCGCGGCGCTATAACTTCTTCCAGCAAGTCTCCCCAAGATTGACAACCGTAGCATACAATGTGTATTTTTAATACCTATCGATTGAGGGTAGTGCTATGGTGGCACGCCATCTAGTTTACGAGTTATAGGCTGACAACTGATGTTACATATTTTGCGCTTTTTCAAACTTCGCGGCGCTATAACTTTTTTCAGCAAGTCTCGCCAAGATTGACAAGCGTAGCAAACAATGTGTATATTTAATACCTATCGATTGAGGGTAGTGCCATGGTGGCACGCCATCTAGTTTAGGAGTTATAGGCTGACAACTGATGTTACATATTTTGCAATTTTCAAAATTCGCGGCGCTATAACTTTTTTCAGCAAGTCTCCCCAAGATTGACAACCGTAGCTAACAATGTGTATTTTTAATACCTATCGATTGAGGGTAGTGCAATGGTGGCACGCCATCTATTTTAGGAGTTATAGGCTGACAACTGAAGTGGCACGCAATCTAGTTTAGGAGTTATAGGCTGACAACTGAAGTTACATATTTTGCGCTTTTTCAAACTTCGCGGCGCTATAACTTCTTCCAGCAAGTCTCCCCAAGATTGACAACCGTAGCATACAATGTGTATTTTTAATACCTATCGATTGAGGGTAGTGCTATGGTGGCACGCCATCTAGTTTACGAGTTATAGGCTGACAACTGATGTTACATATTTTGCGCTTTTTCAAACTTCGCGGCGCTATAACTTTTTTCAGCAAGTCTCGCCAAGATTGACAAGCGTAGCAAACAATGTGTATATTTAATACCTATCGATTGAGGGTAGTGCCATGGTGGCACGCCATCTAGTTTAGGAGTTATAGGCTGACAACTGATGTTACATATTTTGCAATTTTCAAAATTCGCGGCGCTATAACTTTTTTCAGCAAGTCTCCCCAAGATTGACAACCGTAGCTAACAATGTGTATTTTTAATACCTATCGATTGAGGGTAGTGCAATGGTGGCACGCCATCTATTTTAGGAGTTATAGGCTGACAACTGAAGTTACATATTTTGCGCTTTTTCAAACTTCGCGGCGCTATAACTTTTTCCAGCAAGTCTCCCCAAGATTGACAGCCATAGCATACAATGTGTATTTTTAATACCTATCGATTGAGGGTAGTGCTATAGTGGCACGCCATCTAGTTTAGGAGTTATAGGCTGACAACTGATGTTACATATTTTGCAATTTTCAAAATTCGCGGCGCTATAACTTTTTTCAGCAAGTCTCGCCAAGATTGACAACCGTAGCAAACAATGTGTATTTTTAATACCTATCGATTGAGGGTAGTGCCATGGTGGCACGCCATGTAGTTTAGCAGTTATAGGCTGACAACTGATGTTACATATTTTGCAATTTTCAAAATTCGCGCCGCTATAACTTTTTTCAGCAAGTCTCCCCAAGATTGACAACCGTAGCAAACAATGTGTATTTTTAATACCTATCGATTGAGGGTAGTGCCATGGTGGCACGCAATCTAGGTTAGGAGTTACAGGCTGACAACTGAAGTTACACATTTTGCGCTTTTTCAAACTTCGCGGCGCTATAACTTTTTCCAGCAAGTCTCCCCAAGATTGACAACCGTAGCAAACAATGTGTATTTTTAATACCTATCGATTGCGGGTAGTGCCATAGCGGCACGCGATCTAGTTTTCGAGTTATATATGAAAACTAAAATTTACTCTAAAAATATAGAAAGCACATGTTACCCATACATAAAACTTGCTCACACCTACACACCATTTGCCTGTAAACATTGGAAAAACTTGTCACACATACATTCCCATAAATAACACGTGCTCACACGTAAACAAAACTGTTGAAAACTTGCTGAAATAAGACAAATGCTCTGCATTATCCTAATAAAACTTGCCAAAAATCTGCATTATCAAAACTTGTTTTCTTCACTCAAGTTTTAGATATACATGCTACGTGAGCCGTTCGACTGCCGACAATTTTTATTCAGCCGCCGCCGAGGAAAATTATCGGCTGACAGCCGGCGCTGGTTACCGCCGAAAATCGAATAATATCGGCTTCGCGCTCTGATGCCGAGGTGTTGTGTATATAAGTGAAGCTTCCCAGAGAAAATGAAGCTATCGTAGGGGATAATCCATCCCTTCGCAACGCTTTTTTCCATATACATATAACATAATGGTGAAATGTCATAATGTCCAGTGAGATAGGTGCCTATTATGAGCAACTTTCGATTGTCGAATTAACTTATCGAATGAATTCATTTCGTATTATGGCGCACATTCGATAAAAATAACGCTATTGTGATTTTTTTCTTATTTTGATTGTTCACAATAGCTCCGAGTTGATCGGTGGCTCCGATCCCGTCCTTTCTGGGTAAAGTTCGGTAAAATGAGAGTAAAGGCCCAACTATAATATGCATAAGCTAGCTTAGTCCATGTCCATATGAAGCAGCTTTTGCTTCTGCAACTTTCTTAAGTTTTCTTTTGAAGTTGCATTAGTGTCCATATAATGAAATTCTTGCTGTGCAGCTTTTGTTTTTTTTTTATAGAATTTGTTGTTGCTTAATATTACGAAGAAGAAAACAAAGGAGAGTTGCATGTACATAAAGCAGTGTTCCCCTTCCCTATCTTCTCACCTCCTCTTCCATAAACTCAAAAGCTGCGCAGCAAAAGTTGACTCGTATGGACATAGACTTACGGTAATGTCAAAAAATAACGAAAAGCCTGTCCAAATTAGAGAACACAGATACACAGAATCCTCACTTTTGACAGCTAAAAAAGATTGTTCTCATGTGTTATGCAGTTTTACTTGTTGTTGTTGTGTTTACTAAAGCTGTGTTCTCATTATGTGTATTTGCCATATGGAATGTTACATTTTCACATGGTAAATTTGTACATATAGTCTGAACCACTGTAGCTATGCAAATAATCAAATGACAATACTTCTCAGTGGAATAGCCGCGGTGCTCAATGAATTGGACGAAAAAGGTATGTTTTCACAGATTTTTCGTTTCATTGCGACTGCTAAATTCGTACTGCTGGTAGGGCCAGAGATTTAACTTGCATAGTTCAGTACATGTATTGTTTTTCTATATACAAAGGCTATACATAATTATAAGTTTTAGTACTTATCGTAGATTTATTTATAAATGTTGTAGTGAAGCCTGGAAGGGGATGAAATAGAGATACTACTTCCAGGGACGTCCGTCTATAGGTGCTGCGTACTGCTTAACCCTTTGACGACCTGAGGCAAATATACTTGCCCAGGGGTTTTTGTATAATATAATTGTTCACGTAAGAGATAGAGTAAATATGTTCAAAGCTGATTTGTAGCGGAGGGTTCAGGCAACAAAAATGTGGTAGGTAGTAGGGGCTTGTCTGGCCCCATTTGCCCGCTATGCGGCCTCAAATTTGGCCAAAGAGTCGTCTTACTTCAGGGTAGAGCTGTGGGGAGAGCGGGGGGCGCATCTGGTTAAAATTCAAGTATATTTTGGGGGCACCTCTTACCTTTCAAAAAATACATGGGGGAAATTTGTGTAAGTTTCACCCTGCCCACAATTACCCCAAATATGTTTGGCAAGTATGTTTGCCTGTGGGTTGAAATGAAAAAAAACGCACGTAAAAATTATCTAAATAATTTTTTTATTTTCATCATTGTATGTATGTGTGTGTATATAGTTTTACTTTTTTTTGGTGCATGTTTGTTTTTGACTGGTAATGATGAAGTTAATTAAACAAAACACATTTTGTCTGTTATTGTTTTAAGTTCCAAGCTTTTTTTGCGCTGCTTGTTTGTTCGCTTTCATTCATTAATTATTCGAAATCAATCAGAGCAGACGTGTTTCGTGCATTGCTATTTGAAAGTGTATTTTAGTATCGTGTTATTTGAAGTTATTATAAACAAGAAATTTAAAATGAGTAGATCCGTCCGAAATCGTTTCTTTTTCCTTAATCCGGACGAAATTGAGCAACTTTTGCTTTGCGACACCAGTGACAATGAGGAAGAAGCGGCTACATATATGGATGAAGAGGACATCGTTTTTCTGGAAAATGACGCTTTGGAAATCCAAGAGGATGAGCCCATAGAAGTTGTTATCGAAGGAACTAATCCCATAGAATTTCCTGTAATTAAAAAGGCTCGCGTTGGTCGTAAAGTGGTACCAGTTGCTGAAGATGATGAGCCAGTTGCATCGACTTCAAATGCCGCAGTAAGGCCAGAAAAGCCAGCACTTTTTATACCACCAGAGAAGACTTTCCGGTTCAGAGAGACGCTTGCCTATAAAAAGCCCGTGTACACCGGATTTCAGGAGAATTGCATATATGAACATTCGCAAGTTCTAAAACCCATTGTAAATGCACACGAGGAAATGCCGCCAGCGTATGATGTGTTCAATGCTGTTTGTAATTTTGAAGGTAAGTTTTTATAATTGCAAAATAGTAGTTTCTTATTTTGTATTCTTTTTTTGGTTTCAGAAATGTGCATAATGATAGTGGAGCAGTCCAACTTATATGCCATACAAAAAGGTCGCGTTTTCACTCTGACAGTGGAAGAGTTCAAGGCTTATATGGGTCTAGTCGTACGTATGAGCCTAGTAAAACTACCCAGCATTCGGATGTATTGGTCTACAGATCCGACATTCCATCAAGCTCAAATCGCAGATATCATGACGCGGCCTCGATTTGAGGAAATTACTTCTAATCTGCACTTTTGCGACAATGATCAGGCTGATGTCAACGACCGTGGATACAAAATTCGAGAAATTATAAACCATATAAATAAAGCTATGCCAGAAGCATACACGTATTCAAAAAAACTGTCAATTGACGAACATATGGTGAAGTTCAAGGGACATAATGCCATGAAGCAGTATATGAAGAACAAGCCCGTGTCATGGGGCTTCAAACTTTGGTGTTTGTGTGAGTCGGAAACCGGATACCTGTATAACGTGGACATATACACTGGAAAAAAGACGTCTGTGGAGCACGGTCTTGGTGAATCTGTGGTTTTGCAATTATGTACGCCACTACCAAAAAAAGGAGTTGAAGTTTACTGCGACAACTTTTTTACTAGCGTCAACTTGCTGGACATTCTACAGCATAATGACATCATGGCATGCGGAACAATTCGCAGTAATAGAAAACACATGCCAAAGCAGTTTCCGGCCGATAAAAATATGAAGCGTGGGGACATAAGCTATTTTACATCTGATAGCATATCCGTAGTCAAGTGGATGGACAATCGCGCTGTTTACCTGGCTTCAAATTTTATTGACCCAACTGTTGTGTACAAAGTAAAGCGCCGTGTTGCAGGACAAGCAGGTAAAATTGATGTAGATTGCCCGTTGATTGTCCAGCATTACAACAAGGGAATGGGAGGTGTCGATCTGATGGACCAAAAAAAGGTTTACTATGAGTATGATCGCAGAAGCAAATGGCGGTTTTATATTCGATTGTTCTTTGATCTCTTCGAAATATGCATCCATAATAGCTACGTGATATACGGCAAACTGATGTTGGCTAACAGCTTTGCGACAAACGTAACTTCGATTGATTTTCGGGCAGCATTAACAAAAGAATTGATTAATGACTTCTGTTCAAGATCGCGCAGATTCCCGGAAGCAACCAGAAGTGGAAGTATCTCTTTAAGTAAGCCGAAATCTTTTCATAAAATGGAAAAACGTGAAAATTGGAAACGATGCGTCCTTTGCGCCAGCTATGGCAAATATAGCCGCACAAATGTATTTTGTACTGTATGCAATGTCTTCCTTTGCTTTACATCATCACGTGACTGTTTTGGTAAATACCACGTATAACACGTATTATCTTAAATTTGTTCAGATTCTTTATAAATTACTTTTTAAATAGTTTAAATAAATAAAAAAATATATAAAACATCTTACTTTTCAATTAACTTTTTTGGGTAAAAAATTTCCTTTCAACCCAGAGGCAACTATATTTGCCAAGCAAAATGAGGGGGAAGGAGAGGACCTGGGGGGCCAATTTTTTTTGACGTAACTATTATTGGGGCATATATTATGAAAATAAAAAATAACAAAAATCGCTTCGGCAGAAAAAGTCCGGTCCTCAAAGGGTTAAGGCGCTTTCACATTGTAATACAAGCTTTGAGATTTTTATTAGATTTTGTAAGACGAAAATCAAATCAAAATCAGTCTGACTGTCAAAAAGTCTTAAAGAAACATTTCTCATTACATTTTGTTTCTACACTATCACATTCCAAATAAAACGTAACATAAATAATTTGCAATAAAGCAAATTTTTTCGTACTTCTTTTTCTTTATTTGTGCTGGCAAACAAATACGCAACTGTTTTTGTTATTTCTATGTTTGTTTGTGCAAAAGACAACCCTGATAAAATGAAAAATGTGATTGCTTAGAAAATTTCCTAAAAATGACGAATACCATAATACTGTCAAGTTTCTTTACGTATTATTTGACAAATCATAACAATTTGTTTTCACACTGTTGGATTTTTACATAAGATTTGAGTTTTTGACAAGTATTAATACAAAATCTAATAGTCTGAAGGCCGCTTTAAATCTATGCTCATACTGCATAATAAATGGCCATTGTTTTGGGTTATAGCTACGGTGACTATTACTTTCATGGAAAAATAATGCACACATTTTATGTATTCAAAAACATAACAAAACTAATTGATTATTAGGCAAAGTTTCGTAACGTTATGCTCAGCAAAGATTTGGCATGTATTGAAAACGTGTACAAATAGCGTACACAAACGAAATTAGTGGACAAGAGGCAAAAAAGTGTTCTGTTTACTATAGTAGTGTGCGGTCATCGTATGTATTGCAAACTACAAGCAAATTGACCGCAACATATGCTAACTGTTTTCTGAGCCCGTTCTTACAGCAAGTTGAGGCAAAAGAATCTGACTATATTTCTTTATGTGTATGTATGGATTTGGATATTGGTGGATAACCGTCAAGCAAAATAAACGTCACCTACATCAAACTCACAAGGCCGGGGCACATAGAATCCATCGTACGTTATACGTCGCCTTTTTCAACTGACATTAACGTAACGACGGAGGAGGTTGACACAATGAGTACTTTGTTGACGGATATTAAAACAACTGTTTTTTCTTCGCATGTTTCTGCAGCTAAATTTGATTTGATTTATTTATATTATTTGTTTTATTTAATTTTGGTGCCAAACAGCAGAAAAAACTAAATCGAAACAAAGCAAAAAACCAACTGATAGCTGTCAAAGTACTCGACGTACGTTAAAAGTTGGCCAACTTTAGTACATTGCGTTGACGGAAACGTACCGAATGTGACTAAGCTCATAAGAAAACATGTATTTCAACTTAGTTGTCAGTTGAAAAAGGCGACGTATAACGTACGACGGATTCTATGTGTCCCGGCCTACAGTGAGTTGGGAAGTCATGTAAGTCAAGCATACAAGTAGTGGGAAAGTTTTTACCCGGATGTGTCCTTAATTAGTAAAGCTGTGTTTTCACTATGTGTATTTGCCATAAGGAATGTCACATTTTCACGTGGTGAATTTGTACATATAGTCTGAACCCCTTCAAACAATAGTCTGTGTTATTTCTCTGTGCACAGTACACATGATTTAGAACGAGTTATATTTTGAAGTGACAAAGCATCTGACATCAGCTGGTTTTTAATAAAGCAATTGTATGCGGACGGGAAAATTAAATAAAATAGTCATTATATTAATAAAGTATTAAATTAAATAAAATAAGTGTAAAATTAAATAAAAGAAGTATATATAACAATAAAATATGTACAACCACTTGGCTGTTTTATGCTTGTTTTGCTTTATAGGTTATGTCAAATGTACGTAACTGCACGTCTCCACGCGCAATATTTATTTCCGAACATAAGAAATAACGTCGGCAGAATAACAGCACAAATATGTTCATGTATAGGCTTATGTTCTGAGCTATAGAACACGTATTGTGGTATTGGACATAAATTTTAAAAATTCACTGTGAATGGATCGATGTTTTTTGTCTTTATTTTAATTTATTTAATTTTGTTTAAAACTATTTTATTTTAATTTGCTTTATTTTATTTAAAAAACTTTGTATTTTTACCACAGCTACAATTTTTTTTTGTTTAATTCACGCAAACAACAAATGCCGATCAAATTTGACAGCTTATGTTCAACATTATTTCTTGAACATAAGTTTGAACAATTATGTCGCAATTTATTTGCAAATAAATGTTTCTGCGGTCCATACGTGAACATATGATGTTGGAAATAGAATTTGACAGATGAGAACATAATTATTTCCAAGTTTATTGCTCGTGGAGACCCCCAGTAACATAGCAACAGGTGAACACAAAAATTATAAACCTTATGTAAACCGCAAATTTTGACATACACATGAAATTACATGTGTATAAAAAAGTGACATTCCATAAGACAAATACACATAGTGAGAACACAGCTTAAGCAATCCTATCTGTCTGCCTATTGTTAGTAGTTTTTTTTTTTTAAATAGGTGTAGGAAGTATACTTAACTATATTTTTCTACAGTTTTGTACTGTAGCTATGCAAATAATCAAATGACAATACTTCTCAGTGGAATAGCCGCGGTGATCAATGAATTGGACGAAAAAGGTATGTTTTCACAGATTTTTCGTTTCATTGCGACTGCTAAATTCGTAGTGCAGGTAGGGCCAGAGATTTAACTTGCATAGTTCAGTGCATGTATTGTTTTTCTATATACAAAGGCTACACATAATTATAAGTTTTAGTACTTATCGTAGATTTATGTTGTAGTGAAGCCCGGAAGGGGATGAAATAGAGATACTACTTCCAGGGACGTCCGTCTATAGATGTTGCGTACTGCTTAAAGCGCTTTCACATTGTAATACAAGCTTTGAGATTTTTATTAGATTTTGTAAGACGAAAATCAAATCAAAATCAGTCTGACTGTCAAAAAGTCTTAAAGAAACATTTCTTATTACATTTTGTTTCTACACTATCACATTCCAAATAAAACCTAACATAAATAATTTGCAATAAAGAAAATTTTTTCGTACTTCATTTTCTTTATTTGTGCTGGCAAACAAATACACAATTGTTTTTGTTATTTCTATGTTTGTTTGTGCAAAAGACAACCCTGATAAAATGAAAAATGTAATTGCTTAGAAAATTTCCTAAAAATGACGAATACCATAACACTGTCAAATTTCCTTACATATTATTTGACAAATCATAACAATTTGTTTTCACACTGTTGGATTTTTACTTAAGATTTGAGTTTTTGACAAGTATTAACACTAAATCTAATAGTCTGAAGGCTGCTTTAAGAAGATACCCTGTAATATAAAAGGGGGACTTTAGTACCTAGGATTTTTAGGATTAGAACAGATTTTGTTGCGCATATTGAACATATTTTGTTGTTCAAAAGTTGCGCAGCAAAATTGGACTCGTATGGACATAGCCTAAATAAAACGAAAAAATTTGAACTAGGTTTTATTTAAATCAAAAAGTTGACAAGTCTGCATATCTGTAAAATACATTTTGTGAGGCAAGAAAAAAATTCACGGCGCAGCTGGTGCAATCGGCGGCTTTACTTGTGTCGGCTCAACTTTTACACACCGACCACACGAGCAATTGTATATGTCTTAATACAAGCAATAACGCCGGCAGAGCCGCAACTTCAATTGCCAATTAATATGATTATTTCGAACGTATTCGCTTTGTGAATCTAAATTGATTATTAGCACAGTCTAACCAGACGAGACACGAGAGAGAAGATATTGTATGTAGTTCTAACGAAGTACGTTAACAAAAGGGAACAAAAATGTTTGTATATTAGCTTTCATACTCATTTTCTGCCGAAATAAAAGTAAAATTAAATTTTTTAAATAATAAGATATACATTTATTAGTTTGTATACAAGAAAATAACAATTTCACATTTTATTAGGTTTTTATGTATTTTCTAGCTTTTTCTCAACTTTCAAACACTTTTGCAACTAAACAAAACACACATACATATGCATATCCATGCACAAACCCACGCACGATTCATTTACGCTTTTATTAGCAATTAAAGTTTACAATATCACATAAACACACTTTAAATGTTTTATTAATTTTTTACTTCATAAAACAATTATATTTGCGCTGTTTTTTTTTTAATAATTAAACACTTTCACATTGAATTACATTTTTATAGTTTTTGTTTTTTCTTGTTGCTTGTTTCCCTTGTTCGTATATGATATAGCTGTTCCTTTTCAATTATTTACGCTAGGCAAAAAGCTGATTTTTTTCATTTTGGAAACGTCAAAATTGACCACTCTGTCCTACTTTGTGACATTAGCCTAATAACACAAAGTAGGACAGATTGGTCAATTTTGACGTTTCCAAAATGAAAAAATCAGCTTTTTTGCCTAGCGTAAATTGTTGAAAAGGGACAGATATAGTTCTACGAAGAAGTAGAAATAAACAAAACAAAAAAAAATTTTTTTATGTGAATAAATTATGAAATTTTATATCACAACTACTTTCATTTTAAATTCAGATGAAAGAAATAAATAAAAAAATATAAAATTTCAGATTTTTATCTGTATCCCCACATGGGGTTTTGGGTCCTTTATTTTTCATAAAAATTACACTTAAAAAATCATATTTATTCTTAAATACATATAAAGTTAAATCGAATAATATAGTTAAAATATAAACTTATTAATAAAGATAAAGTTAAAATATAAAAGAAAATAAAAGGTGTCTTGCTGTAATTGAAATTGTTGTTGCTGATGCAATTGCTATTGTATTTGCTGTTGCTGCAATTGCATTTGATGTAATTGTTGGTGCTGTTGGCTTAATTGTTGTGTTTGTAATAACAGCAAATATTATAAAAATATTTCTTTATTAAAAAGAATTATTAAAAGAATTAAAAAGAATATGCACTAAAAAGTAAAGAAATAAAAACTTTTTCAAAAAAATTTTAACCGACTTTAAAATAAGTATATGTACTAAAAAGTAAACGCAAGTAATATTTTAGTTATTTTTTAATTTTTAGTACATATATTTTAAAGTCAGTTTAATTTTTTTTTTGAAGTTTATTCTACTATAAATACATATCCTAATTATTTGCAATTGCTATTTAAGTTAAGGTTTACAAGCGTAAATAAAAAACATTTTAAATCTTTTCTAAATCTTTGTAGAGATAAAGATAAATATACCCGAGAGTACCTGAAAATTTTGCGGAATCTTAATATAGATATTATAGAGTAATATTGTTCTAAAAATTAGCTGCAGAGAATTGCGTATGCGACTTTTACGTCAGTTTTTCTAAATACAACCTTTTTAAAACTTTTCGTCTTGTTTGTGCTTCTATGATTTTGTTGTAATTTGTTTCTGAAACCACTTGTTATTAAAATAAAAGACTATTAGTGTGGAAGATATAAGCTTTCCGACGACTAAAGATTTTTATCGGTAAATTTGGTCTTATATAACAACATATAGCGCCCACTGTGTTAAAAATAGCTACCTAACTTTTAACACACCTTGTAGCCTACATCCATACATTTTTTTGTGGATTAGACTATTCGAAAAACACAAATGTATTATCTGGATATGGCCGAAATGAAAATTTTTTCTTTACTTTTCTCGTGTTAAGCATAGCCTAATCCTCTAAAAAATGATTTAGGAACTTTATACATTTTGCTTGTAAAGCAGTGTAATGTAATGCATTTCAAAAGATCGACTTTGCCAAAAAAATAACACTTAGTTTTTTACGAAAATCGATGATTTGCGATAATTTGGACTATCCGTCATAGTTTCAAAGACATGTCAAGTACACACAGCAAAAGAAATTTTATCTTAAGTACCTTTAAATTCTTCTCTTTTTCAAGAATATCAATGAAACAGTTAATAGAGCAGCGTGCTCGGATATTAATTGGTTTAGGTAAATTAACTGATTTTTCATTACAGCAGAATACCTTTTTCAAACACCCACAAACACGTATTGTCTTACCAGTAAAATTTATTAAAACTATGTACATATTAACATTACGGTCCACTACAATCCTATGTAGGCAATACTTATATTTAAATGATAACTAAGAAATACTTCTCCTGTAACCTGCTTTTGGTGGTTAAGCTTTTTAATGCCCGATGTTTGTCATTGTACCTGCACATATTCATGCAATATTAATTAATTTGCGAGCCTACATGCACTTTTTAATATTTCAATAAAACACTACTTATGAATTGTATTCAACAAGTTGAACTTTTTTCAATTTATTTTACTTATCATACAAAAAAACATGTCTCCACTTGTAATCAATTAATAGAAATGGTTTAAGTATCACTCCAAATATATTACAGTATGTGCACATCTTTGGAATTGGACGCTTGACTTAATGCATTTTTACAAGACAGCGTTTTACTTTTTGGCGGTTTGACCCATCTTGGCCTCTAAAAAATGATTTAGGAACTTTATTCATTTTGCTTGTAAAGCAGTGTAATGTAATGCATTTCAAAAGATTGACTTTGCCAAAAAAATAACACTTAGTTCACTGCGTAAGGAAAATTGTCTCAAGTATCTCTTCATATGGTAAAAAGTATCAAAAAATTACCAAAAGTATCAAATTTGGGTGTATTTTGTAAAAGTAGCAAAATAGTATCCAATTCCGTATCAGTTCTGTTCAGTATCAGTGAAAAATAAAATATCGTTGCCTTATTTTTAAATGGAGCTAATCACACTCATCCGTTTTTGACGCCCGTGCTGCCTCAGAATAAATAGTATTTATTTTAGCAAAATATTTATAATATACAATTTTCTGTCTTGACTTACCTGTGAAAATTCGTTTTTTATTGCGCTAGAAAATTAATATGAAAGCAAACATAAAAAATTTTTGTTTTGTTTTCGACATCTATTTCGTTAGAGAGAGATAGATATAAATATGTCACGATAATCAAAATCTTCCCTCTCGTGTCTCGTCTGGTTAGACTGTGGTTGTGCGTTATTTACACTGCATTATTTTATGTATGTAATTTATAATCTTATATATAATAATTTTTTACATTTTTCAGCGATGTTCTTTTCAAAATTAGCTTTATTGTTAATTTTTTTTTAAATTTTCACAAAAAAAACTCAATTGGCAACTGAATTTGACAGCTTATGTTAAAAGATTATTGCTTAGCAATGTATTTTAACATATGTTGCTGAATATGTATTTGAGCACATATTCACCCCTATCGCGAATGTTATGGGAATAAAGGCCATGTCAGATAAAACTTTTGCTTCGCGTTGCGTTACAGATTCGCTTTGACATCTAAGATGAAACGCACATACTTATACGAAACATGCTACATAAAGCACTTTTAACGCAGCGTGAAGCGAAAAGTTCGGCAACTCTCATCTTTTTGCTTGCTTTGACAATCAGCTGGAATAATTTTCTTTTATTATATTGCCAAACGAAACATATTGCGCGTTTGAATCTGTTTTAATAAGAGGTAAATATGTATGTGGCATTTATTTATTTATAATAAATCGTAAAATAACATAATTGACTTTTATTTTTATAAAAAATATATATATAAATAGCAAAATTATCAACTACTTTTTTGGTAAACGATCAATGCGCGAGTGTTGTCAAAGTTTTCATTGTGTCATACACCTTTTGCTTTACACTTTTCTATCAAAGTTAGAAACGTCACGCAAAGCGACAAAGTTGTATCTGACACGGCCTTAAGTTGTTTGGGAGTAAACGTGTATTCCCATCCCCAACAAATTGGTATCGCGAATTTTTTGGGAGTAAAAATTCTATTGTGAATATCATGGGAGTAACAATTTCTATTTTGAATTGTTTGTTTTGATTTATAAATAGTTTGCGTTTTGAGAAGAAAAGTGTTAATTTAAAATGAATAGTGTTTATTTGCGTTTCCTGATTTTGAAAGAAGAAAATCAATCCACGGAACGATTGCAGCGAAGACATATACGCGATGAATCAGATCCGCTATCGTTAACGGAGACAAGGTAAAAGTCCTAAAGATTTAAATGTGTTTGTCTCTAAATCAAATGTTTTTGACAGGTTTCAGGAATATTATAGAATTAACAAAGATGCTTTCCAATTCCTACTGAACGTGTTGGAAGAAAACTTACCTCCTAGAGGTAAAATGTTCGCGGTACCCACCGTAGTGAAATTGGCTAGCACCTTAAGATTTTTGGCGGAAGGCAGCTACCAAAAGGGGGTGGGCAGACAAATCGATGTCGGCTTAGCACAATCTACATTTAGTGAAGTGCTAGCAGAAGTTTTAGTGACATTAGAAAAAGTTTTGTGCCCCCAGTGGATTGTGTGGCCATTTCTTGATGAAAAGAAAGAGATTTCACCATACTCTGGCTGCGCGGACATGGCTTCCACCAAGCAAGTACTTTGATCTTTATTAATACTCCTTCAATAAAATAAGTTTAATAAAGTTGGACATTTAATTAATTTCGTAAAATAGTTGTTGAGAGTAAATAATCGCGATGCCATAAAACCTAGTTCAATTTTTTTCGTTTTATTTAGGCTATGTCCATACGAGTCAAATTTTGCTGCGCAACTTTTGAACAACAAAATATGTTCAATATGCGCAACAAAATCTGTTCTAATCCTAAAAATCCTAGGTACTAAAGTCCCCCTTTTATATTACAGGGTATCTTCTTAAAGCAGCCTTCAGACTATTAGATTTAGTGTTAATACTTGTCAAAAACTCAAATCTTAAGTAAAAATCCAACAGTGTGAAAGCAAATTGTTATGATTTGTCAAATAATATGTAAGGAAATTTGACAGTATTATGGTATTCGTCATTTTTAGGAAATTTTCTAAGCAATTACATTTTTCAAATACAATGTTCATATACAATGTTCATAATACAATGCTGTTATTCTTTTAGGACATTTTTATTTGAAGCACAACAACAATGTTTTTAAACTATCCTTAAATATTAACACTTTATGACATGATAAGACACCTTGTGAATACCCCAAATATCTCTAATTATTGAAGGAAAGTCATTGACATTTTTCACTAATAGTGTTGAATAGAAATGAAATTTAAAATAAAATAACATTATGACAATATGTCAAATAATAAATTTCTTAGTGTTGAATATATTTCCATCCAATATATAAAATATTGGCAATTTGGTCCACGGCCTTATGAAAAATTGAGGCGCAAACTTTAGGATTTTTAACTTTTTGTGTTTTTCTAGCGACTTTTTGAAGAATGTACGGTTCTAAAATAAAAATTTGTTATTGTTAAATTAACTTTATTGTGGTTGGGTTTATTTATTGTGTTAAACATACATTCATACATATATAGTATGCATTAGAGGGGTGCAAAGTGTACACAAATGTATTCGTAGAATGTACTCGTATAACTAACTGTCCTTTTTCCATATATCGAACTATCGATTTTAACATTAGGTTGTCATAGGAGCCCAACTAGTTCATTTGTACATAGTTATATGCTAGTTGAAATACTTGTTATTATAGACTAGTGCGCTTACTAGTTTCTTTATTTATAGTTGTTTAAATATTAAAAAACATTTGCCACAACCGAGGTATGAACACACAGTTCTCATATCTCAAAGCTTGTATCCTATCCACTGAGCCACTTTCTACTTATTATATTTAGAGCTAAAATTTTGTTTTATGTACAATTTACACCTGAAAATATGTAAAAAGTTAAAAAAATATTTAAATTACTAGTATCATTACAACTAGTTGTATGACTGTTCCAAAACGTTGTTGTTTGACTAGTATCGTTACTAGCCTTATTACAACTAGTAAGATGACAGTCCTTTTTTGACTAGTAACGTTACAACTAGTAATATGACTGTCCCAAAACGAAACTAGTTGTATATTTAGGAGCAGGGTACTGATGTATACATGCATGTACATGTGTGTACATACATAGCCACGACCAAATATACATACATATATACACACACATATACAAAAAAAATGTATACACAGACAAACAAACATGCGAGTACTTTCGAATATATTCGTGCAACCCTTTCGTATGCATATACATTAAGCTGACTCCACATCTATAAATACTTGCGCCGAACGCGTTCGCCGCAAATATTTGCTGCGCATTTTAGTTATTGTGGACCATAGACTAATATTCTGTGTTGTGGACGTGTGCGGCGCACAGAAACGACGCCATAATTTTTGTCACATTCAACGCACACAAACCATGGCTTGTTGGTTTCTGACGAACAACGTAAAAATTTGCGACGCATGCTGTTCTGGTGTGGACGCATTTGTAGAAATAGTGATAATTTTATTGCTTATCATTTGCTTGAGCGTATGGACGTAAAAATTTTCGTGCATAAATATTTGTGTGATAAATATTTAAAAGCTCGTCCACATCTATAAGCTAAAATTTGTGCCGCAAATATTTTTAGATGTGGACCCACCTTTAGGGTGTCATTTATAATGTTTATGTATGAGAACTATTAAACTTTGGATTTTCATGTAACTTCAGACAATTGGGACATTTAGTCTAAAAGTAATATAATGAAAATTTGAGCTGTATCGGCCAACCTTACGCCGTGCTCCTTTGTGATTATAGTTAAAATTTTGCAAAATTCACCCATTTGCCAATAGTCGATTAGAGAATTCGAAAATTTTGCGGTGGCTCTTTCAAAAATAGGCGAAAGTGATATTTAAATATGTTAAATTACGTCCAAAGCTTTTAGTTGGCGAAATTAGCCCTTTGTTTTCATGTGGATCAAATTTAAACATATATCTTTTTTGAATTTTTTAAAATATTTGCTAAGACCCTAGTCAATATATCAATTTACTTAGCGAATGAAAACTTAATACCTCTACGTGTTGTGATCATAATAAACCAATTAAAGTTTTACAGCTTTAAATTTTCTAAAATGTTTTTGATTCGGCTATTTTGGTCTCAAAGTGTAAATTTTAATGTCTTCGTTGGAAGTATAGAACAACATTTTTTCAGATATACTTAAATATTGTTGTCAGAGTTCCAAGTCGAGGCCTTTTCATCGCCGGCGGCGGCGGCGTGGACAATATTGGCCGGCGGTGGCGGCGTTTACAACGATGACTCGGCGGCGGCTTACATGTCGGCTTGAACGAAAATATACTGAAAAAAATTTTTTAAAATAAAAAAATTGAAAAAATTATTTTTTTTATAGCTAAAAAATTTTAATATTTTATGAAAAATAGTTGTTTTGTATAACAAAAGTCAATCGGCGGCGGCGCGGCTTGGAGAAAAAATACCGGCGGCTATTAAAAATCGCTAAAACTGTGAGGAACGCAAAAAATTTGGTAAAATTCGCATAAATAGCGAGAAAAAGTTGCTAATAGTGGCAAGTGTAGATAACACCTCGACCACACGAACAATAAGTTTGGCAATTATTGCCGTGGCAACCGTCAAATTCGATTGCCGACACAAGATATTTGCGTGTGGACAGTATGAATATGTGTTCAAATACATATATAGCAACAAATGTTAAAATACATTGCTGAGCAATAATCTTTTAACACAAACTGTCAAACTGAATTGCCATTTAAGATTTTTTTTGTGAAAAGTGAAAAAAATTATTGATAAAGCTAATTTTGAAAAGAACATCGCTGTAAAATGTAAAAATAAATTTTTTTATAATTATAAATTACATACATAAGAGTATTAAGTGTAAATAGCGCACAACCTTCATCAGCAAAATTGTCAATTTAATGTTTTAAAATTTGTACGTGTTCGCTACCAAGAAAAACAAGCAAAAACATTTGCAATTGACGTCGCGGCTCTGCCGCCGTTATTGCTTGTATTAAGACATATACAATTGATCGTGTGGTCCGTGTGTAAAGCTGAATTCATGTTCGAACAAAAGTTTTGTCCGGACAAAATTTATTTTATATTTAAATTTAACGTCCCTCTCAAGAAGAGAACGTCAAATTACATATAAAATAAATTTTGTCCAGACAAAAATATTGTTCGGACAAAATGGGTGAATTCAGCTTAAAGGACTCTGGCGAGAAGACTTGGTAGTCACGAAACAGATGTAAATTCAACCCTCCGTACATCCAAATTTTTCTTTGAATCTTCAGTATTCACATGCTTTAGTATTTCTTTGTTAAATAAAAAATAATTTGATCGAAAGATTATATTAAAAATTAACTTTAGCCAAACTTATTAAATAACTTTGGACATCAGAAAAATGTTAGCACTATTTTTTCATGTAGACTTTCACTTTTGTCAACACAAATCAATGGCTTGTGAAGACGCTATGTCAGACATATGCCAGTATTGTCTGATTCAGACAACGTCGATTTATTTTACTGGCTATGTAGCATAATACAATAATACAGGTACATGCATTAGAAAATTTTTCTCATCTAGGTTGTCAAACCTTCATGTGAGTTGTCAAAAATTACATACTCAGCAACAACAAAATTCGTTGAATCGGAGGCGGCGCGATAAGTAAAAAAGCAACCGGCGGCGGCGTGCCGTCGGCTCGCAATCGATTGGCTTGTTTCTCTGGAAGAAATACGAACGAATGTGTGCGAATCACAGATAATGGATTTGACATATTTCGGGGGTATTTCTACCAACAAAATACATGTGGTTTTTGGTGTTGGATTTATTTTAGTTGTGGTGGTACCTGTAATGAATATGCCTTGGAACGAAGTATTTTTCTATGAAATCGGCGGCTGCAGCCGGTCATTTTTAGCCCAGCCATCGCCGCCGGAAAATTTAAAACGACTTGGACCTCTGCACAGAATATCTCGAAATATGGCAGACAGGCTAACTCAACTGCAGGACACTGTAAATATGGTTTGTAATATGCAGAATACTTTAACCGTTTGTAGATAATATAACTGCTTTTATGTATTTGCAGCAAGCCGAACATTTTTGTAATGCAATCGGTATAATACAACAAACTTCCTATCCGAGCAAGTTTCCAAACTTTGATCGTACTGGGTCGCAGACTCCTGTACAAAATTCACAACAAGAAGACTTTGCTCAACTGTTTGCACAGCTTATTTCACGTTGTGCAAAAGATATTGACACCTTAATTGAGTCGCTACCAAATGAAGACAGCTCGACGGAATTGCAAAACCAAAGTCTCAAACGGTTGGAGTTAGAAAATCAGGAAGCTGCCGAACGTCTAGAAGAAATTGCTCTAAAAGGAGAACTACTATTGGGAAAAATTCAAAGTGCGCTAGAAGATATTGCCCAAGCTCAACTGGATATGCAAATAACCATGAAAAGTAATAATAGCTAGAAATGTGCCCATTATGCATTTTTCGTTTAGTTTTTTCTTAAGTGGACGTTAAAATTATTGCATAAAACTTTTTATATAAATCTATACAAAATTATATATTGAGTATAATTTTGGGAACAAATCTACTTTAGTGAAGCTTCTCAGAGAAAATTAAACTATCGTAGGGGATATCCTATCCCTTCGCACCGCTTTTTTCCATATATTACATAATGGTGGAATGTCATAATGTCCAGTGACATAGGTGCCTATTATGAGCAACTTTCGATTGTCGAATTAACATCGAATGAATTCATTTGGTATTATGGCGCACATTCGGTAAAAAATTACGCTATTGTGATTTTTTTCTTATATTGATTGTTCACAATAACTCCGAGTTGGTCGGTGGCTCCGATCCCGTCCTTTCTGGGTAAAGTTCGGTAAAATGAGAGTAAAGGCCCAACTATAATATGCATAAGCTAGCTTAGTCCATGTCCATATGAAGCAACTTTTGCTTCTGCAACTTTCTTAAATTTTCTTTTGAAGTTGCATTCGTGTCCATATAATGAAATTCTTGCTTCGCAGCTTTTGTTTTTTTTAAATAGAATTTGTTGTTGCTTAATATTACGAAGAAGAAAACAAAGGAGAGTTGCATATACATGAAGCAGTGTACCCCTTCCCTATCTTCTCAGCTCTCACATAAACTCAAAAGCTGCGGAGCAAAAGTTGACTTGTATGGACATAGACTTAATGTCAAAAAAACAACGAAAAGCCTGTCCAAGGCGAATTCAGTACCAGGTAGCCCTATCATCACAGATGATCATCAGCTGATTACACCCAATCAGTCAAACTCTATATAAGAAAAGAGAAAAACTTTAACCCGAACTGTCAAAGCACAAATAAAAATAGTCCTACACCTACTTTGTATGTGTGTTGTTTTGATGATAAGGCCACTTGATATTAATTCGCTTTGAGCCTGTCCAAATTTATAACAATAAAATATGTATAACCACTCGGCTGTTTTATGATTGTTTTTCTTTATGGGTTATGTCAAATGTACCTAACATACCAACAGGTGAATACAAAAATTATAAACCTTATCGCTTACACAGTGCCTTTAAATTTCATTTTCTTTTGCGGCGCCTTTCTACCCGAATTAATTTTGTAATGAATAAAACTAATTAAATATGCATATATTTCCACAATTCGCATTGAAAATAGTTTTTATTAATTAATTACAGTTTATTTTCATTCATCTTTTACATTTTATCTTTATAGTTACTGCAAAATCTCACAAATAATAAATCATGTGCATGTGTGTGTAAGAACACGCTGTATAAAAAAACACCACCACAAAGTAATTGCAAAAAAGCACATTAATAAAACAAATCTACGACACTTTTATATACACACAATTCTTTTTTCACAATATCAGCCCAATCATGAATATTCCCTAGGAATTTCTTTCCCCCGGAAAACACTTTTCTCGAGAAAAAATTCCTCCAATTATAAACTTTTCGGGAACAAAAATATGAAACAGTGGCATCATTGAATAACAATGGGGCTGTTTTGCTTGTTGACATTTATTTATTCAGTGTTTTTGTGTCCAAAAATAAATAAAATTGATGTTTTAATTAAATTTAAAGTAAAATTAATTAAAAAAGTGAATAAAAAAGTAATAACATAGCTGTACAAGCATTTGTGAAGGATATTGGTGCTGTAGAAGAAAAAAATCGTGCAAGTTACTCCTAGCTGCATTTATGGAAACCAAAAGCTATGGATCGATTAAAGTTAAAAAAATGTTGTGTTTGTGCTTTATTTGTGGTATTCGACCTACAAGAACAATAAAATATTATTTTATTGTTAGAAATTTTGTTTTATTTAAATATTACATCGATTTTTATGCAAACTCCCTTCTGTTTTGCAAGTGAAAAATTCCGGGGAAAAAACGAAATTGAAATGCATTGAGGATTGCTACTTTTTTCCCCAATCGAATTTTTTCCGACGGAATTTGTATTCATAATAGGAGAAAAGCGAAAAAACTCTCACGGAATTTTTGTTTGTGATTGGCCTGTATATTTTTAATAAGGCATAATTCTTTAATTTCATTAGAATTTAAACATTTTTAGCGTGTTATTCAGTGAGTAAAATTTTAAAATTTTTTTCTTTTTCGTTTTGTTTATTTTCTTCTGTTCGTTGCAATTTTTGTCTCTTTTTAACAGAGCCTTAAAAACAATTAAAAAACCTGGGGCCCGATTCTATTTTTGTGAAAAAGTAAAAATGAAAAATATATTATCACTTCATTGAAAATGCGATTCTAGTTTTAGCTTTTATGAAAATTATCTGTCAAATTTTTCTCATATGATAATATTTTTTTCATCATGAAAAAGTTGGCGCAAAAAAAAGTTGGTGAAAAATTGCTATGAAGTGAAAATGATAAATTTTTTATCACTTCATTTTTATCAAAAATTCAGAATCGATACCCTGATTGTAACGTTTTTCACCTGTCACTATTGTGATTTCTGTGTATTTTGTGATGTTAGAAAACACTTACTTGAGGTCTACACGTAACATACAGGGTTTTCAGATAAGGCAATTTCTCGCCAAACGTGGCGATTTTTCAACTTGTTTGGCGACATGGCGATAAATAAATTTGCTGGCGATTTTTATGTCTATTTTTTTAAGCAAAATTGAAGTTAAAAATTTTTATAATTCAGAAATATTACTTTGTTTAAAGAATATTTTCAAAAACAAATCCCACCAAAACTCGTCTGCAAGAAATTAAAATAATGTGATTTTAACTGCACGTCTCCATGCGCAATATTTATTTCCGAACACAAGAAATAACGTCGGCAGAATAACAGCACAAATATGTTCATGTATAGGCTTATGTTCTGAGCTATAGAACACGTATTGGGGTATTGGACATAAATTTAAAAAATTCACTGTGAATGGATCGATGTTTTTTGTCTTTATTTTAATTTATTTAATTTTGTTTAAAACTATTTAATTTCAATTTGCTTTATTTTATTTAAAAAACTTTGTATTTTTACCACAGCTACAAATTTCTTTTGTTTAATTCACGCAAACAACAAATGCCGATCAAATTTGACAGCTTATGTTCAACATTATTTCTTGAACATAAGTTTGAACAATTATGTCGCAATTTATTTGCAAATAAATGTTTCTGCGGTCCACACGTGAACATATGATGTTGGAAATAGAATTTGACAGATGAGAATATAATAATTACTTCCAAGTTTATTGCTCGTGTAATGATTTTTCTTATATTAATTATAGTCATTAATGAGTTTTCAATTTGGATGAGAAAAGTTTACAAGAAATAAATTTTGGCGATTTTATTTCTACTTTTGGCGATTTATTGCTAAATATTTATACAAACATTTAATAAAAATTTACATTAAAAAAATATTATATAATAATAAAATTTATTATCAAATATATATTAAGAAAAACGACATAAAATTGATTTGGCGACTTTTGGCGATTTTTAAAACCAATTTGGCGAAATAGGTCGAAAAAAATCTGACAACCCTGGTAACATAATATGTAAGATGAGATTGTCAAATTCAATCGCAGAGAGAATTATGTTACGTGTAGACTTCAAATTAGTGTTATCTCAAAGTTATAAAATTTTTTATGAGAGCGTTATAAGAATTCTTATAACAACAATCTTGTGAGATGAACTGTCAAAAAACACATGTACATGAAAATAAAATAGTGTGTGTGTGTGTGAGTATTTATTAAAATAAATGAAAAGCGATGTTTTTGATAAAATTTCTGTGTTAAATAAATGAATAAATGTGTTTAATTGATTTATAAATTAAAATTTGTGTGAAAAATTAAAAATAAAATAACTAATTATGCAAAAGTAGTGCATGTTAACTCGATGAGCATTTGCATAAAATGAAATCTTATAGGAAGAGGAAAACTACGTCTTCCTCTAGTATAAGATTAAGAGAAAAATCGACATTTTGTTTTTTATTACTCTGCCGACGTTTTCTCTCATGTTATATCCAAGGTGGGTTTATACAGGTGATATCATAAGCACAGCTGTTCTACTTTTTTTCCGCAAATTAGATGCTCGGATGTCAAAATTTGTATACGTTGACATAGGGGATGAGATGTCAAATGTTATTGTAATGTTGTATTTGTTTTAGAATCAACACCACCTGATAAAATTAATTCACCTTGGTTATATCAAAGTTAATGTCTCGTGAAGACGCTGTTTAAGCGTAGTATGCAGTTCTCACTGAAATTCAGGTTTGGAGTTTTGCATTTATTTCTACACGGAAAAATAATCGGGTAGAGTTTTGTTTGCATACACACAAATTTATATATTTTTTAATTTACAACACACAAAAACACTAAAAATTAGTTACAATGTACGAAAAATTAGAAATGTCAAAAATTCCGTGGCCAAACAATTGTCTGAACATTAATTTTTGTTTCAGTTGACGGAAAAAAATCTCCACTTATTGTTATAACATGCCTGTAATAGACAATAAATGCCAAAATTCCGTGTACTTTTCTTTTGGAACTGCGTACTAGTAAACGGAAATTTCTTTAAGGAATTTACCATCCTGAATTTCAGTTTGTTTTTTTTTACACATACTTCTTATGGCAGCCTGAATTTCAGGAAGAGCTGCATACTACGCTTTAAGCTGACTATATTGAACTTACATAAATGTATGTATGCGGCGTTGCCATTTTGGTTGTTTTTACAAATATATTGCACTTGTTTAAAACCAATGTTGTCAGAATAGTTTTGCCTCATGTCCCCAATTCAAAGAGTGATGTCCCCGAAAATCCCCATTTTAAAAGTAAAAATCCCCAATTTTGTCCCCAAAAAATATTTTTATAATTAGCACTATCATTAAAAAAATATTTTTAATCTTATACGTATTTTATTAAGTCTAATACTGCATTTACATATGTAATTTTCAAACTAGTGTATGATCATAAACTACTTTCATAAGCTATACCGTTTACATCAGCATTTTAGACAGTTAATTTATTTATTTTTGACAATTCATAAACAGCTGTGTTAAGTCTTCAATATCAAAATATATAATAGGGATTTTGACAGCTAGTAAACGCAAAATAAAAGAACAGCTGCCCCTATGGGTTTGCCTGGTTTTATTATACCATGGGAAGACTGTCAAATATGACTAACGCTGTTCGACAAATGAACAAAAATAGAGTTGCATTAACAAAAGCGGGTTGTTTGCAACTAGTTTATCTCAAAAGCTAGTTTCAAGCTTGCTTATGATTTGTATGGATAAATAAGTTTCTCAAACCTAGGTGTGAATACACTGTAAATACATTCACATACACATTCACCCCTATCGTGAATAGCATTTCCCTCGAAATGTTTTCCCTTTCCCTTCTTTTGCGATAGTGAATGAAAAATCGTAAAAGTCCTTTTATTATTTTTTTTTTCACTTTTTCTCTGTTTTTGTTCACTTTATTTTAGCAGGCGAAATAGATAAATACATCATGTAATCGCTATTTTATCCTTCCAATTAATTATTAAAGCTTATAAAGGCCATTATTACAACTTTCCGTTAAAATGTATGATAGTAAGGCCCGTTATTACAACTTGCCTGTAAAGTACGCATTTGTGAAAGTTAACCACAGCTAAAATGAGGAATACAGTGACCTGTAACTATTTTCGTTATTGCAACTTCCCTGTAAAATAAAATTTATCTTATTTCAAAACATGGCAATACCAGAGCAAACATCGATTACTACCTTTAAGCGTCACTTTAAAATACTTTTAATACACACAGGAAAGGAAAAAAATGTTTATTTTTCCTCCTAAAACTATGCTCAAAAATTGTTTCAATGTTTCTTTTATTTGAATACTTTCAAAAACTATGGCAGCTCCAATAGCATAAACCTCACATTAAATTTAAAGACAAGAAGAACTTTCCTTTAGCATATCGGAAAGATTTTGCCTAAAGTCTACTTACAATAACGAAAAATGACATCTGTCCGATAACATCTTAACTTTAGCTATTGGCAAGTTATAATAATGGCCCTAAAAGACAACTTTAGCTGAGATGAGGGATAAAGCTGCGTTTAACAATTTTCGTTATCACAAGCTCCCTGTAAAATAAAACTGGTATTTTTGAAAATATGGCATTACCAGAGCAAAAACCAATTACTTTTGACAAAGCAATTTGCATAGTGGCAACGATGTGCTTTTATTTGTCATTTGTTTACTAATGCTGACTTTAGACAACATGTATTTTACATCTGACTTGTCAAATTTCCCACTGCAAAAGTGATACATGTCGTGTGAAACATATGAAACATTGTCAGATGACATTTACAGAAGCAAAGTCAGATGAAAAATTTTCCATTAGAGCGTGTTCTATTTTCATCTGACAAGGCATCTGCCATCAGCTGTATTAAATTATCAAAAGTGTGGTTTGGCTGAAAAAACATTAAAAAGCAAAGAGCGATTTATATATTTACGAAAATTGTGCAAAAACTCAGCTGTTGTGGACACTTATGTCAGATGTAATTGCACATGTACGTGTAAAAGCAAATATTATAAACCGTATGTAAATTGACAATTTTGACAAACATGCGAAGTTACATATGTCTCACACACCTAACAAGCCATATGTAAAAAACATGTCGTCTAAAGTCAGCATTAACATCATAACTTTAGCTATGTATTTGCAAGTTGTAATAATGGCCCGAAATATTTTAGCACAAATTCAGTAAATAGTGTTCATTTATCTTAATACTAACACATTTATCTTAAGACTACCTCCATGCAACACCTTCCCGGCACACATGAACTAAGTTTCGCGATGAGGGAATAGCAAATTATTTTTCCGCGTCTGTGGAGAATTATTCATCGCGTCCAAAATGTATATACACCCAGTTTTACTTACTCGTGAGAAATTTTAATTTAACACCAAATGACTATTTGATTAAATTAAGCTGCCTGCAATGGCTCCGGTACTCCAAGGCATTGGGTGCATCTAGCAATCATGGACAAACAATTCGATTTTGTTTAGATTCCTTATGGAATAAAAAGATAATTCCAATTCTTAGCACTGCTTTTTTATTATTTAACAAAAACTTCTTTGATTTTTAATTTATTTTATTAAGCTCAGGGTTTAAAAAAAATGCTATGTGAAAATTCCTGCTGCTATTGCTAATAGGTGTTATGTGACCTCAAGTCGCTGAAGGTTGTGATGCCAGCCAGCTCAAAACGGCATCCGCAGGGCAGGTCCCAACCCGCAACCTCAGCTGAAGCACGAACAATTAAAATTGTACTCACAAAAACACAAACAAACTAAACAAACAGGAAACATTTCAAAGAGAGGAAAAAGGTGGTATTGCTCTACCTGCCCACCCTACCTGGGACACTATTTATGCTCCTGATGCAAGTTTTACAGTCCCCCAATACCCACACACACTCACCTTACAAACCTGGTCTTACATCTCCTCCCCCGATCAATAAACTTAGCACACGAACATATTCGTTATACTTTATAAATAGAAAAAATTACATTTTTTTATTAAAAAGAAATGTTAAATATAATACTACCACAACTTCACTATATTATTAAAAAAATGCGTATGTTCAATAAATAGATTATTTAAAATATGCTACAAAATATCGGTTTTACTCTTAACATCTAAAAGGTCTCACAACACAAACTTGACTAAAATAAACTTACACTAAAAATCCTAGCTGATGCCTAAATTATAAAAAAATAACTATGGGTTCGTAGATCCTAAAAAAAAACGCAAACAAAAAAATTAAGCAATACCGCCACTATTTCTAAAACTCTTTTCTTTTTATCATGATTGAATTTGATCTAAAACTCCATTTATTAAAACAAAAAAAAAACTTTATTTTTCCTTATCTAGTGCTCTAATACCCTACCTAAACGAGCTCTTTTAGGCGGTCTGTATGTCACCTCCACCACTGGGACAAAAAAAATCCACACACAAATCCAATGATAAAAAAAAAACGCTAAAAATTACGGCGTAAACATAAAAACTGATTTAAAAAATTTTTTTTTACCCTATGAGTCTATTTTTTTGAATTTAGGCATTAACTGTACCTAATATATCTTCACAACACGTATACACACAACATAAACTTATTATATAAAAACTGTTTTTTTATTTTATTTTTTTTATTCCTAACTGATATAAATTTTCCTATCTAAGCCTAAGGACTACCCTATTCAAATTGAACCATAATAATAATTTTATAGCACTGGGTGGTTTGGAATTTGACTTCAACCAAAAGTAGTTTAGCTCGTTACCCACAGGTGGCACTCCTCCTTTTAAGTTGCTAGTTTTCATAAAATTGGGTTGTTCCTTCCTTTTCTATTCTTATTTGATTTTATTTGAAAGCACTAAATTCTTATGTTACCTGTTCTGCTCCTTTTAATTTACTCTTTTCGCATGTTCTTTGCCTTGCCTTTTTCCTTTGACTTCTTCCGGGAAATCCTCCCACGGAGTCTGGAATCCTTCCACAATATATGATCTTTACCGGATTCTCTACACACACAGCACCAATAAAAAACATAGAAATTAGCCACATTTTCAACAGGCTAATACACAAAAAAAAACTTCTAAACACTTACCGGACGCAGAACAGGTTAAAAAAAAGTTTTTTTCCAAATCTTTGATTTTAATTTATTTTTTTATTGCCAGGATTTTAGTACCCCTTATTTTATATTTTAATATTTTATATTACTAGCTATTTTTTTATTTATGTCAAATAACTTTTCAAATTTAGTTTCCGGTTACACCACACTCACTTTAAAAAAATTTGACTTTAATATGCATCAAGCGTCTTTACTTTTCAATCACCCCAGTTAGAATAAAATTTCTTTATATAACTCACTATATTAAACCCTTTTTTACGTTAATGTCGCAAACACACAGTTATCACTACCACAAATAAATAATAAACAAGTTTCTACATCTATATACTTAAAATCGAGGTGCTTGAACCCTGGCCTTGAACTTATTTTGTTGCTTTATTTCCACATAAATTCCAGAATCTCTGCACCTAAAGAGAAAATTTTATAACCCCTCTCGGGTTTATCCATACTAATAATTCGGGAGCACCCTGTTCTTACATATACCCACTGCACACAGCTTATGTACACACGGCCTATACATTTGACATTTTGACAGCTGTGCAAACCCACATGAATCTGGGTGTATAAATAATTTTGTTTTTTTTTAAATTAAAATAAATGAAAAGAAATGTGTTTTGCTAAATTTTTTTGTGACAAGCCGTGTTTTTTAGTGTGTTAAATAGATTTGTGAAATAAAACTATAAGAAAAATCACAAAAATATATCTATGCAAAAGCAGTGCATTTTAATGCACCTTTGCATGAAGTTAAATCTCATGACGTGTTTCTGTTGTATGAGATTAAGAGAGACATCGAACTTTCGGTAGAATGACGTCTGTGTTCCACCTTCTGTTCAGGCTAGGGTAAAAGTCGTGATGTTTGGACACCATTGTCATACATTCGTGTAGCAGACTTGCACGCATTTCTCAAACAAAATATATCATCATAAACATGTGGCACGAATGATGATCGCCCGCAACATAGGTTCCACAGGAAATACAATATCAGCAGCAATAGCAATATGCCAAATGTTATAGCAATCACTATACTATTATACTTTGTTATAACCATTTTCAACAACATGCTAATAGCAAAACAAAATATAATAAAGTGTATTTTTCAAACAGCAGCAGCAAAAGCAAACTATTTACGATATTGCTTTTGTTATTATGTGCTGTTGAAAATTACAACAGCATAACAATAGCAAATGATTTTTGTCACTTTGATTGCTGTTGTTAATTGTTTATTCCTTTAGCTTTGACGATAAAATGAAATTGTTTGGGTCTATTTTCGATGGTTGCAAGTCAATGCTGGACGAATTTAAAAGTACGAGTGTAAAACTTTGCAAAAAAATTTTTATCTCAATAACGTCAAAATTTCGGAAATAATTGCAAAAAATTTAAGAAATTCCCAATACATTACAATCATGAGAAGAAATGCCAAAATTGGTTAAAAACTATAAAAAATTTCCAAATTTGCGTTGCAACCTTTTTGTGTTCTTTCCAAGGCATTTGCTTTTTCCAGTTTTAGCAATTTTTAATAAATTTTAGAGCTTGGTTTCAATTTTGGGGTTTCTCGCGAACTTTTGCAATAAAGTTTTTTTTGGGTATTCAACGTCTTTAAAGTGTTAATGATTTTTAATCAATATTAGATATTGCTATCATGTCGTTCTCAGCAAGTTTTCGCGAATTTTCGCCAATTTCGCAATTTTTTCCAAATTTTTTTCATTCCTTATACTTTAAGAGCTTTTCAATCGATATTATGGCTTCTTTAAATTTTTGCAATTTTTCGCAAATTTTCGCCATAGACCTGATTTTTATAAAGTTTTTGGATTTCACCCATTTTTGGGAATTTTTAACCACTTTGCAATCATTTCACTTTTAACAAAATTTTGCAAATTTTAATAAATATTACAATTTCTTTAAAATTTTCTGCATTCCTTGCCGTGTTAGCGAGTTTTAACCTGCTTTAGGATTGTTTCTCATGTTGCATTTTTTTGCGATGTTTCGCGATTTTCATAAATTTCGTGTTTTGTCTCCTTTTTATAGTTTTAGTGATTTGTAAGACTTTTTCTGATTTTTGCAAATTTATTTCATTTGCACAACAAAGCATATCTTGCTAAGCTCTTGACTTTTAATATAGAAAATGGTTAAAAACATTTAAAATAAAAATACATACGTAAGTACATATGTACTTACATATATTTGTACATAAAATTTGTTTTGAGAAAAATCCTAAGGCTCTTATAAAACGGTTGCTATGCTACGAATGTAATTGCTTTCGCTACTGCTATTACATTTTTCAACAGCAACAGCAAACAACAGCACAAATAAATTAAAATATAAACAATTAATTTTTGTGGCAACAAACGCTTTTAGTTTTTTACATTTGCTTTTGATATGCTATATTTATTTCCAATAGCACAGTATAAGCGATAGTATTGTAAATAAAAGTTTAAACATTTATAGTGTAGTATAGCACAATTTCCGTACTTTTGCTACTTCGCAGCTAGCATTTCGAACACTGATTAAGCTTCTTCCTTATTTATATTCACTGATAGCGGGAAAAAATGTTCACGGGAACTTCACGATAGCAATTTTCCCTCGAATAGAAATGAAAATTTAATGGGAGCATAAATTTCACTTGTTATTCGCGATAGGGGTCATTATTTTGATTTTGCCATATATGAGCCTATGTAGATACTGTACATATGTATGTTTAAATATGCATTTTTCACTTCTACTTATAAACAAATTGTATGTATTTTATTCTACTGTATACTAAAAGTAACAACTTTTAATACTTTCGAGAAATGTTATTTTTAATTCACTTTCCCTCTAGGATAAGGAAACATTTTTTTCTAAAAGTAATAATGAAATTTCAGCGAAATAAAGCAAATGCTTTCCTTTGTTTTGTATATTATATTTCTGGGTTTAATTTTCCACGAAAACTAATATTTTGGGACAAAAGTTTTACTGCCTGCTCATCTAAATGCGATCTTATAAAACAAAAAAATTCAAATTTGTTTTTGTTTTCAATATATTTATAAGAAAGAAACTCTCGATCGCATTTAGATGAATAGGCAGTTAATAATAACATTATATTCAATATGCACATGTTTTGTTCGTAGAACAATACCGCTTTTTCTGAAACTTGTATTCCTATTATTATGTATGTATACGGCATAAACACCCCGACCCAAAATATCTCGTGTGCAGCCCAGATGTGTACTGCCAATTATTCTGCTCAATGAGTTGTTATATACTTCACTTGGAGCCATCAGGATTTCTCCAAAAATTTCATTGTGTGAGCCATTATAGCCGGACTATCGCGGAGGTTCCGGCGTCTCTCCTTGAGTTTCATAGAGTCTCATAGTTACCAATTATAAAGTGTTGTCGTCAGCATTAACATCATAACTTTAGCTATGTATTTGCAAGTTGTAATAATGGCCCGAAATATTTTAGGACAAATTCAGTAAATAGTGTTCATTTATCTTAATGCAACACCTTCCCGGCACACATGAACTAAGTTTCGCGATGAGGGAATAGCAAATTATTTTTCCGCGTCTGTGGAGAATTATTCATCGCGTCCAAAATGTATATACACCCAGTTTTACTTACTCGTGAGAAATTTTAATTTAACACCAAATGACTATTTGATTAAATTAAGCTGCCTGCAATGGCTCCGGTACTCCAAGGCATTGGGTGCATCTAGCAATCATGGACAAACAATTCGATTTTGTTTAGATTCCTTATGGAATAAAAAGATAATTCCAATTCTTAGCACTGCTTTTTTATTATTTAACAAAAACTTCTTTGATTTTTAATTTATTTTATTAAGCTCAGGGTTTAAAAAAATGCTATGTGAAAATTCCTGCTGCTATTGCTAATAGGTGTTATGTGACCTCAAGTCGCTGAAGGTTGTGATGCCAGCCAGCTCAAAACGGCATCCGCAGGGCAGGTCCCAACCCGCAACCTCAGCTGAAGCACGAACAATTAAAATTGTACTCACAAAAACACAAACAAACTAAACAAACAGGAAACATTTCAAAGAGAGGAAAAAGGTGGTATTCCTCTACCTGCCCACCCTACCTGGGACACTATTTATGCTCCTGATGCAAGTTTTACAGTCCCCCAATACCCACACACACTCACCTTACAAACCTGGTCTTACATCTCCTCCCCCGATCAATAAACTTAGCACACGAACATATTCGTTATACTTTATAAATAGAAAAAAGTACATTTTTTATTAAAAAGAAATGTTAAATATAATACTACCACAACTTCACTATATTATAAAAAAAATGCGTATGTTCAATAAATAGATTATTTAAAATATGCTACAAAATATCGGTTTTACTCTTAACATCTAAAAGGTCTCACAACACAAACTTGACTAAAATAAACTTACACTAAAAATCCTAGCTGATGCCTAAATTATAAAAAAATAACTATGGGTTCGTAGATCCTTAAAAAAAACGCAAACAAAAAAATTAAGCAATACCGCCACTATTTCTAAAACTCTTTTCTTTTTATCATGATTGAATTTGATCTAAAACTCCATTTATTAAAACAAAAAAAAAACTTTATTTTTCCTTATCTAGTGCTCTAATACCCTACCTAAACGAGCTCTTTTAGGCGGTCTGTATGTCACCTCCACCACTGGGACAAAAAAATCCACACACAAATCCAATGATAAAAAAACGCTAAAAATTACGGCGTAAACATAAAAACTGATTTAAAAATTTTTTTTTTACCCTATGAGTCTATTTTTTTGAATTTAGGCATTAACTGCACCTAATATATCTTCACAACACGTATACACACAACATAAACTTATTATATAAAAACTGTTTTTTTATTTTATTTTTTTTATTCCTAACTGATATAAATTTTCCTATCTAAGCCTAAGGACTACCCTATTCAAATTGAACCATAATAATAATTTTATAGCACTGGGTGGTTTGGAATTTGACTTCAACCAAAAGTAGTTTAGCTCGTTACCCACAGGTGGCACTCCTGCTTTTAAGTTGCTAGTTTTCATCAAATTGGGTTGTTCCTTCCTTTTCTATTCTTATTTGATTTTATTTGAAAGCACTAAATTCTTAGGTTACCTGTTCTGCTCCTTTTAATTTACTCTTTTCGCATGTTCTTTGCCTTGCCTTTTTCCTTTGACTTCTTCCGGGAAATCCTCCCACGGAGTCTGGAATCCTTCCACAATATATGATCTTTACCGGATTCTCTACACACACAGCACCAATAAAAAACATAGAAATTAGCCACATTTTCAACAGGCTAATACACAAAAAAAAACTTCTAAACACTTACCGGACGCAGAACAGGTTAAAAAAAAGTTTTTTCCAAATCTTTGATTTTAATTTATTTTTTTATTGCCAGGATTTTAGTACCCCTTATTTTATATTTTAATATTTTATATTACTAGCTATTTTTTTATTTATGTCAAATAACTTTTCAAATTTAGTTTCCGGTTACACCACACTCACTTTAAAAAAAATTGACTTTAATATGCATCAAGCGTCTTTACTTTTCAATCACCCAGTTAGAATAAAATTTCTCTATATAACTCACTATATTAAACCCTTTTTTACGTTAATGTCGCAAACACACAGTTATCACTACCACAAATAAATAATAAACAAGTTTCTACATCTATATACTTAAGATCGAGGTGCTTGAACCCTGGCCTTGAACTTATTTTGTTGCTTTATTTCCACATAAATTCCAGAATCTCTGCACCTAAAGAGAAAATTTTATAACCCCTCTCGGGTTTATCCATACTAATAATTCGGGAGCACCCTGTTCCTACATATACCCACTGCACACAGCTTATGTACACACGGCCTATACATTTGACATTTTGACAGCTGTGCAAACCCACATGAATCTGGGTGTATAAATAATTTAGTTTTTTTTTTAAATTAAAATAAATGAAAAGAAATGTGTTTTGCTAAATTTTTTTGTGACAAGCCGTGTTTTTTAGTGTGTTAAATAGATTTGTGAAATAAAACTATAAGAAAAATCACAAAAATATATCTATGCAAAAGCAGTGCATTTTAATGCACCTTTGCATGAAGTTAAATCTCATGACGTGTTTCTGTTGTATGAGATTAAGAGAGACATCGAACTTTCGGTAGAATGACGTCTGTGTTCCACCTTCTGTTCAGGCTAGGGTAAAAGTCGTGATGTTTGGACACCATTGTCATACATTCGTGTAGCAGACTTGCACGCATTTCCACAGGAAATACAATATCAGCAGCAATAGCAATATGCCAAATGTTATAGCAATCACTATACTATTATACTTTGTTATAACCATTTTCAACAACATGCTAATAGCAAAACAAAATATAATAAAGTGTATTTTTCAAACAGCAGCAGCAAAAGCAAACTATTTACGATATTGCTTTTGTTATTATGTGCTGTTGAAAATTACAACAGCATAACAATAGCAAATGATTTTTGTCACTTTGATTGCTGTTGTTAATTGTTTATTCCTTTAGCTTTGACGATAAAATGAAATTGTTTGGGTCTATTTTCGATGGTTGCAAGTCAATGCTGGACGAATTTGAAAGTACGAGTGTAAAACTTTGCAAAAAAAATTTTTATCTCAATAACGTCAAAATTTCGGAAATAATTGCAAAAAATTTAAGAAATTCCCAATACATTACAATCATGAGAAGAAATGCCAAAATTGGTTAAAAACTATAAAAAATTTCCAAATTTGCGTTGCAACCTTTTTGTGTTCTTTCCAAGGCATTTGCTTTTTCCAGTTTTAGCAATTTTTAATAAATTTTAGAGCTTGGTTTCAATTTTGGGGTTTCTCGCGAACTTTTGCAATAAAGTTTTTTTTGGGTATTCAACGTCTTTAAAGTGTTAATGATTTTTAATCAATATTAGATATTGCTATCATGTCGTTCTCAGCAAGTTTTCGCGAATTTTCGCCAATTTCGCAATTTTTTCCAAATTTTTTTCATTCCTTATACTTTAAGAGCTTTTCAATCGATATTATGGCTTCTTTAAATTTTTGCAATTTTTCGCAAATTTTCGCCATAGACCTGATTTTTATAAAGTTTTTGGATTTCACCCATTTTTGGGAATTTTTAACCACTTTGCAATCATTTCACTTTTAACAAAATTTTGCAAATTTTAATAAATATTACAATTTCTTTAAAATTTTCTGCATTCCTTGCCGTGTTAGCGAGTTTTAACCTGCTTTAGGATTGTTTCTCATGTTGCATTTTTTTGCGATGTTTCGCGATTTTCATAAATTTCGTGTTTTGTCTCCTTTTTATAGTTTTAGTGATTTGTAAGACTTTTTCTGATTTTTGCAAATTTATTTCATTTGCACAACAAAGCATATCTTGCTAAACTCTTGACTTTTAATATAGAAAATGGTTAAAAACATTTAAAATAAAAATACATACGTAAGTACATATGTACTTACATATATTTGTACATAAAATTTGTTTTGAGAAAAATCCTAAGGCTCTTATAAAACGGTTGCTATGCTACGAATGTAATTGCTATCGCTACTGCTATTACATTTTTCAACAGCAACAGCAAACAACAGCACAAATAAATTAAAATATAAACAATTAATTTTTGTGGCAACAAACGCTTTTAGTTTTTTACATTTGCTTTTGATATGCTATATTTATTTCCAATAGCACAGTATAAGCGATAGTATTGTAAATAAAAGTTTAAACATTTATAGTGTAGTATAGCACAATTTCCGTACTTTTGCTACTTCGCAGCTAGCATTTCGAACACTGATTAAGCTTCTTCCTTATTTATATTCACTGATAGCGGGAAAAAATGTTCACGGGAACTTCACGATAGCAATTTTCCCTCGAAGGGAAATGAAAATTTAATGGGAGCATAAATTTCACTTGTTATTCGCGATAGGGGTCATTATTTTGATTTTGCCATATATGAGCCTATGTAGATACTGTACATATGTATGTTTAAATATGCATTTTTCACTTCTACTTATAAACAAATTGTATGTATTTTATTCTACTGTATACTAAAAGTAACAACTTTTAATACTTTCGAGAAATGTTATTTTTAATTCACTTTCCCTCTAGGATAAGGAAACATTTTTTTCTAAAAGTAATAATGAAATTTCAGCGAAATAAAGCAAATGCTTTCCTTTATTTTGTATATTATATTTCTGGGTTTAATTTTCCACGAAAACTAATATTTTGGGACAAAAGTTTTACTGCCTGCTCATCTAAATGCGATCTTATAAAACAAAAAAATTCAAATTTGTTTTTGTTTTCAATATATTTATAAGAAAGAAACTCTCGATCGCATTTAGATGAATAGGCAGTTAATAATAACATTATATTCAATATGCACATGTTTTGTTCGTAGAACAATACCGCTTTTTCTGAAACTTGTATTCCTATTATTATGTATGTATACGGCATAAACACCCCGACCCAAAATATCTCGTGTGCAGCCCAGATGTGTACTGCCAATTATTCTGCTCAATGAGTTGTTATATACTTCACTTGGAGCCATCAGGATTTCTCCAAAAAATTTCATTGTGTGAGCCATTATAGCCGGACTATCGCGGAGGTTCCGGCGTCTCTCCTTGAGTTTCATAGAGTCTCATAGTTACCAATTGTAAAGTGTTGTCGTCAGCATTAACATCATAACTTTAGCTATGTATTTGCAAGTTGTAATAATGGCCCGAAATATTTTAGGACAAATTCAGTAAATAGTGTTCATTTATCTTAATACTAACACATTTATCTTAAGACTACCTCCATGCAACACCTTCCCGGCACACATGAACTAAGTTTCGCGATGAGGGAATAGCAAATTATTTTTCCGCGTCTGTGGAGAATTATTCATCGCGTCCAAAATGTATATACACCCAGTTTTACTTACTCGTGAGAAATTTTAATTTAACACCAAATGACTATTTGATTAAATTAAGCTGCCTGCAATGGCTCCGGTACTCCAAGGCATTGGGTGCATCTAGCAATCATGGACAAACAATTCGATTTTGTTTAGATTCCTTATGGAATAAAAAGATAATTCCAATTCTTAGCACTGCTTTTTTATTATTTAACAAAAACTTCTTTGATTTTTAATTTATTTTATTAAGCTCAGGGTTTAAAAAAAATGCTATGTGAAAATTCCTGCTGCTATTGCTAATAGGTGTTATGTGACCTCAAGTCGCTGAAGGTTGTGATGCCAGCCAGCTCAAAACGGCATCCGCAGGGCAGGTCCCAACCCGCAACCTCAGCTGAAGCACGAACAATTAAAATTGTACTCACAAAAACACAAACAAACTAAACAAACAGGAAACATTTCAAAGAGAGGAAAAAGGTGGTATTCCTCTACCTGCCCACCCTACCTGGGACACTATTTATGCTCCTGATGCAAGTTTTACAGTCCCCCAATACCCACACACACTCACCTTACAAACCTGGTCTTACATCTCCTCCCCCGATCAATAAACTTAGCACACGAACATATTCGTTATACTTTATAAATAGAAAAAAGTACATTTTTTATTAAAAAGAAATGTTAAATATAATACTACCACAACTTCACTATATTATAAAAAAAATGCGTATGTTCAATAAATAGATTATTTAAAATATGCTACAAAATATCGGTTTTACTCTTAACATCTAAAAGGTCTCACAACACAAACTTGACTAAAATAAACTTACACTAAAAATCCTAGCTGATGCCTAAATTATAAAAAAATAACTATGGGTTCGTAGATCCTTAAAAAAAACGCAAACAAAAAAATTAAGCAATACCGCCACTATTTCTAAAACTCTTTTCTTTTTATCATGATTGAATTTGATCTAAAACTCCATTTATTAAAACAAAAAAAAAACTTTATTTTTCCTTATCTAGTGCTCTAATACCCTACCTAAACGAGCTCTTTTAGGCGGTCTGTATGTCACCTCCACCACTGGGACAAAAAAATCCACACACAAATCCAATGATAAAAAAACGCTAAAAATTACGGCGTAAACATAAAAACTGATTAAAAAATTTTTTTTTTACCCTATGAGTCTATTTTTTTGAATTTAGGCATTAACTGCACCTAATATATCTTCACAACACGTATACACACAACATAAACTTATTATATAAAAACTGTTTTTTTATTTTATTTTTTTTATTCCTAACTGATATAAATTTTCCTATCTAAGCCTAAGGACTACCCTATTCAAATTGAACCATAATAATAATTTTATAGCACTGGGTGGTTTGGAATTTGACTTCAACCAAAAGTAGTTTAGCTCGTTACCCACAGGTGGCACTCCTGCTTTTAAGTTGCTAGTTTTCATCAAATTGGGTTGTTCCTTCCTTTTCTATTCTTATTTGATTTTATTTGAAAGCACTAAATTCTTAGGTTACCTGTTCTGCTCCTTTTAATTTACTCTTTTCGCATGTTCTTTGCCTTGCCTTTTTCCTTTGACTTCTTCCGGGAAATCCTCCCACGGAGTCTGGAATCCTTCCACAATATATGATCTTTACCGGATTCTCTACACACACAGCACCAATAAAAAACATAGAAATTAGCCACATTTTCAACAGGCTAATACACAAAAAAAAACTTCTAAACACTTACCGGACGCAGAACAGGTTAAAAAAAAGTTTTTTCCAAATCTTTGATTTTAATTTATTTTTTTATTGCCAGGATTTTAGTACCCCTTATTTTATATTTTAATATTTTATATTACTAGCTATTTTTTTATTTATGTCAAATAACTTTTCAAATTTAGTTTCCGGTTACACCACACTCACTTTAAAAAAAATTGACTTTAATATGCATCAAGCGTCTTTACTTTTCAATCACCCCAGTTAGAATAAAATTTCTCTATATAACTCACTATATTAAACCCTTTTTTACGTTAATGTCGCAAACACACAGTTATCACTACCACAAATAAATAATAAACAAGTTTCTACATCTATATACTTAAGATCGAGGTGCTTGAACCCTGGCCTTGAACTTATTTTGTTGCTTTATTTCCACATAAATTCCAGAATCTCTGCACCTAAAGAGAAAATTTTATAACCCCTCTCGGGTTTATCCATACTAATAATTCGGGAGCACCCTGTTCCTACATATACCCACTGCACACAGCTTATGTACACACGGCCTATACATTTGACATTTTGACAGCTGTGCAAACCCACATGAATCTGGGTGTATAAATAATTTAGTTTTTTTTTAAATTAAAATAAATGAAAAGAAATGTGTTTTGCTAAATTTTTTTGTGACAAGCCGTGTTTTTTAGTGTGTTAAATAGATTTGTGAAATAAAACTATAAGAAAAATCACAAAAATATATCTATGCAAAAGCAGTGCATTTTAATGCACCTTTGCATGAAGTTAAATCTCATGACGTGTTTCTGTTGTATGAGATTAAGAGAGACATCGAACTTTCGGTAGAATGACGTCTGTGTTCCACCTTCTGTTCAGGCTAGGGTAAAAGTCGTGATGTTTGGACACCATTGTCATACATTCGTGTAGCAGACTTGCACGCATTTCTCAAACAAAATATATCATCATAAACATGTGGCACGAATGATGATCGCCCGCAACATAGGTTCCACAGGAAATACAATATCAGCAGCAATAGCAATATGCCAAATGTTATAGCAATCACTATACTATTGTACTTTGTTATAACCATTTTCAACAACATGCTAATAGCAAAACAAAATATAATAAAGTGTATTTTTCAAACAGCAGCAGCAAAAGCAAACTATTTACGATATTGCTTTTGTTATTATGTGCTGTTGAAAATTACAACAGCATAACAATAGCAAATGATTTTTGTCACTTTGATTGCTGTTGTTAATTGTTTATTCCTTTAGCTTTGACGATAAAATGAAATTGTTTGGGTCTATTTTCGATGGTTGCAAGTCAATGCTGGACGAATTTGAAAGTACGAGTGTAAAACTTTGCAAAAAAAATTTTTATCTCAATAACGTCAAAATTTCGGAAATAATTGCAAAAAATTTAAGAAATTCCCAATACATTACAATCATGAGAAGAAATGCCAAAATTGGTTAAAAACTATAAAAAATTTCCAAATTTGCGTTGCAACCTTTTTGTGTTCTTTCCAAGGCATTTGCTTTTTCCAGTTTTAGCAATTTTTAATAAATTTTAGAGCTTGGTTTCAATTTTGGGGTTTCTCGCGAACTTTTGCAATAAAGTTTTTTTTGGGTATTCAACGTCTTTAAAGTGTTAATGATTTTTAATCAATATTAGATATTGCTATCATGTCGTTCTCAGCAAGTTTTCGCGAATTTTCGCCAATTTCGCAATTTTTTCCAAATTTTTTTCATTCCTTATACTTTAAGAGCTTTTCAATCGGCTTCTTTAAATTTTTGCAATTTTTCGCAAATTTTCGCCATAGACCTGATTTTTATAAAGTTTTTGGATTTCACCCATTTTTGGGAATTTTTAACCACTTTGCAATCATTTCACTTTTAACAAAATTTTGCAAATTTTAATAAATATTACAATTTCTTTAAAATTTTCTGCATTCCTTGCCGTGTTAGCGAGTTTTAACCTGCTTTAGGATTGTTTCTCATGTTGCATTTTTTTGCGATGTTTCGCGATTTTCATAAATTTCGTGTTTTGTCTCCTTTTTATAGTTTTAGTGATTTGTAAGACTTTTTCTGATTTTTGCAAATTTATTTCATTTGCACAACAAAGCATATCTTGCTAAACTCTTGACTTTTAATATAGAAAATGGTTAAAAACATTTAAAATAAAAATACATACGTAAGTACATATGTACTTACATATATTTGTACATAAAATTTGTTTTGAGAAAAATCCTAAGGCTCTTATAAAACGGTTGCTATGCTACGAATGTAATTGCTTATTTATATTCACTGATAGCGGGAAAAAATGTTCACGGGAACTTCACGATAGCAATTTTCCCTCGAAGGGAAATGAAAATTTAATGGGAGCATAAATTTCACTTGTTATTCGCGATAGGGGTCATTATTTTGATTTTGCCATATATGAGCCTATGTAGATACTGTACATATGTATGTTTAAATATGCATTTTTCACTTCTACTTATAAACAAATTGTATGTATTTTATTCTACTGTATACTAAAAGTAACAACTTTTAATACTTTCGAGAAATGTTATTTTTAATTCACTTTCCCTCTAGGATAAGGAAACATTTTTTTCTAAAAGTAATAATGAAATTTCAGCGAAATAAAGCAAATGCTTTCCTTTGTTTTGTATATTATATTTCTGGGTTTAATTTTCCACGAAAACTAATATTTTGGGACAAAAGTTTTACTGCCTGCTCATCTAAATGCGATCTTATAAAACAAAAAAAATTCAAATTTGTTTTTGTTTTCAATATATTTATAAGAAAGAAACTCTCGATCGCATTTAGATGAATAGGCAGTTAATAATAACATTATATTCAATATGCACATGTTTTGTTCGTAGAACAATACCGCTTTTTCTGAAACTTGTATTCCTATTATTATGTATGTATACGGCATAAACACCCCGACCCAAAATATCTCGTGTGCAGCCCAGATGTGTACTGCCAATTATTCTGCTCAATGAGTTGTTATATACTTCACTTGGAGCCATCAGGATTTCTCCAAAAAATTTCATTGTGTGAGCCATTATAGCCGGACTATCGCGGAGGTTCCGGCGTCTCTCCTTGAGTTTCATAGAGTCTCATAGTTACCAATTATAAAGTGTTGTCGTCTGAGACCACTGTGTCCGGCTAGTAGTCTGAGTTCATTACTGTTCATTAACAGTAAATGGCGAGCAAACACCACCTGAGCCCAGGAAATATTCTTCTCTTTGAAGTATCCACGTGAAATACCAAAGAAGGGCGCCGGTCCCATTAATCTACTTTGGGCTCCTCTGTTGGTTAGACAGTCAGCCCGCTCTTTCAAACATGGCTTCATGGCCAGGCACGCAGCATAACGTCACTTTATTATGAGCGTGAAGCTAATTAAGATATCGTATGCCATACGTTGACAACACGTAACTGATTTTTACAACTTTTCATTTGAAGAAATTACATTAAAATTGAGGGGCTGAGGTAAAAAAAAAAGTGAGCTAGATGCAGGAATCAACACAGACCTGTATGATAATCTCAAAAAACTGTATGTATTGTAGCTCTAGTATAGCTAAATACATATTGTAAGCAAATTTCTTCAAACTCCTTTTCGCCCAAAAGTGGTAACAGTTCTCATTCCTCTGAACATCCTATATCTAGAAGTAGAAAAAAAATTCATGTTTATTAAAAGTGCTTATAATGAAAAATCCCCAAATCCCTCCTCACGAAAATCTGTCCCCAAATGGAACTTGAAATCCCCAATTTGGGGACAAATCCCCTCATCTGGCTACACTATTTAAGACCAAGATTCTATTCTACCCATGGTGATATAAGTATACAGGTGGCAGCATAACGTCAGCTGATTATTTTTGTCGCTGCTAGTTTTGTGCATAATCGACGTCCAGCACGTATATATTTTTGACAAGCATCATCTATTTTTTTGTGGTATTGTGGTATCTGTTTCCCTTATGCGGTCACCTGTATCCTTATTTCACCATGATACAATAACTCTACGTCTCCACCTAACTTGAAATGCTGTTGTAACTTGAAGTTATGACTGCGTTGATAAAACAACTGCACTAACAACTATGTTATAACCTGAAAACAGCATTAACTTGAGCGGTCTACACTTAACATTAACTTGAAGTTAATGTTAAGTTAGGTGTAGACTGCAAATAATATAGGTATCACCATGGTAGAATAATATAATAGGTAGCCGCATAAAGCTATGTGAAAACACAGCTTTATGCGGAATGTCACTTTTTTATACACATGTGATATCTTGTGTATATCAAAATTTGCGGTTTACATAACTGGGGGTCTCCACGAGCAATAAACTTGGAAATAATTATGTTCTCAGCTGTTATAACATTAAATTCAAATATTATATTCTATTAATAATTACTTTTTTAATTATTGCTTTATTACTTTATTAATAATTGTCTTATTATTACATTTTTCTTCATTTTTAAAGTTTTGGAGAAAAGTGCAAATATAATGTAATAGGAAATTGTTTGTATGGGGCACTTATTGTACCAAATAAAAGCTTGGAAATAAGAACTGAGATCCGCACAAAAACAAAACATAACATAAATAAGGCCAAGTTCCTATCCAAAAATTTCGGCCGTAAAAAGTACTGAGATCAAAATAAGGACCAAGTTCTTGATAGGTACAACCATCTCATTTCTAGACGCCTGTTAGCTTGGCAATATTTTTGTTTGCCTTTCTAATATGGGAAAGAATTATGGGAAAAATGTTGCCAAGCTTACATGTTGCCTAGAAATGAGATGATATTGTAACTATCAAGAACTTATATTTTTGTGCGGATACCATCTACAAGAGATTCATTCCGTAGAATATATAAAATATAGTAATAAATAATGCAGAAAGAAAAAAATTTTGCAGCAAGAAAGTCACAATCAATATTTTTACTATAGCTACTTAATAACTGAAAATTAATGACATTTTTTTATTTTTACAACTAAAAGGCTTCGGCAATACATCAAACTGTTTGATCAAATTCATGTATGTATTGGAAATATTTTGTTTTGCTGAGCACAGCACAGCACCACATCAAATTCATATTATCAAACTTCATTTGACAGTTATTGTGAAAAAGAAAGAACATGTGTTTATTTCGAACGTATTTGCTTGTGAGTCCAAATTGATTATTAGGCTAAGGTACGTAACGTTTTAATTCAGAAAGAATATTTGCGGTGATAACAGGGAGTTTTTTAGATATAGGATCTACTCCCCTGTCACGGTCGCCATATAACATTAAATTCAAATATTATAGTCTATTAATAATTACTTTATTACTTTTTTAATTATTGCTTTATTACTTTATTAATAATTGTCTTATTACTAACTAACTCTATTACTGATTAAAAACTAAACTTATATACTCAAAATAAAAGGGCGTCATGAATGCATGTGCTTAATATTGTGCACTGATCAAATACCTTTAAGTGCATTGGCACACATCACGAGTAATTTGCTAGTTAAGTGTTAATATAAATAATCCGCGTTTGGTTTCAAAGATCTTAAATTTCATTAATATTTTTATGTCGCTGTTTTATTGCAGCAAAATATAATTTTCAAGTGTCCTAAATATTCAGCATTCTTTAATGACACATGCATTCATTACACCTCCCCTTTTGAATGAATGGTTTTATAATTGTCAGGACAATTTTAAGACCATTTTAAAAATATTGTTGTTATTTTACATATACAATATATATATTATATTTTTTTTCGTTTTATATGAAAAATGCGTAATTTTTGGAAAACTTAAAATATGTATGTATGTGTTTTAGTTGGTAAATAGTTTTAGGGGATCCTCCTAACTATAGTTAATCCTTATGAAATAATTTTACTCTATTTTTGTGAACCGTAGAGTTCTTATTATTTTTTTCTTATTACTATATTCTTATCTTCTATTGCAATGACCTTATAAGGCCCTGTGTATAATTGATCTAGTTTGCGACCAGGTGCATTCTCCACTAGGACCATGTCATTTATTTGAATGTCTTGTGGACACGACATTATCATAGATTTCCTTTTGCTTAAGTTTTGTCTTTTCAATTAACAATTTGGCTCTTTGGTGTGTCAATTGTAGCCTATATTTAACCTCCTTATCGTAGGCTTCAAAATTATATATTGCATCTACCTCCCCTTTCAGAAGAAAGTTGAGCGGTGTGGGCGGTTTCCCGAAAACCAGCTCAAATGGACAGTAACCATGTACCGATGAAGGGGTTGTATTATAGCAGAATTCAAAGTAGGTTACCCACTCGTCCCAGTCTGTTTTGCTGGGTGATAAATAAGTTCTTAGGTACTCGTTGAGTGTTCTATGAGAACGTTCAACGGCACCTAAAGTTTCATGGTGGTATGCTGTGGAGTGTAATTGCCTTATGCCAAGTAATTTTCAGAGTTCTACAATTACCTGATTTTTATATTCCGTGCCCATGTCTGTGAGTAGAGTTTTCATGGGTCCGAATTTTAATATGCAATTCATAAAAATTGCTTTTGCCACATTTTTCGCCGATTTATCAGGTATGGGGACGGCTATTAGATATTTAAATAAGTCACATAAAATTGTAACCGCGTATTCATTTCCTGCGTTTGATTTTATAAATGGCTCTATTGTATCTATAACGACGATATCAAAAGGCTTAGCGGGAGTTGGTGTAATTGCTAAATTCTCTTTTTGTTTTGGACGTACTTTGTTCAACTGCCATTGCACACAGTTTTTTACATACTTGGTAACTTGTTTAGTCATCTTTTTCCAGAAGTAGTCGTTTCTGAGCTTATTTAATAATCTTGTGATCCCTGGGTGGCCACCGAGCAGTGGATCATCATGATTTTTCTTTATTATTTCAAGTTTTTCTCTTTCATTAGTTATTATTTTTACTTTCGGTGCTAGCGCAATTTCTAGATTGTTTAATATTTTGTTCGCGATTTCCTTAAAATCATTAACGCGAGTATTTTCAAATATTATATCATTGAGCGATAGTTGCAACTTTTGAATGCCTATATTATTAGCCATATTTTCTAGCTTTGGTAAGAATTGATCTTTCCATTAATAATAAATTCATTCATCGCGATTGTAATGAATATATGTTTCCCTTTTATTAGTGAACACCTAAATGTATCTACTATTTGGGTAAACTTCAAACGAACTAATTTTCTAACATCATTTTTGTTAGTAATTTCATATGCGCGAGGCTTATTGCCTATTGGTTCAGTATTAAAATTTGTATTAATGGTATTAATAGTGTTGTTTTTATTTTGTAATCGTGTAGTGACTTTTAGTATATTAATGTTTTCACCCATTTCTTTAATGTCACTGAAATTCATGCGTGATAGAGCGCCAGCTCCACAGTTTTGTTTTCCTTGTATATATTCTATTGAAAAATCGTATTCCTCAAGGGCTAGTCTCATTCGCGTGAGTTTAGATGAAGGGTTTTTCATTGAAAATAGGTATACTAATGGTCTATGGTCGCTTCTAACTAGAAATTTCGTCCCATAGACAATTGGGCGGAAAAAGTTTATAGCCCAGTGTATTACGGTTAGTTCTTGTTCGATAACTGATTTATTTGATTCACCCTTAGTAAAGGCCCTTGACGCATAAGCTACAGGTAGCTGAATACCATTATATTATTGGCTAAGAATAGCTCCGCAGGCGTCTTTACTTGCATTAGTTGTGATGCAAAATTTGTTTTCAAAATTCGGATATTGTAATATTTGCTGTGATAACAGGGAATTTTTTAGATATTGGATCTACCTCCCCTGTCACGGTCGCCATATAACATTAAATTCAAAAATTATAGTCTATTAATAATTACTTTATTACTTTTTTAATTATTGCTTTATTACTTTATTAATAATTGTCTTATTACTAACTAACTCTATTACTGATTAAAAACTAAACTTATATACTCAAAATAAAAGGGCGTCATGAATGCATGTGCTTAATATTGTGCACTGATCAAATTCCTTTAAGTGCATTGGCACACATCACGAGTAATTTGCTAGTTAAGTGTTAATATAAATAATCCGCGTTTGGTTTTAAAGATCTTAAATTTCATTAATATTTTTATGTCGCTGTTTTATTGCAGCAAAATATAATTTTCAAGTGTCCAAAATATTCAGCATTCTTTAATGACACATGCATTCATTACACTGTCAAATTCTATTTCCAACATCATATGTTCACGTGTGGACCGCAGAAACATTTATTTGCAAATAAATTGCGACATAATTGTTCAAACTTATGTTCAAGAAATAATGTTGAACATAAGCTGTCAAATTTTATCGGCATTTGTTGTTTGCGTGAATTAAATAAAAGAAACTTGTAGCTGTGGTAAAAATACATTGTGTTTTAAATAAAATAAAGCAAATTAAAGTAAAATAGTTTTAAACAAAATTAAATAAACTGAAATAAAGACAAAAAACATCGATCCATTCTCAGTGAATTTTTTAAATTTATGTCCAATACCACAATACGTGTTCTATAGCTCAGAACATAAGCCTGTACATGAACATATTTGTGCTGTTATTCTGCCGACGTATTGTGGTATTGGACATAAATTGACAAAATTCACTGTGAATGGATCGATGTTTTTTGTCTTTATTTTAATTTATTTAATTTTGTTTAAACTATTTTATTTTAATTGGCTTTATTTTATTTAAAAAACTTTGTATTTTTACCACAACTACAAGTTTCTTTTGTTTAATTCACGCAAACAACAAATGCCGATCAAATTTGACAGCTTATGTTCAACATTATTTCTTGAACATAAGTTTGAACAATTATGTCGCAATTTATTTGCAAATAAATGTTTCTGCGGTCCACACGTGAACATATGATGTTGGAAATAGAATTTGACAGCTGAGAACATAATTATTTCCCAGTTTATTGCTCGTGGAGACCCCCAATAAGGTTTATAATTTTTGTGTTCACCTGTTGGTATGTTACGTACATTTGACATAACCTATAAAGCAAAACAATCATAAAACGGCCGAGTGGTTATACACATTTTATTATTATATATACTTCTTTTATTTAATTTTACACTTATTTTATTTAATATAACACTTTATTAATTTAATGGTTAATTTATTTCATTTTCCCGCCCGCAAACAATTGCTTTATTAAAAACCAGCTGATGTCAGATGCTTTGTCACTTCAAAATAGAACTCATTCTAAATCATGTGTACTGTACACATAGAAATAACACAGCTTAATTAATACAAATGTACATTTTGGGATAGAAAATGTCAAACATTAATGTGTGTGTTTGTATAACAGAAGCATCAAACATACGTGGTATTGTGTGTGCAACGTAGTATTTCACATATATGTACACATATGACAGTTGGTACCATGAAAAAAGCAAATAAATAAAATAATCAGCTGGCGTTCCAGGGCTACCTTGTACATTATTCTACCATGGGTATCACCACGACGACAACAAATACAACACCACAAAACACATGTATTGTGTTGGTAGAAACACACCAGAAATGTGTCAAATCTATTATGTGTGTGTTGCACACATTCATAAGCTCTCTCAAATTTACTAACACATGCCCGTTGTTGATAGAAAACTCCCAGCCATGTGTCAAAATCTATTGTCTGTGTGACGCACACATTCTCAAATTTACTAAAACAGCTGTTCTTGTAGTGGTACCTGTTCAATCTACCTTGACAAATGACAATTTAGAGAACTTGACGAAACTTTTTCTTAAGTACATTATAGTTTGAAACATACAATTTCTATGCATTCGCACCGTTGCTTAAGCTAGCTTAACCCAAGACATGCATATTATAGTTAGGCCTTAAGCTAAGTACTCTGTTCAAATTTGCGAAAAATGTTTATCAACATTAGTTTTTTCATGCGAAAAATATGACAAATAACCAATTATAATAGCCCTTGAAAGTATGCTGCAATTGTGTACGTTTAAAAAAAAACCGAATGTGATTGTTGTAAATTCCACACGAAAAATTGGTGCTTATATTATTTCGCATGAAGACACAAAATGTTGTAGATACATTTCATATGTTTACACAAAATAAAGAGAGTACTACTTCTGCAACAATTTTTCATGAGAAATTAGTGAAAATTAGTTTTATATGAACTTTTGACAGCAGTTCGCACGAAATGATGAACACAGTATCATGCTTTAAACAAGAATTACTCTCTTGCTCGCTAAAAGCGAGTTAAAATAGCTAGAAAATAGCTAAAAGTAAAATATTTCCAAACATTTTGTGATAAATCGCTAAAAACTTTTATTGAGAATTTCTAATTTCAAAATTCCTCAAAAATATAAAAAAATAGGTAGCAAATAGTCAAAATAACCAAAATAGGAAATTATTTTGCGATTTATCGTAAAAGTTTTTAAAATTCAGCGGCGAAAAACTATATTTCCTTCCCAAAACGAACAAAATATCTAGAGTTTTTATTGTGTGGCTAAAAAATTTAAAAAATGTATGTTTAATTTGAAGCTTCTCCTCAAAAGCTTAAGCTGTATCTGCAAGCAATAAAAATAAGTAAAACTATTGCAATTCATTAATAGCTTAAGCTTAAATATGTGCAGAGAAGTCGCTATAATGTGAACGGTGATGTACTCTTTTAAAATTCCTAAATAAGTGAATATAATTTAATCACTCTCACTTATTTATAAGATTCGCTATTATTTAAAATCACGATTTCATTGTAGTAATCAATTTAAGCACAAATTTGTCAATTGAGTTTAATTTAAATATAAGTAGCAAAATTATAAAACGGACGAACTTACATTTACATACTTCCAGTACACATAACAATGTTTTCATAAGTTCGAAATTGTTCCTTGGAATATTAATCATGACCAATTCTTTCTGAATATAACGTTACGAACATTAGCCTAGTAATCAGTTTGGATTCACAAAGGTAGGACTTTAGTTTATTCTATTCTAAGCTTTCAAAACTGGTTTCAAATAATTTTGAGGAAGAAATGCTTTGAAAAAACAAAAGATCTATAATAGAAAAATCGCTAGATTTCCCGCTAACGGTTGCATGAATAATCGCCCAAAGAACAATCGCCCAAAGTCCCAAAATGAACAATCGCCCAACATTTTTGGGCTTTTATTCATAATGAACAAAGACCCACAAAAAAAGTCAAAATCGCCCAAAATTTTGTGAAAAATCACCCAAATACGAAAATGAACGATCGCCCATTAATTTGGGTCATTATTCATTATGTCTAATCACCCAAGCTTATGATGAACAATCGCCCAAAAGGCTGAATGAACAATCGCCCAAGCCACATAAATGAACAAAAAAATGTAAAAACAATTTGGGCGATTGTTCATTAATTTGGGTCTTTCGACATTATTGAAATATGTGGGCTATTCTTCATTATCAATGATCACCTTAGCTTCAAAAATGTCAAAAGACCCAAATTTGTTTTTTGGGCGATTGTTTATTTATCTTATTTTTATAAAAACGTAAAAATAGTAAACATTTTCCTTTCCTATTTTTCTGAAAAACTGACGTATCGACAAGCCGCTTAGTTATATGAAATAATGTATACCTAGAGAAACTCTCCGATATAGCCGACCTTCGGCAGGGCTTACTAATTGTCTCTTCTATGTATGTCCAACAGCGGCTTCGCTGAATAATAATTTTCTGCCAGGAAGGCCTTCCACCGGGCTTAATGATTTTCGCTTTTATGTATGCATGTTCAACAGCGGCTACGCTGAAGAATTGTTTCTGCACAGCTGGCCTTCAGCCAGGCTTAATGATTTTCTCATCTGTGTATGTTCGTCAGCAGCTTCGCTGAAAAATGATTTTCTGCCTGGAAGGCTTTCGGCCGGGCTTAGTAATTTCCTAATCTATGTATGCCAAACAGCAGCTATGCAGAAAATCATTCTTCAGCGAAGCTGCTGACGGACATACACAGATTAGCAAATCATTAAGCCCGGCCAGGCAGAATCGCATTATTCAACGAAACCACTGTTAGACATACATAGATGTGGAAATCATTAAGCGGCTTCGCTTTTATGTATGTTCAATAACGGCTTTGCTGAAGTATTACATGTTGGCACAGCCGGCCTTCGGCCGGGATTAATGATTTTCTTATCTGTTTATTTCCATCAGCGGGCTTCGTTGAAGAACTATTTTCTGTCTGGGAGGCCTTTGGCAGGGCTTAATGATTTTCTCATTCATATATGTATGTATGCCCAACAGCGGCAGAAAAACATTCTTCAGCGAAGCCGCTGTTGGACATACAAAAAAGATAAAATTATTAAACCCGGCCAAAGGCCGACTATGCAGAACATCGTTCTTCAGCGGAGCCGCTGTAGGACATACATATGTAGATTAAAAAAGCAATAAGCCCGGCCAGACAAAAAATCATTATTCAGCGAAGTCGCTGTTGGAAGTCATTAAGCGAAGAATGATTTTGTGCATGGCCGGCCTTCGGCCGGGCTTAATGATTTTCTAAACTATGTATGTATGCTCAACAGCGGCTTCGCTGAAGAATTATTGCCTGCATAGCCGGCCTTTGGCCGGGCTTAATGATTTTCTTATCTTTGTATGTCTTACAGCGGCATTGCTGAAGAATACTTTTTTGCCTTTGGCCTGGAGGACCTTCGATCTGGCTCCATAATTTTTTATCTACATATGTATGAATGTTCAACAGCGGCTTCGCTGAAGAATTGTTTCTGCACAGCTGGCCTTCGGCGGGGCCTAATGATTTTCTCATCTATGTATGCCCAACAGCGGCTATGCAGAAAAACATTCTTCAGACGCTGTTGTTGTTCAACAGCGGCTTCGCTGAAGAATTATTTTATGCTTGGCCGGCCTTCGGCCGGGCTTAATGATTTTCTCTTTTCTATATATTCTGTATATTCTATATATTCTGCGGCTTTGCCTAAGAATTACTTTTTGCACAGCAGGCCTTAGGCCTGGTTTAATGATTTTTCTCATCTGTGTATGTCCATCAGCGGCTTCGCTGAAGCATGATTTTCTTCCTGGAAGCCCTTCGGCCAGGCTTAATGATTTTGTCATCTATGTATGCTCAGAAAAAATTCTTCAACGAAGTCGCTGTTGGACATACTAAAAATAGAATATCATTAAGCCCAGCTAAGGGCCGACTATGCAGGAGATCATTCTTCAGCGGACCCGCTGTTGGACATACACAGATGAGAATAACATTAATCCCGCCCGAAGGCCTGCTGTGCACAAAGTAGTTCTTCAGCGAAGCCGCTGTTGAATATACACAAAATAGAAAATCATCAAGCCCGGCCAAAGGCCGGCTATGCAGCAAATCGTGCTTCAGCAAAGCCGCTGTTGGACATACATAGATGTGGGCTCATTAATATTCTAATCTATATCGAAATGTTTCACTAATACTTTTCTTCTTAATTCGCCGAGTTCTGTAAGGAACCATATTCAGATTGCGGTACCGTATAAACCATAGAATCCCTACAACATATAAAGCACTTAATTATTTTTGGCGATTATTCTTAAAAACTTTGTGTGATTTAACATAATGAACAATGATCCAGAGAGATGGGCGATTGTTCACTTTGTGGTTTGGGGGATTATTCACAAAATTTTGGCGATTTGCACTTTGTTTGGGTCTTTTTTCATTATGAACAATAGCCCAAAAACGTTGGGCGATTGTTCATTTGGGTGATTTGACATTTTCCTTCACAGAAATATTTGAAAAGCAAAATATTCACTACTTTATACAAAACATAAATGTACAATTGCCCAAAAAATATTTTTTGGGTCGTTGTACATTTTTGTAAAATGGGTGATCGTTCATAATGAACAATCACCCAAAAAAGTATTTATGTCAAAACACCCAAGACCAATGAACAAACGCCCAAATTTACAAAAACAAATTTTTGGGCGATTGTTCTTTGGGCAATTATTCATGCAACCATTGTATACCATGGATGCAAAAGTTGGTACAATTGTACTATTTTTTAGCACGTTTTGAAAGTCAAATGTACAATAGCACCCCAATGACTAATTTAGCAGTAATTTAAAATTTTGAAGAGTGACGGGGTTTGTTTGAATTTGGAACGATTTTCCGTCATCCCACGTCTAATTTGGTTGATAAACAGATTGGTTTCGGATAGTGCCATCTTCAGTGTTCTCTTAAATATTCAAGAAGTATGAAAATGGTTCCGAATTGTTAAGTCTTTAAAAAACGACAACATATGTGTCTGTTGGTCGAAGGTATAAAAGAAAAATTAACTAAATAAACTGATATTTACTAATATTCCAAGAATTGCGAGAGTAATATTATCCATTCCACATTAATCTGCAACAATGAAAAGGATATAAAAATATAACGAAAACCAAAGAGAGCTATACCGTTTGTTTCGATTGTGTTCAATCTAATCAAAACAACGGATTTGCTGAAGCCATCTAATTCGTGACTAAAAGTTTATTAGCAAGAAGCATATCCCAAATAATCCTTTTATATTCAGATCTCAACAACTTATAGTCTTTTGTGTGCCTTTTGAAAATTTAATATTAATTGTTAAAACTATCTACACATGCGATGATTCTGATGAACAGAGGCCTTATCTTTCCATTAATTGCATTGTTGATAGCATGGTAGAATAATATACAAGGTAGCCCTGGAACGCTAGCTGATTATTTTTTTATTTGCTTTTTATGGTACGAACTGTCAAATGTTGTGTATATGTGAAATAACTACGTTGCACACACAATACCACACGTATGTTTGCTACTTCTGATATACAAACACACATATAGTCTATGTCCATACGAGTCAACTTTAGCTGAGCAACTTTTGAGTATATGGGAGAGAGAGAGAGCTGAGAAGATAGGGAAGGGGTACACTGCTTCATGTACATGCAATTTCATTAGTCTATAGGTGTGTTTGAGTATTTTTCCAGTAATGTTTATCCAGTAACACAATGATAGAGAGTACAATCGAATTTAGTCTCTATTCAAAATATATTCAAAAAAGTTGTCGATCAACATTTTGTAAAAGCTTGCAAGTAATAATAGGTGTTTTTGAGTACTTTTCCAGTAATGTTTATCCAGTAACACAATGATAGAGAGTAAAATCAAATTTACTCTCCATCCAAAAAAGTTATCGAACAACATTTTGTAAAAACTTGTAACAACATAAACTTCAAATTGTTAAAAATATTTTCAACTATTTTTATTGAAAAAATGTTTAAACATACATATAAATTATTTATATTTATTAATCGAGCTTAAGGTCTTCTTTTTTATAAAAAAGTTTTAATGATCCAATATTTCGCCCCTTCTTTGTGTGGCTTCTTCAGGGAAATATGTGTAATTGTCAATAAATATTAATAACAATTAAAAGTTTTAACAAATTTCAAATAAATACAAAAAGCTTTTTGAATCTAAATTGATTATTAGGCTAAGGTTTGTAACGTAATATTCAGAAAGAATTGGGCATGATTAATATTCCAAGGAGCAAGGGAAAAATTAACATCAACTTAATTTTTTTAACATACACAGCAGAACAGATAAAATTATCAAGTGTAAGGCTACTATTACGTTTTTAATGCGTTGCAGAAAATCAGGTATTATACCTAAATTTATAAAAAACGTTACTAAAAATATTTCTCAAATTTTTCATGGTCAAACATCAATTAAAAATGCAATTATGAGTTATATACGAGGACCACAAAGCAAAATTCTTAATGCAGGAGTTGTTTTCGTTAAAAAATAGTTTAAGAAGATTTTTAATAATGAAAAATTGAACAATTTTCTAGAATACGAAGATGTATTAGCATTTGCATTAATAATGAAAACTAAACAGGTACATATAAATAAATTCAATTGTCTTATTAATTTGCAAAAACAAGAATTAGGAATTAGGTTTAATAAAAATTGGTTTATTAATAAGTCTGACTCAGATATACCAATAGATGTGCAATACATCTTTTCGTAATAAAAGTTACAGAATCGCACTCCTGGCCATTTCCTGTTCATTTCTATCCTGCAGAGTCTGAACAAAGTCTTCCCCGTCAGATATTATCTTTATAATTGGAAAGTTTTCTTTTTCAACAGGTAAACCATACTTTTTTCCTTTTAGGAAAAAAGTATAGTTTACCTGTTGAAAAAGAAAACTTTCCAATTATAAAGATAATATCTGACGGGGAAGACTTTGTTCAGACTCTGCAGGATAGAAATGAACAGGAAATGGCCAGGAGTGCGATTCTGTAACTTTTATTACGATAATCGTATCGTTAAAATAAATATATCGAAAATTTATCGAATTTGGTATTCAGTAAGATTTATAACGATATTCCTGTCGGTTAACTAGCGACAATAATTTTTCTGTTGTTAAAAGATAGACAAGGATCATCTATGCAGCATATAAACACTTTTAAGTATAAATATCAATATTTCTATTATTTAAAAATTTTTTTAAACATATATTTCTCAAAATTAAAAAAATTAATGAAAAAAATTGTCTGTACACTGTTTGGCATGGACAAATTGATTTGTTTTTTTTATTCCTCTTTGCGCTTGTCGCTTTTTTTAACGGAGATGCTACATGATATCGAATAGAATTACACAATCGCACTATCGTTACTGCCAGCGACTAAATATGTCGACAAATGTTATGATTGTCGGATCATTAAAAGTTACAGAATCCCGCTACAGATCAAGGCTTACTACAGTTATTGATAATCATATTAAGAGAATTAGATTAACAAATAGGGATAGATTTTTAATGGATAAAGTTAAAGTTAGTGAGAATTTTTTGAGACGTAATAGAAACATACTTAGTTATTTGAAGCGCTGATAACTTGGAGGTTACACGTTCAAGTTTTGTTTCAATTTTTGTTTCAATTTTCAATACATTCACACTTTTTTAGTAACACACTCACATAATTGGAAATTGACTACCAACTTGATTTCAATTTTGCTTTCAAGATTTGTTTCAATTTTTCGTTCAATTTAAACAGCTGATCTCTATTATTGTAAGTAAATTACAGAAAGACTCGGCTATAACGAACTTTGTGCAAACAGCAAAAAAAAACCGCTCTATTACTACATTTATACGCACGCGTTATTTGCAAATAAAAACGTAGTGCTACCAAGTATTCTTTTTTATTTTAACTTACTAACTCACGAAAACAATTACTGATTAACGCGCTATTTGCAAATAAGAAGTTTGGGTTGCCACCTTCACTTATGTTTGTCAATTAAAATTAATAAATAGATAAATATATTAACAAATAGATGAATAATCGATGCTTTAAAAAGTTACAATAAAAACAATACTTGGTATCACTACGTTTTTATTTGCAAATAAGCTCTGCGTATAAACTAGGTATATGACAAGTTCTTAATAAGCGTAGTTCGATACAAACGAGGACTCGTTAACTACGAATTCGCTATTACGAACTATTTTTGTATGAAAATGGCAACCGAAACGTCGGCACTTTATACTTAGATCGTTACAACCGAGAATTCGTTATAACCGGGTTTTACTGTTTCGTTGTTGATTCCTTGACGACGGCATCTTGAAAACAAAATTGACTATCAAGTTGCTTACAGCCTACGTCATAGCGTCAATTTAAAGTAGTTTTAACAAACAATACGTGTGATCAACTTGAAAACAATTTCTTGAACGTGTAACTGCAGAGTAAGAGAAATACAACTGTTGCAATGAACAGGAATGATTATAATTTAAGGATTGATGATATTGTAAGTAATGTTACAACATATAAAATTATGAGTAAGGATCCAACAACTAAATTACAGAGACTAAATAATGAAATTACTGAAGAACTTTTCAAAAAGAAGATAATTACTAGTATGGAGAAATATAGACTTAAAACTAATGAGGCTATACCTCCAAGATTATATAGATTACCTAAAATCCATAAGGCAAATTTTCTCTTAAGACCTATTTGTTCTAATATTAACTCTCATTCTTATGAATTGTGTAAATACATTATACATTTTTAAAGAAAATTAACAGTAGATTCGAAATATAATGTAGCTAACTCTTGTCAATTCAAAGATAGAATTAAATCTCTAAGAATTGATAATAATGAAAAATTAATATCACTTGATGTTGTATCATTATTTCCTAGTATTCCAGTAGATTTTGCCATGAATGTTATAGATGAAAAATGGAATAAGATAAAAGAACATACAAAAATGAGAAAAGAATTGTTTTTGCGCATTGTAAAGTTTTGTATAATTGATAACAGATATTTTCAATGCAATAATAAAATATATACTTACGCAACTAAAAGGTCTTCCAATGGGATCCCCTGCTTCGCCAATTGTGGCCGATATAGTAATGGAGAAATTACTTGGTGAATGTATTGAAAAATTGACCATTAAACCAAGAGTTATGACAAAGTATGTTGATAACTTATTTTGCATTATTTCAGAAGGCGAAATAGATATTATGTTATCAACATTTAATTCTTATCACCCGGATATTAAATTTACAATTGAAAAAGAATGTGACTCAAGACTCCCATATTGACATACACTAGTAATACGGAGAATAAATAGCTTATTAATTGATTGGTACCAAAAACCAACTTCTTCAAGTAGAATAATTAATTATTATTCTAGACATCCAAAACGAATAATTATAAACAACCCTTACATAAAACCAGTTTCTGCCTACTTGTGTCGCTTTAGGTACTTATATACGAACAGAAACCAGTTTTTTTCCAAATATCAAATTTGTACAGTTGAGAACGCAAAATATAATCAACAACAAAAATATTTACAGGAAAATATTATTTTATTTCAATAAACGCAAAACAACCTACTTCGGGTACCCGGGTACCTGGTTATGAAATTAAAGGAGTTTTGCTGGTTATGAATCGTACGGTTAATACTGCAAAGAATCTAATAGAAAGAATATTATCAATAAGTGATTTGGAATTTCATGAGAAAAATAGAAAGATAATTTTAAATATATTAAATGCTAATAGTTTCCCCATTCATTTGTCTTGCAAATTAATTAGACAATATAGATATCAGAGGAGATGTTCAGTCATCGTTTCTGGACCAAAAATTTATAATTCATTGACATATGTACCTGCAATGTCTGAAAGATTAGAAAAATCTAAAATATTTGACAATAATAAATATAGAATTGCACAAAAGATGTACAATACATTAGGCAAATTATATAGTAAGGCCAAAGATAAAATACAAAAATTAGACAGATCTAATTTAGTTTATAGAATACCATACAGTGGTAATAATACAGAAAATTGTGGGAAGGTATATGTAGGTACAACTAAAAATAAGTTGAAAACTAGATTAGCTGGACATAGATCAGATCAAAAATACAGAAACACTGTGGTTTCACAAAAAACAGCCTTATCATCCCATTGTTTTAATTCAAATCATAATCCCGATTTTAATAATGTAGCAATTTTAAATACGGAAATTAATTACAAAAGACGTTATATGTTAGAAATGCTGCAGATTATAAACATTCCAACAAGTAAAAGGATAAATTTCAGAGCAGATACAGCTAGTGTAGCGCATACCTATAGATATTTATTACATAAAAACAAAAACGGAAATTGAATTATTAAAATCTATTTATATTATTTTGTTTCCGTTGTTGTGTATATTTAAAAATTGTTCAATTTTTCATTTCGACAATTTTTTGTTATTTGAAAAAAAAGCTTTTTGTATTTATTTGAAATTTGTTAAAACTTTTAATTGTTATTAATATTTATTGACAATTACACATATTTCCCTAAAGAAGCCACACAAAGAAGTGGCGAAATATTGGATCATTAAAACTTTTTTATAAAAAAGAAGACCTTAAGCTCGATTAATAAATATAAATAATTAACTAAGGTCGAAGAAATTAGTTTGAATAAAAAACATACATATAAATCCCAATAAAATGAGCAAAATATTAGATATTAAATGCGCAGCGGGAACATTTGGAAAGATTAAAAATGGTAAATATTAGCTGATTAGTTCGTATGATTTTATAATATTCGCAATCATAAATTTAGATAAGAGGTATAGAATGAGTGTTGCACAAGAAAGTGCGGGCATGGAAGTTTATCGAACCAGAAGCACCCCAAATAGATTTAAATCAGGAAACATTGTTGGATATTTCTGCCTCTGAATCTGAAAGCTAAAAGAACAATGTGGTTAGATTCCTCAGTAAAATTATTAATAACAAGCCTAAAGGAGTTTAGACCAAAGGTTGGGAATACCGCCAGCCTTAAAAATAAAAAACAAATGTGGTCTAAAATTGCCGAGGTATTGTGCTCTAATGGGTATAATTTTAATCCAGCACAAGTGGAGGCCAAATATTTTATTTTGGAGCGGCAACATAAGATAACGCAGCTTCACAACAACAAGACTGGTAGAAATAGACAAATTTGCCCTTATCAAAGGTATTTTATGCAATAGTCGGATTTTTACAAAACAAATGTGCATCCATACGTATGTAATTATACCACTTTTTATATATTTTCAAATATGTATACAAACGCATAGTGATTTGGACGATCTCCTACAGGGCAAAAAGTCAATTAATCCAGATTATGCTCTTGACAATGAAGCTATTGTAGCTTTTGATGAGACATGTTCTAACGCGAAAATGGATCAACTATCACCAGTAGTGCAATTCACTAACTTTTAACGATCTGCCAATAGCAAAATTTATCGACAATTATTGCTATTTGCAGTAACTATTTTGTAATTCACTTACTGCTTGTTAAGAAAAACGTTATAATTTACTACCGTGTGGCATCTCTGTCAAAATATACGAAAAACACAAAAATGATTACAAAGAAAACAAAAAGGTTTTGCTAATTTTACAAGAGGTAAGTCAAACAAAATTTTAATTTATTAGTTTTATGGTTTCTAAATAATATCTTTGCTATATTATAAGATGTCGACCAACGCTGCTGCCAAGAGAAGTCGTGCCACAAACGAGCAACTCAACCAAATGGTTGATTTCATGCAGCAAAATCCGGGTTTGTCAGGAGGAAAATTCCAAAAGCTCCACGGAAAAGTAGAGTACGACAGCAAGTGGAGCGAGTTAGCTGGAGTGTTAAATTGTCTTGGCGGAGCAGTGAAAACTGTCGACCAATGGCGCATAGTAAGTAAAAATTCCTATAAACACTTATTTGTGTCCATATGTATGTATATATATATATATATATATATATATATATATATATATATATATATATATATATATATATATATATATATATATATATATATATATATATATATATATATATATATATATATATATATATATATATATATATATATATATATATATATATATATATATATATATATATATATATATATATATATATATATATATATATATATATATATATATATATATATATATATATATATATATATATATATATATATATATATATATATATATATATATATATATATATATATATATATATATATATATATATATATATATATATATATATATATATATATATATATATATATATATATATATATATATATATATACGAGTATATATGTATGTATGTAAAAATTGACGCTTTATTTACTTTATACAAAAAGGTATGGAGGGATTTAAAAAGCCGTACCAGCGTTAAAGTGAGGGACAGGAAGAAGCAACAGGCCATGACAGGTAATAAGCCTTTGAGTGTTGACCCAATTTCAGAGCTAGAACGGCGCGTTATATCTATTATTGGGAATGAGTATATTGAAGGCCAAAGCTCAGTGCGTGAAAATGTCCCAATGAAAGAGGCAAGTTACTAAATACTTTTCGAAAGATTGTTTTTAAAGATCATAAATTATTAGGAACACCAACTGCTTTTGGAAGATGGGGAAGAAAATTTCACTTTAGAAATTCCATCATCCTCAAGCATTTCCGATGTGCGCTGTAATACCCCAAGCGTTACAAAATCGACTTCAAGAAGGGGGAAAAGAAGGCGTGCGGAAGCAGAAGCCGAGAAGCAGGACAAGTTTCTGGAAATTGCCAGTAAACAGGCAGACGCTTTAAAGGTAAGTTTTGTCAAACTTCAAAGGAAATTAATATACAATATGTAATATACATATTTCCCTTTGTGTATTTAATAGATGCTAGCCGAGTGCAGTGCATCTAATTTGGAGGCCAACAAAATGATAGCGGAGGCCAACAAAATGATGGCGGCGGCCATAACAACGATGGGGGAGGGCTTAAAAGCAAGTGCGGATGCCTTCAACAATTTTGCAAATGCAATTAACCGCCTGCAATAGTTTTATTTATGTATATATATTTTATTATTTCTTAAGTATAACTTATATTTTTGTTCCTTATTTTATTTTTTTACGAACAAAGAACTGAATTATTTTAAGTTTTTGTTTTCTGCCTTATGTAGTATAAGTAAATTATGACAATAGAGTTTATCTACGGGCTATTGTGGCAAACTATTTCCAAATTTATATAAAACGAACTATATAATTTTCTTCTCATTCAGCCAACATTTCGTTTGCTTGTTTAAAACAATAAAATACTCGTAGGGCCAATGAAGAGAAAATTTCATAGTTCGTTTATTTAAATTTGGATACAATTAGTTGATCACAATAGCAGATACATATGTATATAAACCCTATTACCAAAATTGAATTGAGTTTTAGTTAGTTTTATTATTTTTTAACTGCCTGCCTGTTTAAGTATATCGTAAGAACTTGTTTCGTACAATTGCAATATTGAAATGTATTTTTGTTTTAAATATAATTGCACGAACAAATATTTTTTATGTTTATGCTAAGATTTAAAGAACTGAATTTTTGTTACTTTTTATTGTAATATTTATTTCATTATAATTTTTGTAAAATTTAAGACTCGTAGAATTTATGATTTGTGAGATGTTTGCAAAGATACCGCCTTATTCATAAACCATAATTTATTATATATGAATAAGGCCGGAGACTATCGGTAGGTCTTATAAATCAAAAAAAAAAAAAAATAAATTTTATACATAAGATAACAAATAGCTACAATGTACCTTTTAATGCAACGCTTAATAAAAGACTGAATTTAGTACACATATAACTTTTATGTTTTATTCAAATTTATTTATGTATGTATACAGAAAAAACTAAAATACGATTTGAATTACTAAAATTGCAGATTCAATTATTTTTTTTTGAATTAAAGTTCAACCTATTACGAACATATATTATATACCGAAGTAAGTATGTATATAAATATCGCATACTAAATCATAAACAGTCAAAACTCAAAAATCGCAAATGTTCAGGAGGGACAAAAAACTGTTTTCAGAAACATGGTTAGAATTTTATAATTAAATTGAGTTCAACAGTAAAGAGCTCCTTCTTAAAATAAAATTAGTTAATTTTTTTTAGTTTTGTTTTGTAGTTTTAAAAATAAGGAGTAATTTTGAGTTGTGATTGTTTATGATTTAGTGTGCGATATGTATACTTATATGTATGTATGTTTCATCATGTGAAAAAGTTGCCAATTAGTCTCTCTTGGACGCGTTTGGCTACGGAGGAAGAAGCTTCGTGGGTTACTAGATTGCTATCCAATTCAGGCTCTAAATATTCAAATTCATATTCGTGTGTTTGGTGCCTTAAATTAATATTGTGCAGTACCGCGCACGCATTTACAACTTTTCCAGCGAATGCGGGGTCATACAAAAGAGTTCTGTGCTGCGATAAGCATCGCCAAGTGCCTTTAAGGACACCAAAAACTCTTTCAATGGCGTTTCGAGCTTTGCATAATAACTCATTGTAGCGGAATTTTGGGCTACCCTCCGGGTGGTTTGGTAGAGGAGTCATCAGCCACGGCTCCAGTGGGTATCCTGAGTCTCCTGCAAATATGTATGTATAATTGTTTTGAATAAAATAATTTTTCAGTACCATGTAATAAACTTACCAATTAAAAACATGTTGCTGTTTCCATTTTCGAAATTTCGCTGCATTACTCTTCGCACTGCAGATGAGCTCCAAATGTAGGAGTCGTGCCTTGCTCCTGGATATTTCGCATTCACATTTAAAATTTTTAGATTTGGGTCACATATCTGGTAAGCAAAATTGTCATTATTCTGAATTTCGCGAAGGCATTTATACTTTACCATTTGCACATTGATTGAGTGATAGCTATGATGGTTAACATAAGCTTCCTCATGACTTTTCGGAGCCAAAATTGGGATATGTGTACAGTTGATAGCGCCTATAGTGCCTGGTACAAAGGGAAAGGATGATGAAGCAAAAATTACTTTGGCATTTTGACGTTCTTCTTGAGTCATCGGGAATTTCACCTTTGCATTAAACATTGTTTCATTTATTGCATCTGTTACGCGATGCAGGCACCGGCTTATTGACGACTGACTCATTGACAACCCCCACTGCTCGCCTACTGGTCGTTGGAAACATCCGGTTGCGAAGAAACGTAAACTTGCGAGTACCTTGCAAAATAACCTTGAATTTAAGCAAAACATAAAGATGACATAACTTACTTGTTTTTCACTCGATATTGCTGTTATTCTAGAACTTTTTAGTTGCGCATCCAGTTCAAAAACTAAATCTTCGGCTAAGTCTGGCGTTAGACGGTAGAGTTTTTGGAATTCAGTGGCTGTTAAGTCAAATGGATTCTCCAACTCACGAAGAACTCTTCGATTAATTGTTGGAGCGTTCAATGTAGACTCATCCTGTGAGAAACTGCTTGCCAAATATTCAAAAGCCATCACAATATAAAATAAATACTTCGTATCGGTAAAATAAACAACGCACAAATTTTTGTCGCTTGGTTACCGATAAGTAGAAAAGAAAACAAAAACAGCTGACTTCAACCGATAGCGAATATTATTAAACATATTATTGAATAGCAAAGTCGATAAATTTTCGTTATATATATTTTAACGATGCGATTATCGTTATAAAAGTTAGTGAATTGCACTACAGGTATAAAGTTTTTAAATAATATGAAATGATATTCTCAAGGAAATTCTTAATCTCAAGGAAATTCTTAAAATTTGAAGAAAACGTAGATTTAACACCTTATCAAAAAAAGAAGAAAACTACTTCGGAAAAATTTCTAGACACAGCCAATGAACATGCTCAAAAGAAAGAAGAAAATTATTTAAAACTTCAACAAATTTTGGAAGAAAGTCTAAAAAGAAGAGAAGAACGTGCTGAAAGAAAAGAAGCTATAGAAAAACGAAAAATTTAATTATTGAATGGTTTGATAAATTTTTTAAAAAAGGAATATTTTTTTTTAAATTTATTTGCATTGTTGTATGTATGTAAGTAATATTATACATATGTTGGGACAGGTACCTCCTTATCTCAATGAAATAAAAGACAATACTTTAATTTTTTTTAAACAACTAAACAATAATTCTTTTATTGGCTCCTTGCCTCTGTGAACTACTTGTTATAACTAAAAAACAAACTTTAATATATATGTATATATAAAAAAAGAGATCATAACCACTAAACCAAATTCAGAGGTAGCATAGCCGTGTTACCAAACATAATAATAAAATAAAGCAAATAAAAATACAGAATTGTTGTAAAATTAGGTTTTTTGCATACTTTGGCAAATAGCGTCCCGCATATAATTTCCAATAGAAGTTTTCGCGTTATACGTAGAGACATATGTGTCATCTAAATTTGTCTCCGCTGTAAAAGGAAGGTCATCCTTATTAGCAATGTTGTGCAATACACAGCATGCTCTAATGAAATGGCAAATTTTTTCCATCCCACGTAACTTGCAATAATAAAGTTGCCTGAACCTCTGCTTTAGTATACCAAAAGCGTGTTCAATGCAAACACGCCCAGAGCTGAATTTCATATTGAAATTGTTTTGAGCTCGTGTGAGATGTCCGTTATCCCTGTATGGTGTAACTAAATACTCGTTATAAGGGTATGCAGAATCTCCAAGCAAATAATAGCCTGGAAAGGTTCAACGTAGTTACTTATTTAATTTTAACCACTTAATTTAAACATCTTACCTCCACAATACGATTGTAATTTTCCATAAATTGGCGAGTTTCTTAAAACCCAGCTGTCGTGACAAGATCCCGGGTATCCAACGAATATGTTGATACATTTTTTGCTTTCATCACATATGGCTTGTAAATAAACTGTGTAGTTTCCTTTTCTGTCGATGTAATCGTCTTTTCCGGTCTTAGGTGGATCAATAGCTACATGTATCCCATCAATGCATCCTGAGGTATTAAGACTAATTACTAAAAAAACGCGTGATTAAATCTGTTAATCATTACCTATTGCCTTTGAACATGAACACTTGTTTTCAAAGAATCGTGCGGATTGCTCCTTTTTTAAGTCATTAGGCCATCTTATTACAACTGGACTCAATAAACTCAAAAACATGGAAACTCTTCTGATAATCAAGCTTATAGATGAGATTGAAAGATTAAAGCGGTCAGATAAATCTCGAAAGCAACACGCTTCATGACCAGCGAACCATAAAAATACCAACATATGTACTGTTTCAGGGAGTCTTTTGTCTTGTCGAAGATTCTTATAATATTGCCATTCCGAGAGGTGTTCACATAAATTTTCAAAAAGAGATTTTGTAATACGAAAATGGCAACGAAACTCAATCTCGTGTGAAGTTTGATTTTGCATAAGCTAATGAGGCCTAACGTTCTTTATGTTAATAAAAATGCATAGTTTTTTATTACATATTTTCCCAACGTTTCGTGAATTTTTTGTTCACTTTCTCAAGGGATTCGTCTATTTTATTAAAAAGAAAACTCAATCTCACTGTAATTAGGAACAGTATCCGATACATAGCTTGTAATTGCATTTCGTTTGGTTCTTTGTAGCAAAATAGTCTATGTTTGTGGAAAGAGAATCGCTTTCCAGCATATCTGGTACTATCAATTCCTCTTCACCTTCACTTTCCGATGAAGATGAATCCAACTACAAGGTTATTGCATTTATGATAACGCTTTTTTCTTTTCAGATGTTAAAGAACTTGGGGCTTAAGTAGGATAAATAAATACACATGTTTATAAGCATGATTCCTAAATACATCAATCTTCTTACCTTCGACAGTTTGCACTCTAAGTTGCTGACAGTCACCGAAAAGCACGACCGAGTTACTTGCTGTTGCTAGTGGTACTAACATTTCCTCTTCTTCATTCCAGTAACATTTTTTTTGCATGGAATCTGAATTTTGTTTAGAATAATAAAACACTTATAAGACTTTCACTTATGTTTTTACATCTTCCATTGTAAAATGTCCAATCCAATGATTTCTTTAAAATACTAGGTAACAATTTGAAAAAACTACTAAAAATTAAAATTAAGTAATAAATTGTAAAAATAAGTAATAAATTGTACAAATTATTACAAATTGTCGAGTACTCAAACACACCTAATAATGAACAATAAGCAACGCAATGCACTTCAACTGTTTAAAAGTATTTTCAACAATTTATATAAAACAATTGTCACATAAAAACTAGAAAACGTTAAATTCAAAATTTTCATTTTAGTTACATTTCAAAATAAACTTTATTTATTTATAAACATGTTTATATGTTGCTAGTTTTTACTGGAACAAATTTTATCAGTATAATTCAGCAAGTTCTTAGCAACAAAATGTTTCTTATGCTCTCTCGTTACAAATGTTTAAAAGTAAACGAACGCAATCCAGTACAAATAAATAATAATTTGTAGAAATTATCGAGTTTTCAAACAGACCTTATGTCCATATGAGTCAAGTTTTGCTGCGCAACTTTTGAGTTTATGGGAGAGAGAGGTGAGAAGATAGGGAAGGGGTACACTGCTTCAGTATATGCAACTCACTTTTGTTTTCTTCTTCGTAATATTAAGCAACAACAAATTCTTTGTAAAAAAACAAAAGCTGCGCAGCAAGAATTTCATTATATGGACACGAATGCAACTTCAAAAGAAAATTTAAGAAAGTTGCAGAAGCAAAAGTTGGCTCATATGGACATAGACTTATGCGTTTATCTGTTACACCCCGTCTTCACGAGACATAAGTTTGGAAATTTGTGTGTTAGCAATTATCAAAATTCTCTCCTAACACAAGAAATTAACGTGTGTGGACCGAATGTGTTTGTGTCCTAACACATGTTTGGAAATCAATGTTAAAACACAAGCCCGAGGAAATATGTTAGAACACAAGCTGTCAAATTTAATAGGTATGTGTGTTTTTTTTACAATTTGTTTGATTTTATTGAAAAAAGAATAAATAAAGTTAATAAATAAACGTTTTAGCTGTTTTTTTATTTTTTGCATATTATTTATGTTCATATTTTTACAAACAGAAAAATAATAAAGTGAAATCTATAAAAAAAAATTACAAAATGCCGTGCAAATTTACTATATGAATATATAAAATTTCTGTCCAAACATCAGTACGTTTACTCCACCCTTAATACAAGTTTGAACACATGAATTTCTTGTGACGTCATTCTGCCGACGTTATTTCTTATGTTAAGAAATATCAAATGTCTCGTGAAGACGTGGTGTTATATTATTCTACCATGGTTGATAGTCCTAGTCCATACGTATCAACTTTTGGTGCTGCAACTTTTATTTTTTTACTGAGAAAGAGCGAGAGGGGATTATATAAGGTATATATTTCTATTTCATCACTCCCACACAAAAAAAAGTTGCAGCAGCAAAAGTTGATTCGTATGGACTGGGACATACATACAAATGACTGAGGTGCTCTTGTGTTGTTTATTTTGTTCGTTTGTGTTGTGTACCTGTAAATTGTCGGATGTGTACATCTAAAATTTAAAAATAGCCGAAAAGTAGTCGGTAGACGTCGTGGCTCATGACTACACATCGCCTGCGCCTGTTTCAGTGGTATAGGTGTTTTTCCCTTGGGGCAATGTTTGGTGATCGTTGCTCTAAACACAAAAGTACGGGAACAGCAACAACCAACTTTTTATCCCAAAAAGTAACGTGAAAGTTTTGTGAAAATAAACAAAAATAAAACGCAACATTTTTAGTTTTTAGATACTTTGTATTTTGGTTTGAATTGTGCAAAATTAGCAACTATTTTGTTAGTATTTTTGTTGACTAAAATCATATTTTTAATTTGTTATTGTGCCTGTTCACAGGATCCGATACGGAATTGGATTGGAAACGGAATTTCAATCAATTCCAATTTTGAACGCGTTCATGAAAACGTAACGAAATTGATTGGTTCAAAAAGTGTTTATTTTTGTTTAAAATTCAAAATATAGTTTACTAAGTATTTAGTAATTACAGGCTTGGAAAAATTTATTTTTTACGATATGGGAAAAACCGATATGACATGCTGTGTTGACATATCGTAAGCTTTTTACGATATGACAACACTGAGAAAGCAATACACCGTGTATGACTTTCTCAGTGAAGTCATATCGTAAAAACCTTACGATATGAGAACACAGTATGTTATTTCTCTTCGTCATTTTCGTACTCTCAGCATTAATCATGTGTATAATCGTCAAAAAAGGCATGGATAAAAAGTCTGTAATGTAAATGTGTGTGACTTTTCGTAGGCGGTTCAAAAGAAAATTGTAAAAAAATCCAGGCTAAAAAGTGATAGTGCGAAAAGATACTTACCGTAAAGCAGTGGCAACATTGCAAACTTTAGTGACAGTCAAAAATTCATCATTTTTGAAGGATACTTTTGACTGTTCGACACTCAGAAAATAACAAAATTGGATGCGCTTTATTGATAAAAAAATTTTCATAATGAATTTTTTTATTTCAATTATTTAATTTCTTTTATTTAACAACTTCTCGTACGAGTTTGTTTTAACATTTCACACAGACAACCTTGCATTTCATAAAAATATATGAATTCTTCCAAAATATAATTTTCCGCGTCCAAATTATGAAGTTTATGCTTCAAAAAATAACTCTTGACTGAAAATTTTTGTAGCAAAATTAACCAATTTTGAAATTTTTTCTTTCTAAAAATCAAAGTTTCAGCACTAAAGAAGTACGTCACAAATTACTTAAGTACTTTGGCACATACATAAGTTGTAACATATGAACAATTCAAACATAAATATGTACAGGTGGACAAAAAGCAAAAACAAGTATTGCAGCCAATACGGCTTTGTTCCCTTTCATATAAAATAAATATTTTGCAAATCAGTCGGTAAATGGCGGTGCTCTGAAGGAAGAAACATAAAAAATACAAACGAGTTGATGACCTTCTTCTTTTAATGACTAAAAAGAACACTGTACAACAAAATCAAAATTTTAAAAATAATAGGCTTCTAGCGAATGATTGTTGCAGAATATATCTAAAAATAGATATTTGTCGGCGTTTTGAAAATCTACGTCTGTCCTTTATTTAAGGAGGATGTAAAATCATCCCCTTCTTTTTGCACATTGTTGTAGTGAATCAGTGTAGGAAATCTTGTAAGCTTTACATTTTAACCATATAACTAACTCTTCGACATAAACGGCGATACAGCGCACACTGGGGGAAAAGGCTAATCTAGCGGCGGAAAAATCATATCTTCAAACTAATCCACAAAAAATGTATGGATGAATTATAGAGAAGGATGTATGTATGTAGTCTACAAAGTGTGTTAAAAGTTAGGCAGATATTTTTAACACAGTGGGCGCTATTTGTAGCTATATACGACCTATTTAAAAATTCAAAATTAATATAAAAAATCCAAAGTGTATTCAAATTTCAAAATACATTGAAAATTTATCTTGAAATTGAAAACGACAACTTTATTGGTATTTTAATTTAATAACGAGTAGTTTCGGAAGCAAATTGCAACAAAATCATTTAGAAATACACACAAGTAGGAAATATTGAAAAAGGTGTATAGGTAGAAAAACCGATGTAAAAGTCGCATACGAAAGCCTCCGCAGCTAATTTTTGGAACAATATTACTCCATAATATCTATATTAATATTCCAGGTATACTAGGGTATATCATTTTTTTGTATCTCTATAAAGATTTAGAAAAGTTTTCAAAACAAGATTTTTCTGTATTTACGCTTCTAATCCTTAACTGAAATAGCAAATAACGAGTGATTTTTTTGCTATTATCTTTTTGGCAACACTAGTTTTGACAGCTCACGCACGTTTTGTATCTTGTGTCACTGTCAAACATCTTCAGTTTGGTCTATAATTTAATCATGAATCGTCTTACAAACGAACAACGCTTGCAAATTATTGAATTTTATTACCAAAATGCGTGCTCTGTTAAGAAAGTTCATCGCGCGCGAAGAATTGTGTTCAGCGACGAGGCTCATTTCTGGTTGAATGGATACGTGAACAAGCAAAACTGCCGTATTTGGAGTGAAGAGCAGCCAGAAGCATTGCAAGAGCTACCAATGCATCCACAAAAAACAACCGTTTGGTGCGGATTATGGGCTGGCGGCATCATTGGGCCGTATTTCTTCAAAGATGATGCGAATCACAACGTTACTGTGAATGGTGAGCGCTACTGTGCGATGATAACAAACTTTTTTCTGCCCAAAATAGAAGAGCTTGACTTGCATGACATGTGGTTTCAACAAGACGGTGCCACATGCCACACAGCACGCGAAACAATGGACCAATTGAGAGGCGAGTTCGGTGAACAGTTTATTTCACGCTTGGGACCAGTCAATTGGCCGCCCAGATCGTGCGATTTAACGCCTCTAGACTATTTTTTGCACTTTATCAAAAAAAGTTACTTTGTCCCAAAACGTCCATCATTACCTATTCAATATGCCAACAAATTTGGTATAAAAATCAATAAAGAATCACAACACAATTTTTCTCAATATTTAAAATGCCCTATATTCTGAACCAGGTAACTTCGTGATAAATAAATTTTATTTTTAAATACACTGATTTGTCCGCTGTGATGCTGCGTTAAAAATTTTTTAATTCAATATTTTTGTTTTACTTTTTCGCCGCTAGATTGGCTTTTTCCCCTTTGTGCAGCGGGCTGAAATGTCTTAAGAATATATTTATCACAAAATTCTACTATATGTAAGACTTCAAAGACACCAAAGATCGAAACTCAACTTAAACACCAGAAATCATACAAAACTTAAAATGAGCTTAGAGGTTAATTTCGAATATATTTACAATTTGTGCTAAAACATTTACAAGCTAGTTTATGGCTTACGTAAAATTTCACTAGAAGTCAAAATGCAAAAGAAAGCTGTAGATATTCGGCTATAGGTTTTTTTTTAATAATATCGTACTATAGAAAGCTCTCATAATAACGTAAAATACCACTTCAAAAAATTACAAGAAGGAGCATTATTAATCAAAAGATGGCAGATTTATAGCGTTTTCTTTTCTACAAAAAAATTTTGCGTTGTTTTCACTTTTCAAGGAAAATCTGCAATATAATAATTTTTCGAGGAAGTGAATTTCTTAGAAATTATTATATCATCGCTTACAAAGGAATGCTACATTGCGATTTTTTAATAAAAAGAAAAAAATGACTTACTTTAGAAAAGAAAACGCCATTACATAATTAAAAAAAAGTGGCAAGGCAGCGGCAAATGCCCACTTTATTCGCATAACGGTCACACTGATTATTTTGTTTATAAACAAATTTTGACACGCCGAGCTTCTAAAAATAGGTAGTCAGCTGTTTTTTAACACCACCTTGTAAAATTAATTCGCCTTGGTTCACACTATCAGTCAAAAAGCAAAATGGCCGCTTACTGACACTCAACCGCAAAAATTTTTGTGGTTGAATGTTGAATGATGAGATTTGCGTCTTAACTATCAACCAAGCTAAAATTTGAGCAAAACTGTGACGCAAGTTTGGAAGTGTGGCCTATCGTAGAATAATATAACAGGTAGCCGCATAACTAATACAAATGTAGATTTTGGGATAGAAAATGTCAAACATTAATAGAGAGGGTATGTGTGTTTGTATACAGAAGCAGCAAACGTACGCGTGGTACAAGGTGAATTAATTTTATCAGGTGGTGTTGATTCTAAAACAACTACAACATTATAATAACATTTGACATCTCAGCCCCTATGTTAACCTATACAAATTTTGACATACGAGCATAAAATTTCCGGGAAAAAAGTAGAACAGCTGTGCTTATAATATCACCTGTATAAATCCACCTTGGCGTGGTATTGTGCGTGCAACGTAGTTATATCACATATACACAACATTTGACAGTTCGAACCATGAAAAAATCAAATAAAAAATAATCAGCTGACGTTCCAGGGCTACCTTGTATACTATTCTACCATGGTGTAGCCTCTACTTAGTCCATGTCCATTTGAAGCACCTTTTGCTTCTGCAAATTTCTTAAATTTTCTTTTGAAGTTGCATTCGTGTCCATAAAATAAAATTCTTGCTGCTCAGCTTTTTTTTACATAGAATTTGTTGTTGCTTAATATTACGAAGAAGAAAACAAAAGAGAGTTGCATGTACATGAAGCAGTATACCCCTTCCCTATCTTCTCACCTCTCTCTCCCATAAACTCA
>OY101447.1:72440688-72488188 GCA_956483635.1 Panzeria rudis | reverse complement strand
TTACTCGGATTCGGCTTACCGAACAGGGCCGTATATTAATTTTTTAGTTAAATTAAATTTAACTTTCAAAAAAACTTTTTTCAACTTTGTAGCGTACGTACCGAATTGACATAAGAAAATATACTTCAAATAAGAAATTATTAGAAATACCCAGAAGAAGAAAAAGCAGCAAATTTTCACACCATTCGGCACTTCTAAAAATTCTCTCAAACTCACTCTCATTTACCCAAACTTGCATTAAGTCTATGACCATACGAGTCAACTTTTGCTGCGCAACTTTTGAGTTTATGGGAGAGAGAGGTGAGAAGATAGGGAACGGGTATACTGCTTCATGTACATGCAACTCTCTTTTGTTTTCTTCTTCGTAATATTAAGCAACAACAAATTCTATGTAAAAAAAAAGCTGAGCAGCAAGAATTTTATTATATGGACACGAATGCAACTTCAAAAGAAAATTTAAGAAATTTGCAGAAGCAAAAGGTGCTTCAAATGGACATGGACTAAGTAGAGGCTACACCATGGTAGAATAGTATACAAGGTAGCCCTGGAACGTCAGCTGATTATTTTTTATTTGATTTTTTCATGGTTCGAACTGTCAAATGTTGTGTATGTGTGATATAACTACGTTGCACACACAATACCACGCCAAGGTGGATTTATACAGGTGATATTATAAGCACAGCTGTTCTACTTTTTTCCCGGAAATTTGATGCTCGATTGTCAAAATTTGTATAGGTTAACATAGGGGCTGAGATGTCAAATGTTATTGTAATGTTGTAGTTGTTTTAGAATCAACACCACCTGATAAAATTAATTCACCTTGTACCACGCGTACGTTTGCTGCTTCTGTATACAAACACACATACCCTCTCTATTAATGTTTGACATTTTCTATCCCAAAATCTACATTTGTATTAGTTATGCGTCTACCTGTTATATTATTCTACCATAGGCCACACTTCCAAACTTGCGTCACAGTTTTGCTCAAATTTTAGCTTGGTTGATAGTTAAGACGCAAATCTCATCATTCAACATTCAACCACAAAAATTTTTGCGGTTGAGTGTCAGTAAGCGGCCATTTTGCTTTTTGACTGATAGTGTGAACCAAGGCGAATTAATTTTACAAGGTGGTGTTAAAAAACAGCTGACTACCTATTTTTAGAAGCTCGGCGTGTCAAAATTTGTTTATAAACAAAATAATCAGTGTGACCGTTATGCGAATAAAGTGGGCATTTGCCGCTGCCTTGCCACTTTTTTTAAATTATGTAATGGCGTTTTCTTTTCTAAAGTAAGTCATTTTTTTCTTTTTATTAAAAAATCGCAATGTAGCATTCCTTTGTAAGCGATGATATAATAATTTCTAAGAAATTCACTTCCTCGAAAAATTATTATATTGCAGATTTTCCTTGAAAAGTGAAAACAACGCAAAATTTTTTTGTAGAAAAGAAAACGCTATAAATCTGCCATCTTTTGATTAATAATGCTCCTTCTCGTAATTTTTTGAAGTTGTATTTTACGTTATTATGAGAGCTTTCTATAGTACGATATTATTAAAAAAAACCTATAGCCGAATATCTACAGCTTTCTTTTGCATTTTGACTTCTAGTGAAATTTTACGTAAGCCATAAACTAGCTTGTAAATGTTTTAGCACAAATTGTAAATATATTCGAAATTAACCTCTAAGCTCATTTTAAGTTTTGTATGATTTCTGGTGTTTAAGTTGAGTTTCGATCTTTGGTGTCTTTGAAGTCTTACATATAGTAGAATTTTGTGATAAATATATTCTTAAGACATTTCAGCCCGCTGCACAAAGGGGAAAAAGCCAATCTAGCGGCGAAAAAGTAAAACAAAAATATTGAATTAAAAAATTTTTAACGCAGCATCACAGCGGACAAATCAGTGTATTTAAAAATAAAATTTATTTATCACGAAGTTACCTGGTTCAGAATATAGGGCATTTTAAATATTGAGAAAAATTGTGTTGTGATTCTTTATTGATTTTTATACCAAATTTGTTGGCATATTGAATAGGTAATGATGGACGTTTTGGGACAAAGTAACTTTTTTTGATAAAGTGCTATATCAGGTATTTTGAACTACAACTGAAATAGCAAATAGATTTTACTCTATATATTTGCTATTTCAGTTAAGGATTAGAAGCGTAAATACAGAAAAATCTTGTTTTGAAAACTTTTCTAAATCTTTATAGAGATACAAAAAAATGATATACCCTAGTATACCTGGAATATTAATATAGATATTATGGAGTAATATTGTTCCAAAAATTAGCTGCGGAGGCTTTCGTATGCGACTTTTACATCAGTTTTTCTACCTATACACCTTTTTCAATATTTCCTACTTGTGTGTATTTCTAAATGATTTTGTTGCAATTTGCTTCCGAAACTACTCGTTATTAAATTAAAATACCAATAAAGTTGTCGTTTTCAATTTCAAGATAAATTTTCAATGTATTTTGAAATTTGAATACACTTTGGATTTTTTATATTAATTTTGAATTTTTAAATAGGTCGTATATAGCTACAAATAGCGCCCACTGTGTTAAAAATATCTGCCTAACTTTTAACACACTTTGTAGACTACATACATACATCCTTCTCTATAATTCATCCATACATTTTTTGTGGATTAGTTTGAAGATATGATTTTTCCGCCGCTAGATTAGCCTTTTCCCCCAGTGTGCGCTGTATCGCCGTTTATGTCGAAGAGTTAGTTATATGGTTAAAATGTAAAGCTTACAAGATTTCCTACACTGATTCACTACAACAATGTGCAAAAAGAAGGGGATGATTTTACATCCTCCTTAAATAAAGGACAGACGTAGATTTTCAAAACGCCGACAAATATCTATTTTTAGATATATTCTGCAACAATCATTCGCTAGAAGCCTATTATTTTTAAAATTTTGATTTTGTTGTACAGTGTTCTTTTTAGTCATTAAAAGAAGAAGGTCATCAACTCGTTTGTATTTTTTATGTTTCTTCCTTCAGAGCACCGCCATTTACCGACAGATTTGCAAAATATTTATTTTATATGAAAGGGAACAAAGCCGTATTGGCTGCAATACTTGTTTTTGCTTTTTGTCCACCTGTACATATTTATGTTTGAATTGTTCATATGTTACAACTTATGTATGTGCCAAAGTACTTAAGTAATTTGTGACGTACTTCTTTAGTGCTGAAACTTTGATTTTTAGAAAGAAAAAATTTCAAAATTGGTTAATTTTGCTACAAAAATTTTCAGTCAAGAGTTATTTTTTGAAGCATAAACTTCATAATTTGGACGCGGAAAATTATATTTTGTATTTGCGGTTAAAAAATTCTATTCGGCTTGCAACTCTGCTATTGATGGAACAGAATAATAAAAAAAGAAAATAAACTATTAACGCTTTCGTTGACAATGTCACCAGAAATACACTAGAACTGTTGTCTCTAACGTATCTCTATTCGCGCATAAAAGGAAAGTAGTCTACATTTTATCTAGTGCAATTGTCGCTAGAGAAAAGAGTGTTGACATAGAGACATATGGTTCTAGGCTGACTAGATGGAAGTTACAGAATTCCGCTACTGATGTGGTAAATTTTTAACTGTCAAAGTTGACGTGTCTGATTAGAATGTGCTGTCTCATCGACGACTAAATGAAAAAAGGATAATACGCTGTATAGACATACGCCTTAATTGCGCAATTTAGGAAATTTACACAATTAAGGCCTTAATTGAGCTCAATTTACCATACAAGGCTTCAATTAATAAATTGAGCAATTAGTAATTAATTGTGTCATAAATTGAGTAAAGTTCAAAATGCAACCCTTTGTGACAAGTATGTTTACTGTGAAGTATGTTCAGTGAGAACCAAAAATTGTACACAGTGGCAAACCCATGGTGTAATAAGTATACAGATGGCAGTATACCGTCAGATGATTATTTTTTGCTCTGGTAGTTTGAGCATAAGCTACGTCAAACACGTGTATTTTTTGACAACCATTATCTAGTTTTTGTTTTATTGTTGTATTCGTTGCTCTTATGCGGTCACCTGTATACTTATTACACCATTGGCAAGTAAAATGTTAATTAAATTACCTTAATTTATTATAATTGTTCAATTAAAATTAAGTTGTCTCAATTAAAAATCCATGGCTGAACAGAGTATAAAAATACCTGCGAAGGCTCTCAGCACAATTGTGCTATGAAACGCCGACCAATGCTCTACATACTTTAAGTATGTATGTACATTAGACATACAACCAAAATTTGCAGATAGCACCACAAGGTGGACAGCAAGTTTGCCAATTTAGCCATTTTGCGACTAGATCTAGTAGTTTTTATTTCATCTAGCCATGAATAAATTTCATTTAAAATAAAATTATGACAATATGTCAAGTAATGAATTTCTTAATGGTTTAATTTGGATTTTATTTCTCATTTTGCCTTATGAATACTTTTATTGTTATCCGATTGATTTCTAATTGTATAAAGGTGTAAAAAAATAAAATAGATTCATATCGAATAAAAAATTATTTGATGGGTTTTGTATAATAACGTGTTTCGGCAAATATTTAAAGAAACTAAAGCCCTTATGACACTACATTTTTTCTACATTTTTCAAATTTTGGAGAACAGTGCAAATAGAATATAATAGGAAATTTTACCAGGTGCAAAGAGTTCAGCTATATTAAGATAAATACCAAATTGTCAAAGCTTTTACTAATGTTATCGATAAAAATAGGGGCCCGTCAAAAAAAATTTTTAAATGTTGAACTTAAAATTGACATTTCAAGCTTGAAACATTAAAGTGTTGCCAAGTTAGCGGTTTATTCACGAATTCAGCGACTTAGCACCTTTTCTTTTCAACTTTTTTTCTTTTGTCGTTTTATTATAAATAAAAAGTAGGCAGCACTTAAAAAAGCCATTACGTTTTGTTTACATTTTGTATAGTTGTTTCTTTTTATAATTTGCTATTTCTTTCCTTCAATCCTATAGCAAAACAATGCAAGAAAAATGTAGTGTCATAAGGGCTTAAACAAAGTTCTTCAGACTACAATTTTATAAACTTTCTGCTTACAGCATGACGAATTCATAAAAGGTGGTAGCAAACCGGGAACTAAAAATTTGTTTCGTGTCCTAAATATTAATAATTTTGCAAAATTATTAATTAGAATTTTACATGTGTATGTACATTTTTCCATCTGAAACTTGAACCAAAACCGAGGTTCTTAATACTTTTAAGCCAACACAAATCATAACTTTCCGAATACGCTGCTTGTTGTTATAGAAATGCTACAACCTTTTTTAATTTCGACTTTGTTTACATATTTTGTCGCCATTACAAACCGTGTTAAATAAGCAATATAATAAAAAAATCTACTGAACATACATCAAGAAGTACTTGGAACCCTGCCTTTTACTGGTTTTCGAATGAGTTTAATTTTGAAACACGTAAATTTGTTGACAATTGAGTAAATGGGAAAACATCTGAAAATAGACGTGTTTGGCTCGTAAACACCTAAAATTGCCATAAACACGGTAGTGTGAAGTGCCTCTATGTTCCAACGCCTACTATGCTTTTTTTTGAAAATCATTTATATACTTGTAAATTCTCAAATGGTTTTTGAAAGTCTGTACTTAAGAAAAAGGGTTTGACCTGTTCAAAATTGAGTTTGAAGTCTACTGACGATTTGTTAAAGCATCAATGAAATGTTGCATATAGACAATACTTAAACTCCAGCAAATAAATTTAATTTAAAATAAAATTATGACAATATGTCAAATAATGAATTTCTTTATGACTTATTGAAATTTTAAAACAATATTTGGTCATTACGCCGTTCTTTTTGTAACTTACTAATAATATTATTTAAAAAAATTTAGACCAGAATACAAGCAACATGTTGATCTGCAGTTATGGATAACAGAAGACCCAAGCGATCCGTATAACGAAGCCACTTCGTAAAAAGAGTTGGCAACACAGTTGTGTGAACACCTAAAATTTACAAGCTAAATACAATAAAGTTAAATTTATTTATAAAAAATAGTTTCAAAATGTTTTATAAGCTTTCTTTTGCAATATTTTGTTGGAAGCACCTACAAGTTTTTTTAATTTAATCAAGAATGCCACCTAAACGCCGTAAAAGTGTGAAAATTCCAAATATATTATCATGTGGTCAATGTAAGTTACAAATAGAAGAAGAACAAGATGAAAGCATACAGTGTGATAAATGCAGTAAATCTTTTCACGCTATGTGCATAGAGTTGGACAAACGTCAGTATGATCACTTGCTACGTAATGAAATAGATGATTATGTTTGTCTCTTGCGTGATGAAAACAGTGGAGATGTAAAGAAAGATATAAAAACCATTAAAACGCAATTGAGCAAATTGGATGGTCTGCAACAAACAATATAATCAATGGCAAAACAGTTCGATGTTTTAAAAGGCATAGCCGACAACAACAAAAAGTAGAAGTTTTGCAGAAAGAAAATACAAATTTAAGAAAAGAAATTAAAGAATTGAAGAACTCTGTAAAATATTTAAATGATGTCAGAGTAAAAAATGATTGCTTAATTAATGGTGTTGTTGTGAAGTTGAAACTGTTATAAAACTAATGCAAAATGTTGGTGCTGAACTAAAAACTTCTGATATTGAGAGTGCATATTTTTAAAAAGTAGATAAAAAATCATCACGAGCTGTGAATCAAAAGAGATCTATTGTGGTTAAATTTACCAACAACAACATTAAACAGAACATTATGTCAACTAAACATAAATTAAAAGAGGCAAATGAAACAAAATCTATTTTTATCAACGACTTCTTGAGCAAGGAAACGCTTTCATTGTTGAATCATGCTAAAAGTTTAAAGTCAGTGGGATATAGTAGAATCTATGCCAGGTCTGGCTGTGTTTATGTTAAGAAGCACGGGCTCTCTAAGCCAAGATTAATAAAAAGCTATGAAAACATAGATGAGCTGCTGTTGCAAACAACCGTTAGCCATAAAAGTTTTTATGCTGATAATAATGATGATGTGGAAAGTGGAAGTGATGATGTTGCTAGTTCTTCACCTGTGCCTAGAAAGTAATCTTGTATAAATATTTTCCGTAAATTTTTTATTCTTCTACCTAATAAAGTTCTTTATATTACATATATATTTTTTGAAGCAATATTAATAAATTTGCATGCATAAGAGTGTGTGGAAAACCTCTGAAACTGGTTTCCTTTTACAGATCACAGAAGTGTAGCTATGTAGAAACCACTAAACATAAAATAGAATATACAAGTAGTTTTGAATATAACAGTCTGCCTCATTATATGTATACAAAATTGTTGTAAAATTTCATCTTTTAAAAGAAAACTGAAAGATTACTTCTTACAGAACATGGAAATGCATCTAATATAATAATTATTTATTCTATAGCTAATAAAATATCTAAATATATGCACTATATCTCTTTTTATTTCTTATTTTTCCTTTTATGTTTTTCTCTTTTATTTTATATAGTGAAATATTGAATTATAAACTGAATTATATTCTTGCCAACTTGTCTCTTAAATGCCCATGCGGCGCTGCGACAAAATATATATTTACATATATACTTAGAAATACCTCATTTGTACATATGTATTTAGTTTTTATTAATGTAAATAAAGTTAAAAAAAGAATATTGTAAGTTTTCATTAATAATTTAGAACAGAATATGTCACAAAACCCTTTGTTGCGCAGCCGGTAGTCGCCATCCAAAACCCAAACTAGCTCAGGGATGTCAGGGGAGGTAAGACCCGCGACTTCCGGCGCAAGGACTGACAAAAAAATTTATAAATAAGAAAAAACAACAACACAAAAGACAATAAGGAAAATCACTGGAATAAAAAATAAAATATAACTCGGACAGACAGACAGATCTACAATTAACGAAACTGTGATGAAACAGAGACACAAGATGGAATTGGTCCTCCTAGCTGCCCACCCTACCTTGATAACATGGAATACAAAATGATCATGTTACCCCACACGCAGAAAAACTTGGTCACTTCACTACATACTTACACTACACATCACATGAAAACTTTAGCCAGACATTATCTTAATGTTCCTCAGCCGAATGAACACATTAAAATTTTATATTTTTAAAACGTTATAAAAATGAATTTTTATTATAATAAAAAAATTTGCCTTATCCTAATTATTTGGATTTATATATAAAAAGGTAAGTATGAACAAAATTTAATTAAAATTATTAAATACTAACAAAAATTATATTATTAATACACAATTTTAACCTGACGAAAAATCCCAAAAATTACCCTAACCTTTCTGGACTTTGGTCAAACAGAACGAACGCAACAAAAATTAAACTACTATTTTCCCTATTTTAAAGAGCTCTCTAAAACGACGGACTTTTAATTATCAACCTTTTCTTGAATTTTTAAATTAACACTCGCGACAGGGATAGTTTTGGGCTAACAATTAGAACAGTTAAAAAAAACACTAATGGCCAATTTTTAACTTGGATTTTCAATGTCATTTATGTTTAAATTCGTTTTAATAACAAAATTCTGTTTTACAGTAAACACTTAAATCAAAATTAATTCACCAACCTTGTGCATTTAAATTCGATTTAAATTTTATAAATGACCATATGATTTTGACAACTTATTTTTGACCCGCCAATAAAAAATTGTCATTGATATTGTTTTGCATATTGTTCTTAAATAAATTATTTTTTTAAATAAATACATAAATTCTTTGTAATAAACAAATAAAAATGAGTTCCGACGAAGAGGACATGTGTGACGCAGAAACCTCTGTAGTTTTAAACAAAACAGTTTTACGGCGGCCACGTACAATACGTACACGACCGAACCATTTTAACATTTTTGAGGACGCTGAATTTTATCAACGATTCCGTATGTCGAAGAGATCGGCATATAGTATTCTGGAAATTATTGGGTATCATATAAAAAACCCAACCACCTGGTAAGTGTAACAGCTTTATGCAATAAGTTAATAGACAAAACTTATCACCAATACATTCCAGGAACCATTCAATTAGTGAGGAACATATGCTTTTAATAACTTTAAGGGTGTATGCAACTGGTGGGATGCTAAAAACAATTGGCGATGTATATGGTGTCTCAACGACAACAGTGTCCAATGTTGTAGCTAATGTTACACACTATATAGCACTATTGAGGAGTCGTTTTATAGTATTTCCTAAAACAAACCAACAACTTGCGAAAAATAAGAAAGATTTTTATAATATTGCAAAATTTCCTCATGTCGTTGCGGCACTTGATTGCACTCACGTTAGGATAATATCTCCAGGTAATTTGCTATCAAATATACTTATTGCGATCGAAAAGTTTATGTATTTACAATAATTTTTATTTGTTAGGTGGAGAAGATGCTGAGTTGTACAGAAACCGAAAGGGTTTTTTTTCTATGAATGTACAAACGATGTGCGATGCAAACTTGAAGATTTTGGATATAGTTGCTAGATGGCCTGGATCTGCGCACGATTCAAACATCTTACTGCACTCCAAAATATATTCCAGATTTTGTAATAATGATTTTGGGGATAGTCTTATTGTAGCTGACAGTGGGTATCCTAATAAAACCTTCATAGTGACACCGTTATTAAATGTGGAAAATGCTGCAGAAAATTTGTATAATGAGTCACAAATACGAACACGTAACTGCATTGAAAGGAGTTATGGCGTTTGGAAAAGAAGATTTCCTATTCTATCACTAGGCATTCGGCTCCATATAAAAAAAGTAGAAGCTGTTATTATAGCTACTGCTGTACTGCATAATATATGTTGTTTGAACAAGGAAAGGGAACTTCCACCTCTACCTAATAGTTTAGAATCGGCTGTAGAGTTTGTGAATAGTGTACCAAGCAATTTCGTCGCTGAAAATTCCAGCGGAAACAACACTACACGGCGCAATTTAATAAATAATTATTTTAGAAGTTTATTGTAAATATAGCATTTACTAGCGACTTCGTCGGCGAGCTGCTAAAAAAAGAAATAAAAAGTACCAAAACTAAAAATGTGTACCCGTTTTTACGCCTTAAAAAGCACTCTCTATTTTAATCTTGGTCATATGCTATCCCTCTACCAAATTTCATCCAAATCCATCAAGCGGTGTTCGCGGTATAGTGGATCAAACATACAAACTTTCTCATTTATAGTATTAATGGTAGAAACGTTGTTACTAATACCGAATTTACATTATGAAATATGTCATGAAATTTGTGGCATGAAACTTTCGTTATTTGCTAATAGAATGGACATTGAAACAATTTGTGTTAAAAAAGTGATAGGAAATAAAATTTCAGACGGCTTTTGTAAATTTTCTTTAATCGACTTGCTTTTCCGTGTTTGCAATAATCAAATACACAAAGCATAATGAATAAAATTTCATGAAATATTTCATCGTGTAAATCTGTTATTATTGTAGAATTTTTATTCTATGTAAATATGTGCGTTAGTGCCAATGCTAACCGATCAGTAGACTTATAACCATCATTGCAAACAGAACAATAAGAAGATAAATAAGATGTTAATTGTTTTGTTTGCTAAGTTTTTTGAACTTGCTTGAAAGTTTTTATATAACAAGTTTGATGTATTGGCAGTGACACTAACGAAACACACGTATATGGGCATACAATAAATAACAAAAAGCCATCACAATTATTGAATTTTTTATATTTTATTTATGAATTTAATAACAAAAATAAAAAAACATATAATAAAACCAACATTTAATAAAAATAAATAAACGCAAATTTAATAAAATAAAAAAAAGAAGAAATTCATTGAAAACAGTAAAAATAAAATAAATAATAATAAAATTTATTTGTACCACAAAACTTAAAAAATACAACAGTATCATACAATGTAGATGACACACAAATTTGGCGGTGAAGAAAAATGGAATGCTTGGAAGAATGTGCAGCGTGAGATCAATAGTAAATTCAGTCACAATTTTCGAAGCCATAAAGTTTTAAAAACAAAATACTGCACTATAAAGACAATGGCAAAACAAAATTCTGCGTTTGATAAGCGCCAAACATGTGCTACTGGTGGTGGGTCTCTACATCTAACACCAACAACATTTCAATAAAAATAAAGTTATTCTGACTTCAATTTGTCAATTTTCAGCCGAATAAACTCTATTTCAAGATTTAATTTTTCCACTTCTAGGGCGTGCTTCTCTTTTATGAACTCTATTTCCATTTTTTGCCTTTCTATTTTGGCATCAGCGACTTTTGCCCACGAGTCTTTTGTGAGATCTTTTGCTTTTTCGGGTTTTAACGTACTATGCACGGGCTTTTTTAACATTTTTGGCGTGTACTTTGTCCAAGATGTCTTAACTACAAAAACAGAAAAATAATTGTTATTAAAAATAATTACGGTATGTTTTCAATGTATTAATACGGTATTGAACATACTACTTACCATCATCTTCTTTTTTTATTGCGTGTTCGACACCTTCCCATTTTCCGCCGGCTGCAAGGCCCACCTCTTCCAGAAATTCAAATTCGTCAATTATTTCAATTTCTGTAAATTCTAAAAAAGTGATTCCATTTTGCAAATACATAATAATGAAATAACAAACTTACCATTTTCATTTGCATCGCAGTCATAGCTTGATGGTTTTCCTAAAATTTGGGCTTCCTGGCATATTTCCAGTATTGATTGATCTGTCTTGGTTGTTGCTGTTGGATGTAGAGGCCCACCACCAGTAGCATATGTTTGGCGTTTATCAAAGGCAAAATTTTGTTTTGCTGTTGCCTTTATGTTGCAGTATTTTGTTTTTAAAACTTTATGGCTTCGAAAAGTGTGACTGAATTTGCTGTTGAACTCACGCTCCACATTCTTCCAAGCATTCAGTTTTTCCTCAGCGCCAAATCTGTCCGTCTTCTTACATTCTATGGTACTGCTGTACTTTTTAACCGCCTCCAATAAGAAATCAACTTCTGTTGCCGTAAAATTGGGGCTTCTTTTATCCATTTCTTCACTTTTTTTGTTTATGTTATTGTTTTTATTAATTGTTTTTTATTTTTTCACAATTTTAATGTAATTTCACAATTTTTATTTTCTTGTTTTTTAAACAGCTGTTTTCGGGGAAACTATCGATAATTTTTTGACATTTTTGTAGAGCTACCATATTTTTGACACAATTAAATAATAACAACCAAACACGACTGAAAAACAGAAATTGTATTTAATTACAATTTAAATTTATATGAAAATTAACAAAATAAAGATTTAATTACCAAGTCAAAAATTGGCGGTAACACTAATTATACAATAAACTAACGTTTTAATCTTTTTATCTTTTTGCATAAAAAAACAATATTTTTATCAATAGATGTTTATTTATATGGAAAGAAGCTTCCTTTTCTTTTTACTGAAATTGAAATTTTAGAACAAAATTTTTCTTAATCTTTTTATTTTATTTTTTTTTTATGCAAATTCAGTTTTGACCATTCACTTTATTTAATTTCTTTAATTTTTTTCATCGAAATGGATATTCCAAAAAATTGTTTCTTTAACCTTTTTTTATTGTTTTTTTTATGAACAGAGTTAGTTTTACTAATTTACTAATTCTCTGTTTTTTTTTTATATTTTACTAAGCAGGATATGCAATTTTATAATTTTCATCCGCCAAGATTTTAATGCGTGAATATATAACTTTAAATTTTCTTTAAAATCACTCGTTAATTGTAATTTTGCAAAGTTTCGTTTTATATAAAAAAAATCAAATGCACTGTTTAAGCTACAAGATGGACTGGACTCACCAAATTTATAAATTTGACGATGAATTCGGCAGTTAGTACTGATCCAGGACATAAAACATAGGCTCTGATGGTTTCTCACCCTGTTTCTGTTAGGCGCATGAAAAATAATTTATTCCCTCAAGGCACACACAAACTGGTTAACTCCAATAAATAAAAATAGTGGGTTGCAGTCCTAGGGTTCCACGGATTTGATTGTAATCCTTATGTTAGGCCTCACTAGTAGACTGCAATCCCACAGCAGTATTCTCTTCCTGAATATAAATTTTCTTTCCGGAAACACTAGGATAAAACAGATTTTATCACCACTTAATTCTCCTAACGTTTTATATTTTATCTATTTTTATTTTCACTAAATAATTACCTGATTTAATAATTTCCTTCTTTTAGCTCCTGGACACAAGTACACACATACACACTCAAGGATTTGCCTCCACCGTCTATCTTGTTTAACGAGTTCTACACAATTAATTTTAACTCTAATTTATTATCTTTACCTTACCCCAAACCTTTCCAGTACTAATCCATGAATATATTCTTCTCTCTCTGTCTCTATCCTCTTCACTCTCGCGACAATCTAACTTCACACCCTTTTCCCCCTTGTATTTATTACTCCCCTATATCAGACCGTACTAACCGGATTACCAGTACCTAACGGCTTCAACCATGGAGTCAATACCCTTTATAACTATGGCCTTGAACATCGCCAGAAACTTCTAAAGCCAACTTAGCCGAATATTTACAGATATTTATTTATTTAAAAATCATTGACCTCCGTTTTATTCTTTATTATGTTTATTTAATTATGTTAGCAACAAAAATTCTGTTTAATTTATTAAATAAACACCCATAAATTCATCACAATCAGGCAGCTGGTATCCGGTCAACATGAAAACAATAGGTCGTCAAACGTAAATTTTTCTTATTGTTGACTTTCTCATTCCATAATATTTTATTTTGTTTATTTTCCTTTTCATTTTGTTGTTGTTAATTTTTCTACCCATTTCACTCTTTCATTTTAGAACAGATCTGTTGTACGTGAATTTGTCACTTCAACAGTTCTAACAAAAGCAAACAATACCCCCCAATAATAATAATAATTATAATAATAACAAACAATAATAAACATTCGCTACAAATCTTTCGGTTTTCGATGCCTGCCAGATGAAAAACGGAAGAGCGGATAATTTTTGTTAGTAGTGCAAGCCCAACGTAGGCAAACGCCCACCCCTGAGATACTCATGCTACACCGACTAAAAAGCCGGGCAATAAAATAAAAACCGCTAAAATAAATATTTTAATCTGGCACCTCACACTTGGCTGTCAATAAATTTTACCCCCGTGGCAACTCCTTTTATTCGTCGGCCATTATACATTATACATCAATTAGGCAAAAAATTTTAGCATGCGGCAATTTCTTAAGGCCGAGACACATAGAATCCGTCATACGTTATACGTCGCCTTTTTCAACTGACAGCTAAGTTAAAATACATGTTTTCTTATGAACTTGATCACATACAGTACTTCTCCGTCAACGCAAAGTACAAAGTTGGCCAACTTTTAACTTTTAACGTACGTTGAGTACTTTGACAACAATTGTTTGATTTGTTCTTTGTTGTGGGTTTGTTTTTCGCTCAAAAATAAAATAATTTAAATTAAAATTTATTCGATTGTATAAAGTTTTGGTGCTTTGTTATAAAAAAATAAAGAAATTAAGAAATAAGAAATAAGAATTAAAGAAATTAAAATTAATAAATAAATAACAGCTGATTTTCTCTCCGTTAACAAAGTACTCATTGTGCCAACATTATCCGTCATTCCGTTAACGTCAGTTGAAAAAGGCAACGGATGACGTATGACGGATTCTATGTGCCCCGGCCTTTACTCTATCATTATTTCTGACAATTTACCAACTCTAACTTCACAAAGCAAAAATAATATTCCTGAAATAAGCTACGTGGATATTAGAAAGAGATTTCACCGAACTACCAACACCGGCAAACGATACAATATTATGGGAATGTGGTGGTACAGGTATGTGCATATATATATGTATGCAACTGGACGCCCCTTGGAACGGCTCATCACCACCTGCCATTGAACCAACCTAATCCACACATTATCAAATGGTTGGGCCTCAATTTTCAAAAAAGAAATCCCAATGCCGTGAAATATATGTATCCCCCCTATATGGGCAAACGTCTCAGGCGACCACTTGACGCCGGTGGTGCGCCGCCGATGTTTTAGAATTGTACAATGTTCAATTCGCAACCGCTTGTATCGCCTATTCTGCATCATACATATTTCATTTGTGAGCACCTATTGTACCTTGTATCGGCCAGTATGTTGTATTGACAGGCGAACGAATACACACTCATCATCTCAGTTAAAAATCTTGCTAAAACCCTGTACAGACGGGCCTAATTAATGATGAAATAGCCTGGCAGTTTGTTGGCAACTTAGGTGAGGTGTTTTTTTTGTTGGTATAAATTTTCAACTATCTAACCATGATATAATCATACAGGTACCTGCAGCTAACATGCCGAAATATGTAAATAAAAAAATTAGCAGCTCAAACTAATACCTGCACACCAGAGGGCGAAGCCGATGTAAAATGGTGATCGGCGGCGGCTAAGAACAAATATAGTCGGCGGCGGCTATTAGCCGGCTAAGAGCCGAAAATTTTTCGCCGTCGGCGGCTACCCAAATTTATCGGCTAACGGTCGGCTAACAGAGTATTTCTTGTTTACTTACATCCAAGGCATATTCACAACAGGTATACTCGGCCCAATTATAAATAAACTTGCCTTTCTAGACGATTTACTGCCTTATTAATAAAAATAATTTTCCTAAGAAATTTTTTTCATATGTTTCAAAACCAAATTAAATATTTTTAAATGCGCATGTTAGTAAATACCCACTTCTTATTATAAAAATTCGGCTTAGCCGCTAGCCGATATTAGCCGCAGTAATCGGCGGCGGCTAAGTGATTCTGAAAATCACCGGCGGCGGCTATTAGCCGGCTATTAGCCGACCGGCTTCGTGCTCTGCTGCACACTGCAAACGTAAATGAATGCAACACACTCATGCACGTAGAGTTGGTGTATGTATCCCCAGCAAACACGGAGTCAAATCTTTGAAACAAGATAATTCATTTGACATCAGGCACAATTCTCAAAACTTTCACAGTTCTGTTTACCACTTGAAATCAAGTTGACTATGATTTGAATATAAACATTTGGCAATCAGTGTTTTGTGAATTTGATGTGAAGTTGTACTCACTTATAAATTAACGTGGAAACATTTTTTTAAAAGTGAAACATAAACTGAAAATAAAAATGGAGTATCTACTCAAACATTGCGTGTTTTAAGGGGTTTATAGAATGCTATGTTCCGAATCATTGGGTAAATCGTTTCCTTTCATTTAAAGTCATTGTTATCATCATATTTTTTCCCTTTTAGGGGTTTTTATTTATTTTTTTGTTATTAAAATTTCTTTTCCTTTGACAATTATCTTCAAACTTTTTCGTCAGCTTATAATAATTTCTAATACCCCTACTGTTAATATTACAAATTTTCTATTAGAATTACTCTTCTTTGAACTACTTTCACTCGTCTTATTATTAATTTACCGACTCTTCCACACGTTTGTTAAATATTTTCGTGTCATTTGTTTTACAAAACGAACGCAAGCCATACTTTACTGCATTTCATTTGGTTATACTGCCAGCGGCTGCTGTTTCATATTAATCAGAATATTAATTTTAATATTTGTTAATGAAACAGTTGCCCATGTATAGTACAACCAATAAATCTTTGATTGTAATAAAGAATTATGGTTGCTTAAATTTTCTCTTGGTTTACTAAATTCATGATTAATATAACATTCATAATTTCATTTTCCCTTCTTTTTGGGATCCGCGTGGTTATCTATTTACCCAATGATTTCCATAACTATTCTTATTTTACCCTTTATTACCTATTTTGTAGTTTTATCATTTGTATCTATTTCTATTTTCATAGATAACTACTTGTTTGGCCTATGTGATGACAAGAAAAGTGCAGGAGCTTGAAAAGAGATTATTCCCATCGTCGGCTATTAACACTCCGATTGATTGTATTACGGGAAGTTTATCTATTTATTAATTTGCCGAATACGGTACTTTGTTTCAAATTATTTTGCTTTTCTTTTCTTTCAGGTACCATTGACTTGGGCAAGAAGTTCATTTATCACAGCTGTACTTAGAATTAATAAATAAATCATCAAAAGGAATCGTCAGCGAGTAAAATAATAAACTGGACGGCACTACAGAAAAAAGGTAAAAGAAATAAGCTGTAAGATAATCAAATTAAAACGGGACAACACAATACAAAAAAAAAAACTGACACTAATATTGCACTTCTATTGTTTTGTCCATAAAAATCGAATTATCACAGATTATTGCTTCATGTCCTTGGCATGAAAAACACCAAGACTTTTTCCCTGTAGGTTTTCCAATTCGTAAGAGCTGTTTCCTATCACTTTAAGTACTCTGCACTTCTTGAATTTTGGTGCAAACTTGGCATTAAAATTTTTTTTTGAAGTCACTTTGCACAAAATTCTTTACATATACTTCTTGGCCCACCCTGAATCGTACCTCTCTACTTCTCTTGTCATATTGCTTCTTGTTTTTTTCGTAGGCCTTGTGTAGGTTTTCGGATAGTCTATCCCTGATGATTTTTAATTCGTCTTTTCTCTCAAGAATTTCAAATTCATTATCGCCCAGAGCTTTTAATTTTCTTGCCAAACCATATTCTGTACCGGATGTGTACATTTGTTGACCGAACAACGCCATATATGGACTTGTTCCTATGGCCTCGTGTATAGCTGTCGTAATCGCGCGCTCTATCTCACATGTGTGCATCCCATTCCCGATGATCTTTATCCAAGTATGCTCTAATGCTTGCTAAAACTGTTTGATTCACCCTTTCGGATGCGTTGGATTGTGGTGAGTAGGCTGGAGTTCGGATGTAAGTTATATTATAGTTCTTAACTAGGTCTTGGAATTGTTGGGATATAAATGGCTTTCCATTATCGGAATGAATGATTTCCGGTGTACCAAACATGTGGAAGATTTTATGCACAAGATAATCAATTACCAGTTTTGACGTTGCCTTTTTCATGGGTTTTAAAAATACGTATTTCGAAAAGTGATCTACTACGATAAAGATGTATGCGTTACCCCTTTTTGAGCGCGGGTACTTGCCCAAGAAATCTATGTAGATTTTCTGAAAAGGACGATACGTTTTTACTTCTTCACCCATTCTCGGTCGGGTTTCATAATTTACCGGTTTAACTTCTTTACAAGTCTGGCAATTTCGAATATAATTTTTTACATGGCATACCATTTTTGGCCAGTAGTAAAACCGCCTTAACTGGTTTTTGCAATCCACCATGGGAAACTGTATCATGGGCCTTCGTAATCAATGTCGTGACCAAGTTCTCAGGAACCCATAGCTTCCATTCAACGCCACTGTCATCCCTTGCGAACTGAGTTTTCTTGAACACCACTCCATCTTCTGTTTTCAAGTCAGGTAGACTTTCTTTATTTCGCTCAATGGTGTGTACCAGCTGTACATATTCAGGGGATTCAAATTCCGTTGTTTCGAATTCTAATAATTCCACTTCCTCCGCGTTGCATTCATCCAATGACCTCGATAGCATGTCTGCCACAACGTTTCCCGATCCTTTACGGTGTTCAATTTTAAAGTTGAATGCTTGTAGCTGCAGTGACCAGCGGGCTAACCGACCACTTAAGTCCTTAAAGCTCATGAGGCATTTCAGGCTAGAGTGGTCTGTTATTATTGTGAACTCCATCAATTCTATATATGGCCTGAATCTTTTCACCGCTAGTACTGCAGCCAAACACTCTTTCTCAGTAACCGTGTAATTACACTGGGCTCCGTTTAGCTTTTGTGAGAAAAATGCTATCGGCCTATCATTGTTATCGTCATCCCTTTGAAATAGTACTGTACCAACACCCACGTGTGATGCGTCGCACTGAATACAAAAAGGCCTCTTAAAATCAGGATGGACTAGCACTGGTGCAGTTATTAATGCATTTTTCAATTTATCAAAGGCTTTTATCGCTATTTCCGGCATTGTGAACTTAGAACTCTTTTTTAAAGTATCGCTTAGAGGTGCTGCAATTATGGCAAATTCTTTGATAAAACGCCGATACCAACCGGCGGTGCCTAAAAAGCTCCTTACCTGCCTTGGAGTTTTTGGTATCGGTATTTGTTCAATTGCTATTATTTTATCAGGATCTGTACGTAATTTACCCCCACCAATGATAAAGCCTAAATATTTCAATTCTTTAAAACAGAATACACTCTTACTCATCCCTATCGTTAAGTTTGCGTCTGACAGATGCTTGGCTACCTTTGCCAACAGTTCCATATGCGTTCTGAAATCTTTTGAGATTATGAGCAGGTCGTCCAGATAGATAAAGACATTATTTTTTAATGCTTGTGGGATAACTTTATCCATCAGACGACACAGGCGTTGAGCCGCATTACAGAGGCCAAAAGGCATCACTTTATATTGATAGTGCGGTCTACCTGGAACTGTAAAAGCTGTGTATTCTCGACATTTCGGTTCCAAACTAATCTGCCAGAACGCAAATTTAAGATCAACGCTACTAATGTAAACTGTTTCGTCTATCCTACTGAGTATACCTTCTATATTCTGAATAGGATAAGCGTCTTTAATGGTTAAACTATTCAGCTTTCTCGCATCTAGACATAGACGATTTTTGCCTGGCTTACGCACTAAAGTAACCCGATTATTATAAGGGCTTTCACACTCCTCGATGACCCCTAACTCCAACATTTTGTCTACCTCCTGATACAACAGTTCCTGGACTTTTGGTGACACCGGGTAGTGACGTTCCTTAAAAGGTACGGAATCTGGGAGTAATTGTATGCTATGTTGTTCGAGGTGAGTTTTACCTAGACCATCATTTTCAAACGTTTTGAACAATTCTTTTACCCTTTCTAGTTCTCGTGATTGTTGTGTTGTTAATTTGTGCTGCTCTGGGCCCTGTTTATGAACGGGCTCTAAATTCTGTTTGAGTTTCTCGATATCAATTTCGTCTGCATTCAATACTTCTGGCGCTAAGTTAAACATTCGCCAGAAATCAATGCCGAGGTAAAGCTTCTGTTCCAGCGAAGGGCACAAATAGAATTTAATTAGCTCTACCTCATCTTTGTAAGTGACCGGTAGTATTACTTTACCACATACTTGGTGAGCTTGACCAGAAGCTGTCCTGACATTCGAATTATATCGAGAAACACTAACACCTAATTCTTTTAAAAATTCCTGACAATCCTTACGTAGTATACTCACGGATGCTCCCGTGTCTAACAAACCTCTAACTAACACATCACCTATGTAGATGTCGGCAAAAACTCGGGGATCTTTATTCGATATCGCTGCGACTGATAAATAGATTTTTTTTCTTATTGCTTTTCTATTTTTGTACCGTTTTCTGGCGTTTTCTACCTTTCTTGATATTAGCGACGGTGATTCAATATCATCGTCGAATATCCTTTTTCGCACTGTAATATAGTTTTGTAATCTCTCTGCATACGATCGACTGTTTCGGCTACTAAGTTTTAATGGTGTATGTGAATAATTGTGGCTGGCATTTGTTTTAATATTTTGTTTATTTTTTTGATTAGTTTTGATTATAAATTTTCTTAGTGGTTTGCGGACGTTTGAGTCGAGCGTGACTCGCCCGCTTGAGTCATGCTCCTCCGTCGGTTTCCCTGCCTATTACAGTTTGGGCACTTTGGTGTTATTGTACGCTCGTAACCACACTTGTAGCAAAATATGTTTCGGACATCTGATTCGCATTCCATGTAGGTATGACCATTACTCCTACAATTCCAACACACTAGTTTTGTTTTATCTTTATAATTTATTTCTTCCACATCCAATGTATTCTGATGTTCCTCATACAGTTGTATCTGTTCGGCCTCATCGCAATCTATTTCGTTTATTCTATGACGCGACTGATAACGTGTCGGGTTGTTATTCGTAGTATTGAATTTTGCCTCGCGCATTGGGAATCTCTTCTCGATCTCCTTGCACTCTTCCCTCAACTGTTCTATGTTATAAATCGCCATCGGATACACTAATTTAGCGATATGGTCTTTCACATTTCGTTTCAACACCTTTATCATTTCGTACTCAGGAATTGGGGTTCGCAGCCTAGACCTTAGCGTTAACATTGAATGGAAATAATCCTCCAATGTTTCATTATTTCGTTGACGTCTTTCTACCATTTCTTGCATTATTTCAAAATCGCTACGATTTGCCTGGAATTGGTTTAAAAGACTATACCTTAGCGTCGGCCAGTCCACTACCCCATTTTGTGTTTTTAGATATAACCAAAACCACTCTTTAGCCTGCCCTTTCATAAGCCGGTGGAAATCCCTGAGCACTTCTTCCCAAGGTATTGAATAACTTGCTTGCAATAGTTCTACACGAAAAACAAAATCATCAATTGATATGCCACTGCCGCCTCCTTCAAAAACAATATCCCATTTGTCAATTCTTATTTGACCTTCTACTGGGCGTATATTTAAATTTCTTTCATAAGTGTAGAAATTGGGAGCATTTGACAAGATGTTGGAAAACCTAGGACCTCGAGCATGAGTTTTATTAATTTCATGTTGCACTGTATGTCCGTTATATTGCCTATTATTACCACTATTATTATTCTCATTGTTTATATTTTCAGATTTGTTTTGTGTTACCGGAATATTATCTTGGCTTTCATTTGCCCTAGAAGTTAATACCCTATCTACAGTTTTCTTTATTGCGCCTTGTGATTTCCTTTGACCTGCTATGCTATTACGGCTAGAAATGGAATGAGACGGATTCGCGGTATTTTCTACGGAATTCGTAAGGGGTTTGAGTGCCTTATCGACTTCCTTCATAATGCCTTTGAGGCCTTCCCGTAAAGATTCTTGAATCGTTTCGGCCATTTCTGACCGTAATGTGTTCATAACATACTTTTCTTTGGTGTTTATGATTGAAGTTGCGCTCTGACTATCTAATTCGGATAACACTCTATCAACATTTTCAATTGAGGATACCTCAGGTAACTCTAATAATATCTCTTTCGACCTATTAATATGCTCGTTTCTTATAGAGTGCGACAAATCCCTGAATTGAGGACCCTGGAAGACAGTGGAATGATTTGGGGAATGCTGTACTCGGCCTGCTAATCCTGCCCGATTGAGATCAAATTCTAATGACCTTCGACTCTTATTGGCGTCGGTCATATTGACATAAACGTTAACGCAATCAATAAATTATTAGACAAAATTGTTTACTTTTTTAAATTAATAGATTATTTATTTTCATAAACATATACGTGTGTATGTAAGCATGTATCGTGACCATTTTAATGCTGGAATTACATATAATATTATAATGCTAGATTCCTACTTATCACAGTTTCTTTAATTGTAACACTAACCTACCATAAAATAATCAATTCCCTAACTCTTACAGTGCTACAGACGTAACTTGAATTGTACGTCAGGCCACTGAATATTGTAAATAATTTAAATTAAGCAAATATGATCTATTAAATTGTCATATGCCTTAATTTCATTATAATGTTTTGTAATTAATTAACCTGTAGTCCCTACTAATTTCTCACGGTGCATCAGATGCTATTACTAACTCTACATCCGGCCACCGGATATAAAACAATTAAGCAAATGTGGTCTCTGTTTGGAGCCACATGTCTTAATTGAAAACAAATTATTACTTAATGGTCGATATTCTTGTACATATAACAAAAAAAAAACTCAGACTAACAAATAAAGATAAATAAACCTTTATAAATTCAAAATTTCAAAAATTACCAAATTTGACCTTTTGTGGTTCAGTCAGCAATAATGCAATTGGTCTCTATTTGTACCAAGCCACTATGCTGAGTAAACCAACAAAATACAAAAGTGTTTAATTTAATTAGAATTTGTTCCCCATTGAGCGCTATATTGGCGCAATATTTAACTACTTATCTTTAAGCAAAATGATAATAAGTAAATGAAGCTTTAGAAAATCAAATGTTAATTTGTTATTTTGTGATTTAGTCAGCAATAATGCAATTGGCATCAAATAGTACCAAGCCATTACGCCGAGTAAATCAACAAAATACAAAAAAAAATGTATTGTTAAATGTGGACTTGTTCCTAAATTGTACGCCATTTTGGCCCAAACCTAGCTAACACAAAAATATGAATTTTTTTTGCTTATAATTGGGCGCCATTTTTGGCGCTACCCCTACCTATTTATTGCAATTCTATTTTTGCTTCATCCTCGGCACCATTTTGGCGCGAAACCTACTACTAATTAAGAAATTTTAAATTGAGTTTCACTTGATTTTAGTTCAGGCGCCATTTGGCGCAAACCTAGCTAACTAACAAATTCTAAATTCAACTTGAGATTTACTTGGGCGCCATTGTGGCGCAAACCTAACTATTTATAGCAAATTTAATTTGCTTTTACTTGGGCGCCATTTTGTCACAAAACCCTTTGTTGCGCAGCCGGTAGTCGCCATCCAAAACCCAAACTAGCTCAGGGATGTCAGGGGAGGTAAGACCCGCGACTTCCGGCGCAGGGACTGACAAAAAAAATTTATAAATAAGAAAAAACAACAACACAAAAGACAATAAGGAAAATCACTGGAATAAAAAATAAAATATAACTCGGACAGACAGACAGATCTACAATTAACGAAACTGTGATGAAACAGAGACACAAGATGGAATTGGTCCCCCTAGCTGCCCACCCTACCTTGATAACATGGAATACAAAATGATCATGTTACCCCACACGCAGAAAAACTTGGTCACTTCACTACATACTTACACTACACATCACATGAAAACTTTAGCCAGACATTATCTTAATGTTCCTCAGCCGAATGAACACATTAAAATTTTATATTTTTAAAACGTTATAAAAATGAATTTTTATTATAATAAAAAAATTTGCCTTATCCTAATTATTTGGATTTATATATAAAAAGGTAAGTATGAACAAAATTTAATTAAAATTATTAAATACTAACAAAAATTATATTATTAATACACAATTTTAACCTGACGAAAAATCCCAAAAATTACCCTAACCTTTCAGGACTTTGGTCAAACAGAACGAACGCAACAAAAATTAAACTACTATTTTCCCTATTTTAAAGAGCTCTCTAAAACGACGGAACAAAATTGTTGTAAAATTTCATCTTTTAAAAGAAAACTGAAAGATTACTTCTTACAGAACATGGAAATGCATCTAATATAATAATTATTTATTCTATAGCTAATAAAATATCTAAATATATGCACTATATCTCTTTTTATTTTTCCTTTTATGTTTTTCTCTTTTATTTTATATAGTGAAATATTGAATTATAAAGTGAATTATATTCTTGCCAACTTGTCTCTTAAATGCCCATGCGGCGCTGCGACAAAATATATATTTACATATATACTTAGAAATACCTCATTTGTACATATGTATTTAGTTTTTATTAATGTAAATAAAGTTAAAAAAAGAATATTGTAAGTTTTCATTAATAATTTAGAACAGAATATGTCACAAAACCCTTTGTTGCGCAGCCGGTAGTCGCCATCCAAAACCCAAACTAGCTCAGGGATGTCAGGGGAGGTAAGACCCGCGACTTCCGGCGCAAGGACTGACAAAAAAATTTATAAATAAGAAAAAACAACAACACAAAAGACAATAAGGAAAATCACTGGAATAAAAAATAAAATATAACTCGGACAGACAGACAGATCTACAATTAACGAAACTGTGATGAAACAGAGACACAAGATGGAATTGGTCCCCCTAGCTGCCCACCCTACCTTGATAACATGGAATACAAAATGATCATGTTACCCCACACGCAGAAAAACTTGGTCACTTCACTACATACTTACACTACACATCACATGAAAACTTTAGCCAGACATTATCTTAATGTTCCTCAGCCGAATGAACACATTAAAATTTTATATTTTTAAAACGTTATAAAAATGAATTTTTATTATAATAAAAAAATTTGCCTTATCCTAATTATTTGGATTTATATATAAAAAGGTAAGTACGAACAAAATTTAATTAAAATTATTAAATACTAACAAAAATTATATTATTAATACACAATTTTAACCTGACGAAAAATCCCAAAAATTACCCTAACCTTTCTGGACTTTGGTCAAACAGAACGAACGCAACAAAAATTAAACTACTATTTTCCCTATTTTAAAGAGCTCTCTAAAACGACGGACTTTTAATTATCAACCTTTTCTTGAATTTTTAAATTAACACTCGCGACAGGGATAGTTTTGGGCTAACAATTAGAACAGTTAAAAAAAACACTAACACTAATTATACAATAAACTAACGTTTTAATCTTTTTATCTTTTTGCATAAAAAACAATATTTTTATCAATAGATGTATATTTATATGGAAAGAAGCTTCCTTTTCTTTTTACTGAAATTGAAATTTTAGAACAAAATTTTTCTTAATCTTTTTATTTTATTTTTTTTATGCAAATTCAGTTTTGACTTTATTTAATTTCTTTAATTTTTTTCATCGAAATGGATATTCAAAAAAATTGTTTCTTTAACCTTTTTTTATTGTTTTTTTATGAACAGAGTTAGTTTTACTAATTTACTAATTCTCTGTTTTTTTTTTATATTTTACTAAGCAGGATATGCAATTTTATAATTTTCATCCGCCAAGATTTTAATGCGTGAATATATAACTTTAAATTTTCTTTAAAATCACTCGTTAATTGTAATTTTGCAAAGTTTCGTTTTATATAAAAAAATCAAATGCACTGTTTAAGCTGCAAGATGGACTGGACTCACCAAATTTATAAATTTGACGATGAATTCGGCAGTTAGTACTGATCCAGGACATAAAACATAGGCTCTGATGGTTTCTCACCCTGTTTCTGTTAGGCGCATGAAAAATAATTTATTCCCTCGAGGCACACACAAACTGGTTAACTCCAATAAATAAAAATAGTGGGTTGCAGTCCTAGGGTTCCACGGATTTGATTGTAATCCTTATGTTAGGCCTCACTAGTAGACTGCAATCCCACAGCAGTATTCTCTTCCTGAATATAAATTTTCTTTCCGGAAACACTAGGATAAAACAGATTTTATCACCACTTAATTCTCCTAACGTTTTATATTTTATCTATTTTTATTTTCACTAAATAATTACCTGATTTAATAATTTTCTTCTTTTAGCTCCTGGACACAAGTACACACATACACACTTAAGGATTTGCCTCCACCGTCTATCTTGTTTAACGAGTTCTACACAATTAATTTTAACTCTAATTTATTATCTTTACCTTACCCCAAACCTTTCCAGTACTAATCCATGAATATATTCTTCTCTCTCTGTCTCTATCCTCTTCACTCTCGCGGCAATCTAACTTCACACCCTTTTCCCCCTTGTATTTATTACTCCCCTATGTCAGACCGTAGTAACCGGATTACCAGTACCTAACGGCTTCAACCATGGAGTCAATACCCTTTATAACTATGGCCTTGAACCTCGCCAGAAACTTCTAAAGCCAACTTAGCCGAATATTTACAGATATTTATTTATTTAAAAATCATTGACCTCCGTTTTATTCTTTATTATGTTTATTTAATTATGATAGCAACAAAAATTCTGTTTAATTTATTAAATAAACACCCATAAATTCATCACAATCAGGCAGCTGGTATCCGGTCAACATGAAAACAATAGGTCGTCAAACGTAAATTTTTCTTATTGTTTACTTTCTCATTCCATAATCTTGTATTTTGTTTATTTTGCTTATTTTCCTTTTCATTTTGTTGTTGTTAATTTTTCTACCCATTTCACTCTTTCATTTTAGAACAGATCTGTTGTACGTGAATTTGTCACTTCAACAGTTCTAACAAAAGCAAACAATACCCCCCAATAATAATAATAATTATAATAATAACAAACAATAATAAACATTCGCTACAAATACAAGCAACATGTTGATCTGCAGTTATGGATAACAGAAGACCCAAGCGATCCGTATAACGAAGCCACTTCGTAAAAAGAGTTGGCAACACTGTTGTGTGAACACCTAAAATTTACAAGCTAAATACAATAAAGTTAAATTTATTTATAAAAAATAATTTCAAAATGTTTTATAAGCTTTCTTTTGCAATATTTTGTTGGAAGCGCCTACAAGTTTTTTAATTTAATCAAGAATGCCACCTAAACGCCGTAAAAGTGTGAAAATTCCAAATATATTATCATGTGGTCAATGTAAGTTACAAATAGAAGAAGAACAAGATGAAAGCATACAGTGTGATAAATGCAGTAAATCTTTTCACGCTATGTGCGTAGAGTTGGACAAACGTCAGTATGATCACTTGCTACGTAATGAAATAGATGATTATGTTTGTCGTTTGCGTGACGAAAACAGTGGAGATGTAAAGAGAGATATAAAAACCATTAAAACGCAATTGAGCAAATTGGATGGTCTGCAACAAACAATAGAATCAATGGCAAAACAGTTCGATGTTTTAAAAGGCATAGCCGACAACAACAAAAAGTAGAAGTTTTGCAGAAAGAAAATACAAATTTAAGAAAAGAAATTAAAGAATTGAAGAACTCTGTAAAATATTTAAATGATGTCAGAGTAAAAAATGATTGCTTAATTAATGGTGTTGTTGTGAATGATGAAGCAGATGAAGTTGAAACTGTTATAAAACTAATGCAAAATGTTGGTGCTGAACTAAAAACTTCTGATATTGAGAGTGCATATTTTTAAAAAGCAGATAAAAAATCATCACGAGCTGTGAATCAAAAGAGATCTATTGTGGTTAAATTTACCAACAAGAAAATTAAATAGAACATTATGTCAACTAAACATAAATTAAAAGAGGCAAATGAAACAAAATCTATTTTAATCAACGACTTCTTGAGCAAGGAAACGCTTTCATTGATGAATCATGCTAAAAGTTTAAAGTCAGTGGAATATAGTAGAATCTATGCCAGGTCTGGCTGTGTTTATGTTAAGAAGCACGGGCTCTCTAAGCCAAGATTAATAAAAAGCTATGAAAACATAGATGAGCTGCTGTTGCAAGCAACCGTTAGCCATAAAAGTTTTTATGCTGATAATAATGATGATGTGGAAAGTGGAAGTGATGATGTTGCTAGTTCTTCACCTGTGCCTAGAAAGTAATCTTGTATAAATATTTTTCGTAAATTTTTTATTCTTCTACCTAATAAAGTTCTTTATATTACATATATATTTTTTGAAGCAATATTAATAAATTTGCATGCATAAGAGTGTGTGGAAAACCTCTGAAACTGGTTTCCTTTTACAGATCACAGAAGTGTAGCTGTGTAGAAACCACTAAACATAAAATAGAATATACAAGTAGTTTTGAATATAACAGTCTGCCTCATTATATGTATACAAAATCGTTGTAAAATTTCATCTTTTAAAAGAAAACTGAAAGATTACTTCTTACAGAACATGGAAATGCATCTAATATAATAATTATTTATTCTATAGCTAATAAAATATCTAAATATATGCACTATATCTCTTTTTATTTTTTATTTTTCCTTTTATGTTTTTCTCTTTTATTTTATATAGTGAAATATTGAATTATAAAGTGAATTATATTCTTGCCAACTTGTCTCTTAAATGCCCATGCGGCGCTGAGACAAAATATATATTTACATATATACATATATACTTAGAAATACCTCATTTGTACATATGTATTTAGTTTTTATTAATGTAAATAAATTTAAAAAAAGAATATTGTAAGTTTTCAATAAGATCTAATCATCACCAAAAAAGCATATGGAAAATGTTTCAATCATAGTACCTATTTCACTTTTATTTATAATGGGTGATTTTATAAGAACTATCGGAAAGTAAAAAAAAAACACATAAAATTCAGAAAAATGCATGAAATATTTATTTGGATCGACAGTTGGGTCGATATAATTTAATGTTTGAAGATTATTTCATGCAAATGTTGGCCGCGGCTGCGCCTCAAATGGTCCATCCGCTTAGTCCAATTTTGGCATCCTCTTTCCAACATTTCGGCCGGTATCTCACGAATAATGTTGGCAATGTTGGCTTCCAGTGCGTCAATCGAAGCGGGCTTGTCGCTATAGACATTAGCCTTAACATAGCCCCACAAAAAATAGTCTAGAGGCGTTAAATCGCACGATCTGGGCGGCCAATTGACTGGTCCCAAGCGTGAAATAAACTGTTCACCGAACTCGCCTCTCAATTGGTCCATTGTTTCGCGTGCTGTGTGGCATGTGGCACCGTCTTGTTGAAACCACATGTCATGCAAGTCAAGCTCTTCCATTTTGGGCAGAAAAAAGTTTGTTATCATCGCACGGTAGCGCTCACCATTCACAGTAACGTTGTGATTCGCATCATCTTTGAAGAAATACGGCCCAATGATGCCGCCAGCCCATAATCCGCACCAAACGGTTGTTTTTTGTGGATGCATTGGTAGCTCTTGCAATGCTTCTGGCTGCTCTTCACTCCAAATACGGCAGTTTTGCTTGTTCACGTATCCATTCAACCAGAAATGAGCCTCGTCCATAAAATGGAAGAAGCGCGCGATGAACTTTCTTAACAGAGCACGCATTTTGGTAATAAAATTCAATAATTTGCAAGCGTTGTTCGTTTGTAAGACGATTCATGATTAAATTATAGACCAAACTGAAGATGTTTGACAGTGACACAAGATACAAAACGTGCGTGAGCTGTCAAAACTAGTGTTGCCAAAAAGATAATAGCAAAAAAATCACTCGTTATATCAATTGATATTTAAATATGATTTTTCCATACAAAAATGAATGAAAATCGACATTTATATATGGATTGATATTTAAACAGCGTTGGTGAAATAGGCTCTTAGTTAAATCTGTTTTGTTGCCACATTTTCATCTAGAGATAACCTTGCGTTTAGACATGCAAGTACTTGCATGCAAGTTCTGTGTATGTATTATCAACGAAAAAGAAATTTGTATTTATTTCTATGTCTTTCTCACAGTTGAGTCAAAAGTTTGATTGTATTGAGTTTCTCGAACTTGCACTTGCGTGTGTAAAGGGTAACTAAGAAAGGATCAAAATATATGTAGTATTTTGATAAACGAATAAACTGACATATCTGTGACAAAATTTTAAGTGATAATATATACTCACGAGATAAATTATCTTAGTTATCGGTTTACCTGGAAACCAGGATTCGGTTAATTGGGCCAGTGACCTACCGAATAGTTAACGGAAATGAAAGTCAAAGTTAGAGCTAAGTAACGTATAGTTTATATAAGAAAAATTTAGTATTTATTAAGTGTTAAGCATGGTACTGTGTTCATCATTTCGTGCGAACTGTTGTCAAAAGTTAATATAAAAAAAATTGTCACGAATTTCTCATGAAAAATCGTTGCAGAAGTAGTATTCTGTTTATGTTGTGAAAAACATATGAAATGTGTCTACAACATTTTGAGTCTTCATGCGAAATAATATAAGCACCACTTTTTTCGTGTGGAATTTACAACAAACACATTGGATTTTTTAAGACGGTACACAATTGCAGCATACTTTCAAGGGCTATTATTAATCGAATCCTGGTTTCCAAGTAAACCGATAACTAAGATAATTTGTCTCGTGAGTATATAAAATCACTTAAATTATTTTTGATTATTAGTCCTAAGGTATAATCGTTAAGGTGTACCTTCACATGCGTTAAATACGCTAATGCGTTACAGACTTCTGTCAAAAAAGTTGAAATAGTGTGTTTCCATAAGGCAAGATACAAAGAGAAGTTTGCGACGCGCGTAACTCGCAAAATGTTGAACATTCTTCAACTTTCACAGGTCGTATACAAAATGACAGGTAGTGCTGCCAGATTCATATGCTAAAATGTTTGTTTAATGGAAATAAATTATTAGAAATTAATTTTTTTATTAAAAAATGGATGAAAACTGCATTAAATATATGAAGAAAAATAAAACTTAAAGGCAAGACAAAATATAGCAGGCAAAGGCTTGAAATGGTATAAGCAGAAGAGCATCAAAAGCGTGGTGTGTAACTTGCCATTCTTAAAGCGTTAAAAGGTCGAAAAGTGAGAAAAGCGTTGCCGCGTAACGCGTGGTATGTACCTCCACCTTTAGTCCTATAGCTAGGGTTGTCATCGCTTAATTTATAAAAAGAGGACAGCAGAGGAAAAAAACCCGGACATTTGTCTAAAAAAGTAGGACTTAAAAATAGCATGAAATAAATTTTTTTCCAATAATTTTACTACCAATAAAATCTTAAATACATATCGATGGTGTTGCGAAAAAAGGGCCAATCTCGCAAAATTTTACATAGCAGATTGTTAGTAATTAAATTCGAAAAAATTGTTTGAGTTGTGAGTCTATATGAAGTTTTCGGTTTCCTTTTCGTCTTGTTTTTTAATTATACCATATTTACTCTTTAGAAATATACATAAGAAAACCAAAATACACATAAACATGACTGTAATATAAAAATATTGCTTGTTGCGATAATCGGGGTGCTGCGATAATCGATTGTTGCGAATCGAGCTCGCGCTGTATTTGGACTGAAACGCTTAATCTGTATATAATTTATCATTCGTCTATAGACCCGAGGAATTTCCATTAATATGTAGTTCCAAAAGTAAAAGTGTTTTATTTTTAATAAAGGTCTCTGGTTTGCAAAGAAAAAGCCCTTGGAGAAAGATTTTCATTAAATTATCATGTATTTAAATCCATGAATTAACTTCTAGCGCTAAAATAGCTAATTGAAGCTCGTGCATAAAATTCTGCACAGACTAGAATTTAATTTTTTGCTTGACAAATAGCTTTTTAGCTTACATCTTGGCAAGCCCTAAAAAAGATTGACTATCAAACCAAATCAAGCCCGTCTGGCCAGCCTAGAGCCACCTGAAAAGTAGTGATAAGCAAACTACACATGAGCACTGATGATGGAAGTGTAGCGGCTTCCGAAAGTAGCGCTGCTATGTTCTGCTGTGTGCGTAGAAAAATTCAGATGATGTTAATTTTTTCCTTGTTCCTTGAAATATTAATCATGCCTGATTATTTCTGAATATATCGTTACGAATCTTGGCCTGATAATCATTTTGCATTGACAAGCAAATAAGTTCGAAATAATCATATTAAATAAAATATAAACTCTGGCTTAAATCTACTTATGTATATTACTTTGGCCCTTTTTACGGAACACCATCGATATTTTAAATACATACATGCGTCATAGAATAACATCACAACGCTCATGGACAGTATTATTTACAACATAAGCTGGACATCTAATACCAATTGCTATTTTACTTTTTAGCTTGGTTTTTAATAAATGCAATATAAAAGCGAAAAAATATATAAATGTATAACAGATACTTTACGCGAACTTAACCTCCCTTTTTAATGGCGCTTTTCAAAATGTACGATTAAAAGTTAATGTTGACTTTAACAGCAACTTCGGCATACAAAACTTGCCGTTAAAGTCCTCGTTAACTCTTAATCATACATTGTGAAAAGATCGGTAAAAAGTAGGACTTTCCCGGACGCACATTTTTTTCCGGACAGAGACCACAAAAAGAGGACAGTGTCCGGGAAAAAGAGGACGGATGACAACCCTACCTATAGCCCACAAATAATGTAGATAAAAAAATAAATATATATATATATATATATATATATATATATATATATATATATATATATATATATATATATATATATATATATATATATATATATATATATATATATATATATATATATATATATATATATATATATATATATATATATATATATATATATATATATATATATATATATATATATATATATATATATATATATATATATATATATATATATTATTATTTTTTATTTTTTTTTTGTCCATAGGATAGATTTTGTAGAGCTTTGTAAAATTTAAGCCTAGAGGGGGTGTTTAAAGAAAAAAGTAAAGTTCCTGAGTTGACCGGAAATATAATAAATTATGTCAGGAAGAATAATTAAAGATAGCGACTGTTTCAGTGGAGTGTAAGAACGTCCACCAAGAAACATTATTGTGAATGTGCTGTTAATGTGATTTAATAGGATTATGTTACACTACGTCTTGACGAGCAAATTTTTTGTTATAACAATGAACAAAACGTCGGCAGAGCTGTTAACAAAAAATTGTTAAGGTCTTTGTAGTGGAGAGTACGTACAATGTTTTTGTTAGACGTAGTCATATTATTTTAAGGTGGTGCGGCAGAGATAGCCAATTTCTTTTGTTTGCTGTCTTTTTTTTCGTATTGAAAACAATGCTTGTTGTTAAGACATCGTTGTTATAACAATTGTTTTAACTACGATGTCATAACAATGACAAAACAGTAACAACAGCGGTCCAGACGTGACAAATTCGTGTGGTAACAATTGTTGTGACAAATAATTTGCTCGTCAAGACGCTATGTTAATCGTTTTAAGTATTTTTTTTATTTTTTTATCTAAAGTATTTGTGTGCTATAGGTAGGGTTGTCATCCGTCCTCTTTTTCCCGGACACTGTCCTCTTTTTGTGGTCTCTGTCCGGGAAAAAAATGTGCGTCCGGGAAAGTCCTACTTTTTACCGGCTTGCGACCCTTTTCACAATGTATGATTAAGAGTTAACGAGGACTTTAACGGCAAGTTTTGTATGCCGAAGTTGCTGTTAAAGTCAACGTTAACTTTTAATCGTACATTTTGAAAAGCGCCATTAAAAAGGGAGGTTAAGTTCGCGTAAAGTATCTGTTATACATTTATATATTTTTTCGCTTTTATATTGCATTTATTAAAAACCAAGCTAAAAAGGAAAATAGCAATTGGTATTAGATGTCCAGCTTATGTTGTAAATAATACTGTCCATGAGCGTTGTGATGTTATTCTATGACGCATGTATGTATTTAAAATATCGATGGTGTTCCGTAAAAAGGGCCAAAGTAATATACATAAGTAGATTCGAGCCAGAGTTTATATTTTATTTAATATGATTATTTCGAACTTATTTGCTTGTCAATGCAAATTGATTATCAGGCCAAGATTCGTAACGATATATTCAGAAATAATCAGGCATGATTAATATTTCAAGAAACAAGGGAAAAATTAACATCATCTGAATTTTCTACGCACACAGCAGAACATAGCAGCGCTACTTTCGGAAGCCGCTACACTTCCATCATCAGTGCTCATGTGTATTTTGCTTATCACTACTTTTCAGGTGGCTCTAGGCTGGCCAGACGGGCTTGATTTGGTTTGGTAGTCAATCTTTTTTAGGGCTTGCCAAGATGTAAGCTAAAAAGCTATTTGTCAAGCAAAAAATTAAATTCTATTCGGTGCAGAATTTTATGCACGAGCTTCAATTAGCTATTTTAGCGCTAGAAGTTAATTCATGGATTTAAATACATGATAATTTAATGAAAATCTTTCTCCAAGGGCTTTTTCTTTGCAAACCAGAGACCTTTATTAAAAATAAAACACTTTTACTTTTGGAACTACATATTAATGGAAATTCCTCGGGTCTATAAACGAATGATAAATTATATACAGATTAAGCGTTTCAGTCCAAATACAGCGCGAGCTCGACTCGCAACAATCGATTATCGCAGCACCCCGATTATCGCAACAAGCAATATTTTTATATTACAGTCATGTTTATGTGTATTTTGGTTTTCTTATGTATATTTCTAAAGAGTAAATATGGTATAATTAAAAAACAAGACGAAAAGGAAACCGAAACCGAAAACTTCATATAGACTCACAACTCAAAAAATTTTTTCGAATTTAATTACTAACCATCTGCTATGTAAAATTTTGCGAGATTGGCCCTTTTTTCGCAACACCATCGATATGTATTTAAGATTTTATTGGTAGTAAAATTATTGGAAAAAAATTTATTTCATGCTATTTTTAAGTCCTACTTTTTTAGACAAATGTCCGGGTTTTTTTCCTCTGCTGTCCTCTTTTTATAAATTAAGCGATGACAACCCTAGCTATAGGACTAAAGGTGGAGGTACATACCACGCGTTACGCGGCAACGCTTTTCTCACTTTTCGACCTTTTAACGCTTTAAGAATGGCAAGTTACACACCACGCTTTTGATGCTCTTCTGCTTATACCATTTCAAGCCTTTGCCTGCTATATTTTGTCTTGCCTTTAAGTTTTATTTTTCTTCATATATTTAATGCAGTTTTCATCCATTTTTTAATAAAAAAATTAATTTCTAATAATTTATTTCCATTAAACAAACATTTTAGCATATGAATCTGGCAGCACTACCTGTCATTTTGTATACGACCTGTGAAAGTTGAAGAATGTTCAACATTTTGCGAGTTACGCGCGTCGCAAACTTCTCTTTGTATCTTGCCTTATGGAAACACACTATTTCAACTTTTTTGACAGAAGTCTGTAACGCATTAGCGTATTTAACGCATGTGAAGGTACACCTTAACGATTATACCTTAGGACTAATAATCAAAAATAATTTAAGTGATTTTATATACTCACGAGACAAATTATCTTAGTTATCGGTTTACTTGGAAACCAGGATTCGATTAATAATAGCCCTTGAAAGTATGCTGCAATTGTGTACCGTCTTAAAAAATCCAATGTGTTTGTTGTAAATTCCACACGAAAAAAGTGGTGCTTATATTATTTCGCATGAAGACTCAAAATGTTGTAGACACATTTCATATGTTTTTCACAACATAAACAGAATACTACTTCTGCAACGATTTTTCATGAGAAATTCGTGACAATTTTTTTTATATTAACTTTTGACAACAGTTCGCACGAAATGATGAACACAGTACCATGCTTAACACTTAATAAATACTAAATTTTTCTTATATAAACTATACGTTACTTAGCTCTAACTTTGACTTTCATTTCCGTTAACTATTCGGTAGGTCACTGGCCCAATTAACCGAATCCTGGTTTCCAGGTAAACCGATAACTAAGATAATTTATCTCGTGAGTATATATTATCACTTAAAATTTTGTCACAGATATGTCAGTTTATTCGTTTATCAAAATACTACATATATTTTGATCCTTTCTTAGTTACCCTTTACACACGCAAGTGCAAGTTCGAGAAACTCAATACAATCAAACTTTTGACTCAACTGTGAGAAAGACATAGAAATAAATACAAATTTCTTTTTCGTTGATAATACATACACAGAACTTGCATGCAAGTACTTGCATGTCTAAACGCAAGGTTATCTCTAGATGAAAATGTGGCAACAAAACAGATTTAACTAAGAGCCTATTTCACCAACGCTGTTTAAATATCAATCCATATATAAATGTCGATTTTCATTCATTTTTGTATGGAAAAATCATATTTAAATATCAATTGATATAACGAGTGATTTTTTTGCTATTATCTTTTTGGCAACACTAGTTTTGACAGCTCACGCACGTTTTGTATCTTGTGTCACTGTCAAACATCTTCAGTTTGGTCTATAATTTAATCATGAATCGTCTTACAAACGAACAACGCTTGCAAATTATTGAATTTTATTACCAAAATGCGTGCTCTGTTAAGAAAGTTCATCGCGCGCTTCTTCCATTTTATGGACGAGGCTCATTTCTGGTTGAATGGATACGTGAACAAGCAAAACTGCCGTATTTGGAGTGAAGAGCAGCCAGAAGCATTGCAAGAGCTACCAATGCATCCACAAAAAACAACCGTTTGGTGCGGATTATGGGCTGGCGGCATCATTGGGCCGTATTTCTTCAAAGATGATGCGAATCACAACGTTACTGTGAATGGTGAGCGCTACCGTGCGATGATAACAAACTTTTTTCTGCCCAAAATGGAAGAGCTTGACTTGCATGACATGTGGTTTCAACAAGACGGTGCCACATGCCACACAGCACGCGAAACAATGGACCAATTGAGAGGCGAGTTCGGTGAACAGTTTATTTCACGCTTGGGACCAGTCAATTGGCCGCCCAGATCGTGCGATTTAACGCCTCTAGACTATTTTTTGTGGGGCTATGTTAAGGCTAATGTCTATAGCGACAAGCCCGCTTCGATTGACGCACTGGAAGCCAACATTGCCAACATTATTCGTGAGATACCGGCCGAAATGTTGGAAAGAGGATGCCAAAATTGGACTAAGCGGATGGACCATTTGAGGCGCAGCCGCGGCCAACATTTGCATGAAATAATCTTCAAACATTAAATTATATCGACCCAACTGTCGATCCAAATAAATATTTCATGCATTTTTCTGAATTTTATGTGTTTTTTTTTTACTTTCCGATAGTTCTTATAAAATCACCCATTATAAATAAAAGTGAAATAGGTACTATGATTGAAACATTTTCCATATGCTTTTTTGGTGATGATTAGATCTTAATGAAAACTTACAATATTCTTTTTTTAACTTTATTTACATTAATAAAAACTAAATACATATGTACAAATGAGGTATTTCTAAGTATATATGTATATATGTAAATATATATTTTGTCTCAGCGCCGCATGGGCATTTAAGAGACAAGTTGGCAAGAATATAATTCACTTTATAATTCAATATTTCACTATATAAAATAAAAGAGAAAAACATAAAAGGAAAAATAAAAAATAAAAAGAGATATAGTGCATATATTTAGATATTTTATTAGCTATAGAATAAATAATTATTATATTAGATGCATTTCCATGTTCTGTAAGAAGTAATCTTTCAGTTTTCTTTTAAAAGATGAAATTTTACAACGATTTTGTATACATATAATGAGGCAGACTGTTATATTCAAAACTACTTGTATATTCTATTTTATGTTTAGTGGTTTCTACACAGCTACACTTCTGTGATCTGTAAAAGGAAACCAGTTTCAGAGGTTTTCCACACACTCTTATGCATGCAAATTTATTAATATTGCTTCAAAAAATATATATGTAATATAAAGAACTTTATTAGGTAGAAGAATAAAAAATTTACGAAAAATATTTATACAAGATTACTTTCTAGGCACAGGTGAAGAACTAGCAACATCATCACTTCCACTTTCCACATCATCATTATTATCAGCATAAAAACTTTTATGGCTAACGGTTGCTTGCAACAGCAGCTCATCTATGTTTTCATAGCTTTTTATTAATCTTGGCTTAGAGAGCCCGTGCTTCTTAACATAAACACAGCCAGACCTGGCATAGATTCTACTATATTCCACTGACTTTAAACTTTTAGCATGATTCATCAATGAAAGCGTTTCCTTGCTCAAGAAGTCGTTGATTAAAATAGATTTTGTTTCATTTGCCTCTTTTAATTTATGTTTAGTTGACACAATGTTCTATTTAATTTTCTTGTTGGTAAATTTAACCACAATAGATCTCTTTTGATTCACAGCTCGTGATGATTTTTTATCTACTTTTTAAAAATATGCACTCTCAATATCAGAAGTTTTTAGTTCAGCACCAACATTTTGCATTAGTTTTATAACAGTTTCAACTTCATCTGCTTCATCATTCACAACAACACCATTAATTAAGCAATCATTTTTTACTCTGACATCATTTAAATATTTTACAGAGTTCCTCAATTCTTTAATTTCTTTTCTTAAATTTGTATTTTCTTTCTGCAAAACTTCTACTTTTTGTTGTTGTCGGCTGTGCCTTTTAAAACATCGAACTGTTTTGCCATTGATTCTATTGTTTGTAGCAGACCATCCAATTTGCTCAATTGCGTTTTAATGGTTTTTATATCTTTCTTTACATCTCCACTGTTTTCATCACGCAAGAGACAAACAGAATCATCTATTTCATTACGTAGCAAGTGATCATACTGACGTTTGTCCAACTCTATGCACATAGCGTGAAAAGATTTACTGCATTTATCACACTGTATGCTTTCATCTTGTTCTTCTTCATGTGTATTTTGCTTATCACTACTTTTCAGGTGGCTCTAGGCTGGCCAGACGGGCTTGATTTGGTTTGGTAGTCAATCTTTTTTAGGGCTTGCCAAGATGTAAGCTAAAAAGCTATTTTCAAGCAAAAAATTAAATTCTATTCGGTGCAGAATTTTATGCACGAGCTTCAATTAGCTATTTTAGCGCTAGAAGTTAATTCATGGATTTAAATACATGATAATTTAATGAAAATCTTTCTCCAAGGGCTTTTTCTTTGCAAACCAGAGACCTTTATTAAAAATAAAACACTTTTACTTTTGGAACTACATATTAATGGAAATTCCTCGGGTCTATAGACGAATGATAAATTATATACAGATTAAGCGTTTCAGTCCAAATACAGCGCGAGCTCGACTCGCAACAATCGATTATCGCAGCACCCCGATTATCGCAACAAGCAATATTTTTATATTACAGTCATGTTTATGTGTATTTTGGTTTTCTTATGTATATTTCTAAAGAGTAAATATGGTATAATTAAAAAACAAGACGAAAAGGAAACCGAAACCGAAAACTTCATATAGACTCACAACTCAAAAAATTTTTTCGAATTTAATTACTAACAATCTGCTATGTAAAATTTTGCGAGATTGGCCCTTTTTTCGCAACACCATCGATATGTATTTAAGATTTTATTGGTAGTAAAATTATTGGAAAAAAATTTATTTCATGCTATTTTTAAGTCCTACTTTTTTAGACAAATGTCCGGGTTTTTTTCCTCTGCTGTCCTCTTTTTATAAATTAAGCGATGACAACCCTAGCTATAGGACTAAAGGTGGAGGTACATACCACGCGTTACGCGGCAACGCTTTTCTCACTTTTCGACCTTTTAACGCTTTAAGAATGGCAAGTTACACACCACGCTTTTGATGCTCTTCTGCTTATACCATTTCAAGCCTTTGCCTGCTATATTTTGTCTTGCCTTTAAGTTTTATTTTTCTTCATATATTTAATGCAGTTTTCATCCATTTTTTAATAAAAAAATTAATTTCTAATAATTTATTTCCATTAAACAAACATTTTAGCATATGAATCTGGCAGCACTACCTGTCATTTTGTATACGACCTGTGAAAGTTGAAGAATGTTCAACATTTTGCGAGTTACGCGCGTCGCAAACTTCTCTTTGTATCTTGCCTTATGGAAACACACTATTTCAACTTTTTTGACAGAAGTCTGTAACGCATTAGCGTATTTAACGCATGTGAAGGTACACCTTAACCATTATACCTTAGGACTAATAATCAAAAATAATTTAAGTGATTTTATATACTCACGAGACAAATTATCTTAGTTATCGGTTTACTTGGAAACCAGGATTCGATTAATAATAGCCCTTGAAAGTATGCTGCAATTGTGTACCGTCTTAAAAAATCCAATGTGTTTGTTGTAAATTCCACACGAAAAAAGTGGTGCTTATATTATTTCGCATGAAGACTCAAAATGTTGTAGACACATTTCATATGTTTTTCACAACATAAACAGAATACTACTTCTGCAACGATTTTTCATGAGAAATTCGTGACAATTTTTTTTATATTAACTTTTGACAACAGTTCGCACGAAATGATGAACACAGTACCATGCTTAACACTTAATAAATACTAAATTTTTCTTATATAAACTATACGTTACTTAGCTCTAACTTTGACTTTCATTTCCGTTAACTATTCGGTAGGTCACTGGCCCAATTAACCGAATCCTGGTTTCCAGGTAAACCGATAACTAAGATAATTTATCTCGTGAGTATATATTATCACTTAAAATTTTGTCACAGATATGTCAGTTTATTCGTTTATCAAAATACTACATATATTTTGATCCTTTCTTAGTTACCCTTTACACACGCAAGTGCAAGTTCGAGAAACTCAATACAATCAAACTTTTGACTCAACTGTGAGAAAGACATAGAAATAAATACAAATTTCTTTTTCGTTGATAATACATACACAGAACTTGCATGCAAGTACTTGCATGTCTAAACGCAAGGTTATCTCTAGATGAAAATGTGGCAACAAAACAGATTTAACTAAGAGCCTATTTCACCAACGCTGTTTAAATATCAATCCATATATAAATGTCGATTTTCATTCATTTTTGTATGGAAAAATCATATTTAAATATCAATTGATATAACGAGTGATTTTTTTGCTATTATCTTTTTGGCAACACTAGTTTTGACAGCTCACGCACGTTTTGTATCTTGTGTCACTGTCAAACATCTTCAGTTTGGTCTATAATTTAATCATGAATCGTCTTACAAACGAACAACGCTTGCAAATTATTGAATTTTATTACCAAAATGCGTGCTCTGTTAAGAAAGTTCATCGCGCGCTTCTTCCATTTTATGGACGAGGCTCATTTCTGGTTGAATGGATACGTGAACAAGCAAAACTGCCGTATTTGGAGTGAAGAGCAGCCAGAAGCATTGCAAGAGCTACCAATGCATCCACAAAAAACAACCGTTTGGTGCGGATTATGGGCTGGCGGCATCATTGGGCCGTATTTCTTCAAAGATGATGCGAATCACAACGTTACTGTGAATGGTGAGCGCTACCGTGCGATGATAACAAACTTTTTTCTGCCCAAAATGGAAGAGCTTGACTTGCATGACATGTGGTTTCAACAAGACGGTGCCACATGCCACACAGCACGCGAAACAATGGACCAATTGAGAGGCGAGTTCGGTGAACAGTTTATTTCACGCTTGGGACCAGTCAATTGGCCGCCCAGATCGTGCGATTTAACGCCTCTAGACTATTTTTTGTGGGGCTATGTTAAGGCTAATGTCTATAGCGACAAGCCCGCTTCGATTGACGCACTGGAAGCCAACATTGCCAACATTATTCGTGAGATACCGGCCGAAATGTTGGAAAGAGGATGCCAAAATTGGACTAAGCGGATGGACCATTTGAGGCGCAGCCGCGGCCAACATTTGCATGAAATAATCTTCAAACATTAAATTATATCGACCCAACTGTCGATCCAAATAAATATTTCATGCATTTTTCTGAATTTTATGTGTTTTTTTTTACTTTCCGATAGTTCTTATAAAATCACCCATTATAAATAAAAGTGAAATAGGTACTATGATTGAAACATTTTCCATATGCTTTTTTGGTGATGATTAGATCTTAATGAAAACTTACAATATTCTTTTTTTAACTTTATTTACATTAATAAAAACTAAATACATATGTACAAATGAGGTATTTCTAAGTATATATGTATATATGTAAATATATATTTTGTCTCAGCGCCGCATGGGCATTTAAGAGACAAGTTGGCAAGAATATAATTCACTTTATAATTCAATATTTCACTATATAAAATAAAAGAGAAAAACATAAAAGGAAAAATAAAAAATAAAAAGAGATATAGTGCATATATTTAGATATTTTATTAGCTATAGAATAAATAATTATTATATTAGATGCATTTCCATGTTCTGTAAGAAGTAATCTTTCAGTTTTCTTTTAAAAGATGAAATTTTACAACGATTTTGTATACATATAATGAGGCAGACTGTTATATTCAAAACTACTTGTATATTCTATTTTATGTTTAGTGGTTTCTACACAGCTACACTTCTGTGATCTGTAAAAGGAAACCAGTTTCAGAGGTTTTCCACACACTCTTATGCATGCAAATTTATTAATATTGCTTCAAAAAATATATATGTAATATAAAGAACTTTATTAGGTAGAAGAATAAAAAATTTACGAAAAATATTTATACAAGATTACTTTCTAGGCACAGGTGAAGAACTAGCAACATCATCACTTCCACTTTCCACATCATCATTATTATCAGCATAAAAACTTTTATGGCTAACGGTTGCTTGCAACAGCAGCTCATCTATGTTTTCATAGCTTTTTATTAATCTTGGCTTAGAGAGCCCGTGCTTCTTAACATAAACACAGCCAGACCTGGCATAGATTCTACTATATTCCACTGACTTTAAACTTTTAGCATGATTCATCAATGAAAGCGTTTCCTTGCTCAAGAAGTCGTTGATTAAAATAGATTTTGTTTCATTTGCCTCTTTTAATTTATGTTTAGTTGACATAATGTTCTATTTAATTTTCTTGTTGGTAAATTTAACCACAATAGATCTCTTTTGATTCACAGCTCGTGATGATTTTTTATCTACTTTTTAAAAATATGCACTCTCAATATCAGAAGTTTTTAGTTCAGCACCAACATTTTGCATTAGTTTTATAACAGTTTCAACTTCATCTGCTTCATCATTCACAACAACACCATTAATTAAGCAATCATTTTTTACTCTGACATCATTTAAATATTTTACAGAGTTCCTCAATTCTTTAATTTCTTTTCTTAAATTTGTATTTTCTTTCTGCAAAACTTCTACTTTTTGTTGTTGTCGGCTGTGCCTTTTAAAACATCGAACTGTTTTGCCATTGATTCTATTGTTTGTAGCAGACCATCCAATTTGCTCAATTGCGTTTTAATGGTTTTTATATCTTTCTTTACATCTCCACTGTTTTCATCACGCAAGAGACAAACAGAATCATCTATTTCATTACGTAGCAAGTGATCATACTGACGTTTGTCCAACTCTATGCACATAGCGTGAAAAGATTTACTGCATTTATCACACTGTATGCTTTCATCTTGTTCTTCTTCTATTTGTAACTTACATTGACCACATGATAATATATTTTGGAATTTTCACACTTTTACGGCGTTTAGGTGGCATTCTTGATTAAATTAAAAAAACTTGTAGGTGCTTCCAACAAAATATTGCAAAAGAAAGCTTATAAAACATTTTGAAATTATTTTTTATAAATAAATTTAACTTTATTCTATTTAGCTTGTAAATTTTAGGTGTTCACACAACAGTGTTGCCAACTCTTTTTACGAAGTGGCTTCGTTATACGGATCGCTTGGGTCTTCTGTTATCCATAACTGCAGATCAACATGTTGCTTGTATTCTGGTCTAAATTTTTTTAAAATAATATTATTAGTAAGTTACAAAAAGAACGGCGTAATGACCAAATATTGTTTTAAAATTTCAATAAGTCATAAAGAAATTCATTATTTGACATATTGTCATAATTTTATTTTAAATTAAATTTATTTGCTGGAGTTTAAGTATTGTCTATATGCAACATTTCATTGGTGCTTTAACAAATCGTCAGTAGACTTCAAACTCAATTTTGAACAGGTCAAACCCTTTTTCTTAAGTACAGGCTTTCAAAAACCATTTGAGAATTTACAAGTATATAAATGATTTTCAAAAAAAACCATAGTAGGCGTTGGAACATAGAGGCACTTCACACTACCGTGTTTATGGCAATTTTAGGTGTTTACGAGCCAAACATGTCTATTTTTAGATGTTTTCCCATTTACTCAATTGTCAACAAATTTACGTGTTTCAAAATTAAACTCATTCGAAAACCAGTAAAAGGCAGGGTTCCATACACATGTAAAATTCTAATTAATAATTTTGCAAAATTATTAATATTTAGGACACGAAACAAATTTTTAGTTCCCGGTTTGCTACCACCTTTTATGAATTCGTCATGCTGTAAGCAGAAAGTTTATAAAATTGTAGTCTGAAGAACTTTGTTTAAGCCCTTATGACACTACATTTTTCTTGCATTGTTTTGCTATAGGATTGAAGGAAAGAAATAGCAAATTATAAAAAGAAACAACTATACAAAATGTAAACAAAACGTAATGGCTTCTTTAAGTGCTGCCTACTTTTTATTTATAATAAAACGACAAAAGAAAAAAAAGTTGAAAAGAAAAGGTGCTAAGTCGCTGAATTCGTGAATAAACCGCTAACTTCGCAACACTTTAATGTTTCAAGCTTGAAATGTCAATTTTAAGTTCAACATTTAAAATTTTTTTTGACAGGCCCCTATTTTTATCGATAACATTAGTAAAAGCTTTGACAATTTGGTATTTATCTTAATATAGCTGAACTCTTTGCACCTGGTAAAATTTCCTATTATATTCTATTTGTACTGTTCTCCAAAATTTGAAAAATGTAGAAAAAATGTAGTGTCATAAGGGCTTTAGTTTCTTAAAATATTTGCCGAAACACGTTATTATACAAAACCCATCAAATAATTTTTTATTCGATATGAATCTATTTTATTTTTTTACACCTTTATACAATTAGAAATCAATCGGATAACAATAAAAGTATTCATAAGGCAAAATGAGAAATAAAATCCAAATTAAACCATTAAGAAATTCATTATTTGACATATTGCCATAATTTTATTTTAAATGAAATTTATTCATGGCTAGATGAAATAAAAACTACTAGATCTAGTCGCAAAATGGCTAAATTGGCAAACTTGCTGTCCACCTTGTGGTGCTATCTGCAAATTTTGGTTGTATGTCTAATGTACATACATACTTAAAGTATGTAGAGCATTGGTCGGCGTTTCATAGCACAATTGTGCTGAGAGCCTTCGCAGGTATTTTTATACTCTGTTCAGCCATGGATTTTTAATTGAGACAACTTAATTTTAATTGAACAATTATAATAAATTAAGCTAATTTAATTAACATTTTACTTGCCAATGGTGTAATAAGTATACAGGTGACCGCATAAGAGCAACGAATGCAACAATAAAACAAAAACTAGGTAATGGTTGTCAAAAAATACACGTGTTTGACGTAGCTTATGCTCAAACTACCAGAGCAAAAAATAATCATCTGACGTTATACTGCCATCTGTATACTTATTACACCATGGGTTTGCCACTGTGTACAATTTTTGGTTCTCACTGAACATACTTCACAGTAAACATACTTGTCACAAAGGGTTGCATTTTGAACTTTACTCAATTTATGACACAATTAATTACTAATTGCTCAATTTATTAATTGAAGCCTTGTATGGTAAATTGAGCTCAATTAAGGCCTTAATTGTGTAAATTTCCTAAATTGCGCAATTAAGGCGTATGTCTATACAGCGTATTATCCTCTTTTCATTTAGTCGTCGATGAGACAGCACATTCTAACCAGACACGTCAACTTTGACAGTTAAAAATTTACCACATCAGTAGCGGAATTCTGTAACTTCCATCTAGTCAGCCTAGAACCATATGTCTCTATGTCAACACTCTTTTCTCTAGCGACAATTGCACTAGATAAAATGTAGACTACTTTCCTTTTATGCGCGAATAGAGATACGTTAGAGACAACAGTTCTAGTGTATTTCTGGTGACATTGTCAACGAAAGCGTCAATAGTTTATTTTCTTTTTTTATTATTCTGTTCCATCAATAGCAGAGTTGCAAGCCGAATAGAATTTTTTAACCGCAAATACACATATATATATTTATATATATATATATATATATATATATATATATATATATATATATATATATGTATATATATATATATATATATATACATATATATATATATATATATATATATATATATATATATATATATATATATATATATATATATATATATATATATATATATATATATATATATATATATATATATATATATATATATATATATATATAAATATATATATATATATATATATATATATATATATATATATATATAAATATATATATATATATATATATATATATATATATATATATATATATATATATATATATATATATATATATATATATATATATATATATATATATATATATATATATATATATATATATATATATATATATATATATATATATATATATATATATATATAAATATAAATATATATATATATATATATATATATATATATATATATATATATATATATATATATATATATATATATATATATATATATATATATATATATATATATATATAATATATATATATATATATATATATATATATATATATATATATATATATATATATATATATATAATATATATATATATATATATATATATATATATATATATATATATATATATACATATATATATATATATATATATATATATATATATATATATATATATATATATATATATATATATATATATATATATATATATATATATATATATATATATATATATATATATATATATATATATATATATATATATATATATATATATATATATATCAGGGACTGAAACCATGAAAAAATGGGTTCAGGCTTGCGTTAATCAAAATAAAAAGTTCAGGTTCGGGTTCGGTTCGGGTTTGGGCTTAAAACCAAAATTTAAACGCACGCAATTATTTTGCTTCAACATAAAAATTTTACATTCACGTTTATACGCTTAAACACTATGCTGCCTGTTCTGTAAATCGAGTCGTTTTAAAAACGCTCGATTTAGAAAAATTAAATCCACTAATCACAAACTTTTTTCATACTATTCAGCAATTTCATATTTTTTAGAGCTTAAAATGTCATATCTGAAGTTAATTTACTATATACGATTTAAAATATAGCAATGGGGCCTTTATTTATTTTTGGAAGCAGAGAAATTTACTCGGATTCGGCTTACCGAACAGGGCCGTATATTAATTTTTTAGTTAAATTAAATTTAACTTTCAAAAAAACTTTTTTCAACTTTGTAGCGTACGTAACGAATTGACATAAGAAAATATACTTCAAA
>OY101447.1:72254469-72440488 GCA_956483635.1 Panzeria rudis | reverse complement strand
ATATATATATATATATATATATATATATATATATATATATATATATATATATATATATATATATATATATATATATATATATATATATATATATATATATATATATATATATATATATATATATATATATATATATATATATATATATATACATACATATATATATATATATATATATATATATATATATATATATATATATATATATATATATATATATATATATATATATATATATATATATATATATATATATATATATATATATATATATATATATATATATATATATATATATATATATCTATATATATATATATATATATATATATATATATATATATATATATATATATATATATATATATATATATATATATATATGTATATATATAAATATATATATATATATATATATATATATATATATATATATATATATATATATATATATATATATATATATATATATATATATATATATATATATATATATATATATATATATATATATATATATATATATATATATATATATATATATATATATATATATACATACATATATATATATATATATATATATATATATATATATATATATATATATATATATATATATATATATATATATAATATATATATATATATATATATATTATATATATATATATATATATATATATATATATATATATATATATATATATATATATATATATATATATATATATATATATATATATATATATATATATATATATATATATATATATATATATATATATATATATATATATATATATATATATATATATATATATATATATATATATATATATATATATATATATATATATATATATATATATATATATATATATATATATATATATATATATATATATATATATATATATATATATATATATATATATATATATATATATATATATATATATATATATATATATATATATATATATATATATATATATATATATATATATATATATATATATATATATATATATATATATATATATATATATATATATATATATATATATATATATATATATATATATATATATATATATATATATATATATATATATATATATATATATATATATATATATATATATATATATATATACATATATATAATTTATAGAACTACTTAGTCAGTAGTGCTACAGTCTACAGGTGGATTTTCAATGACAAGCTAATGTTAAATGTCAATAGATGATTACATTGGCTGGGGTACACCTAGTTAGTAGTAGTACTGACAATGTCACTAGTAAATCACTACAATTTCACTATTCGCATTTTCTGCAGGGTTTTGACGATCCGATAATCGTAGCATTTGTCGACATATTGAGTCACTTGCAGTAACGATAGTGCGATTGTGTAATTTTATTCGACATCATGTAGCATCTCTGTTAAAAGAAAGCGAAAAGCGCAAAGAGGAATGAAAAAAACAAATGAATTTGCCCATACCAAATAGTGTACAGACAATTTTTTCATTCAGCTTGTTAATTTTGAGAAATATGTATTTGTTAAAATGAATGTTTAAATAATAGAAATATTGTTATTTATACACAAAAGTGTTTATATGTTTCTACATGGTTGTAGAACAATAACTTTTGTTGTTGGCATAAAGTACGTGCTACGGCTGCACAGCTGACTCTTGTCTATCCGTTAACAACAACAAAATTATTGTCGTTAGTTAACCGACAGCGAATAGCGTTATAAATGCTACTGAATAACAAATTCGATAAATTTTCGTTATATTGATTTTAACAATACGATTATCGTAATAAAAGTTACAGAATCGAGCTACAGGTTTTTATGCCGGCCAGTTGAGAAAGAGAAAACAATTACGTGTTGGTGTTTCATTTTATCCAATTAAAAATGTTGCACATTTTACAAATGTATGCTTAAAACAAAACAAAAGGAAACACTGCTACTTTCTTATTTCTCTTTTGTGATGCTGGTTGCGTCGGCTGAGTCGGCAATATCTTCCGGCTCGTGCCGCGTCTGGTTGGACTGTGGAGGAGAATACTTAAATATTTTTTATGGTTTTTTTCAAGAATATCTATCCAGTAAACACTCGTGTTGCATTTCAAATTGATGATTATATGTGAAAGGTATTTCATCACATTTAAAACACGTTTTATTACTACGAAACTTTCATAAGAGTTTAGATGTGGACGATTTTATTAATATTGTACAAAAATCCGCTTCAAAGTATGACTTTTCTATATATTGTGTGTCTAAAAACTGCAACACTATTTTTCTTTAGTCAAACAATGTATGTAATTGGCCAATTTTAAACTAGTTTAAAATGTTTGGTTTTATTTCGAATGCGTAAAATATTACCTAAGGAACTATAAAGTAGTATGATATTTCAAATGTTTGACTTTGTGTTTGGTGGGAAGGTCTGTCGCCTCACTAACAGTAACAAGCAACAATGCAAACACATTTTGAGTTGTGCCTACCACTGATGTAGAGTACGGTTTTGCCATATAACAAAAATTCACAAGCATTATTAAGAGGAATGAAAGTACGACAACTCGCTGTGATTTTTTAACAGTTTGTCGCAGTTGCTGAATGAATCAAGCCGTTTTTGCGGATTACGGGCGATTTCAACACAAGTGCAAGAGTTGTACCATAACCAGCAGTAGCGTTTTATTTTACAAAACTTTTAACTTCATTAATCTTGTATTTGGTTTGTTTTTACGCCGGTGAAAGCTGTTGAGTATATACATATGTACGTATATATGTATATTGTGGTTTTTACTAAAAACTAGTGTTATTTTTTTTCTTTTATCGGTCGGTTGGACAACGCGAAATAAGAACTCTAGAAACGGGTTTTAATTTCGTTTAAGCTTGATTTCAATTGCGGTGCGAGCTCATCGACCAACATCTCTTCTAATTATTGCTTGGATGCAGTTTTATGCTATCAGAAAGTGAATAATAAAAACTGTAAGTGAATGTGTTCGTGCCACATTTTCTTATGCTACCATTGCTTTTAAAAATTTGTTTATTTATTATTTCCTGGTAGTAAATACTCGTACTTAGTTTTCTTACTTCAGTACCCAACAAAATTTACAATTTTACATACATACATATGTATATAGTATATATGTCTATATATGTATATATAAAACAGGGGTTTTGCGTATTAAAAATAAACAAAGACAAAAATATACGTTATATTACCGTTACTTTTTTTATGCATTTACGCTCTTTGCGAAAAATATGGGAAATATAAATTCTTTAAGTGAACAAATCAAAATTTTAGAAAAGTGCAGAAGTGAATTATTCTTTTTGCTAATTTTTAAAATATCATATTAAAATCTTTAATATATACATACATATATATGTAAATTAAAGAGAATGGAACGAAAAATTGCTTAAAATTTTAAAAACACTAACAACGCTTTGAAAAACCGATGACCACTTCGATGTATCCCAATGTGCAACAAAGTTTTATGAACGGTTCCTAAAATAACGAAAAAGATTAATTCAGATAAAGGGAGTAGAATTAAAAGGTAAAGTTCTAGAATTGCATGGTAATTTGTATTTCGGTGGAAGCTCGGTATAACGAATGATATAATGTCAGAGCCATTCGTTATAGTGAAAAATTCGTTATATAGCGAAGTTTTTTGTATGCCTAATTTAATTAATTATAGTGTTTTTTAATAGAAATAGTTTATTTAAAAATATTTTCTACATTTAATTTTAATAAAATAGATTCATTCAATGTACAAACCAAACAGATACAAACAAAATATTCGTAATGTTTATTTCTGAACGATTTGCAAACTTTTTTCTTTGATTTGTCTTAATACTAATAACTTCGAAAGACATACATATTATTTTTCTGATTAAATCGGGTGCACTTTTCCAAACATTGAAATACTTCTGGATGTTTAATATTGGTTTCATTATTGGGCAATGTGTTTACAATTTCTATATCTTCTTTATTCTCATGCTGAAATGTTATACAATTAATCTTACTTCAAGAATTAATGTTTCGAAAAACTAAATTTTTAAAGTTACAGAATTCAGCCAAATAATTTTTAGATAGCTTACAGTTAAAATTTTTTGTTACCGTACAATTCTAAAGCTTTAGCTTTTAATTCTACTCCCTTTATCTGAATGAATCTTTTTCGTTATCTTAGGAACCGTTCATAAAACTTTGTTGCAAATTGGGATACATCGAAGTGGTCATCGGTTTTTCGAAGCGTTGGTTATATATATATATATATATATATATATATATATATATATATATATATATATATATATATATATATTATATATATATATATATATATATATATATATATATATATATATATATATATATATATTATATATATATATATATATATATATATATATATATATATATATATATATATATATATTATATATATATATATATATATATATTTTTATATATATATATATATATATATATATATATATATATATATATATATATATATATATATATATATATATATATATATATATATATATATATATATATATATATATATATATATATATATATATATATATATATATATATATATATATATATATATATATATATATATATATATATATATATATATATATATATATATATATATATATATATATATATATATATATATATATATATATATATATATATATATATATATATATATATATATATATATATATATATATATATATATATATATATATATATATATATATATATATATATATATATATATATATATATATATATATATATATATATATATATATATATATATATATATATATATATATATATATATATATATATATATATATATATATATATATATATATATATATATATATATACATATATATATATACATATAACGAGTGATTTTTTTGCTATTATCTTTTTGGCAACACTAGTTTTGACAGCTCACGCACGTTTTGTATCTTGTGTCACTGTCAAACATCTTCAGTTTGGTCTATAATTTAATCATGAATCGTCTTACAAACGAACAACGCTTGCAAATTATTGAATTTTATTACCAAAATGCGTGCTCTGTTAAGTTAGATGAAGATCCACTTTTTTATCGAAGAATTGTGTTCAGCGACGAGGCTCATTTCTGGTTGAATGGATACGTGAACAAGCAAAACTGCCGTATTTGGAGTGAAGAGCAGCCAGAAGCATTGCAAGAGCTACCAATGCATCCACAAAAAACAACCGTTTGGTGCGGATTATGGGCTGGCGGCATCATTGGGCCGTATTTCTTCAAAGATGATGCGAATCACAACGTTACTGTGAATGGTGAGCGCTACCGTGCGATGATAACAAACTTTTTTCTGCCCAAAATGGAAGAGCTTGACTTGCATGACATGTGGTTTCAACAAGACGGTGCCACATGCCACACAGCACGCGAAACAATGGACCAATTGAGAGGCGAGTTCGGTGAACAGTTTATTTCACGCTTGGGACCAGTCAATTGGCCGCCCAGATCGTGCGATTTAACGCCTCTAGACTATTTTTTGTGGGGCTATGTTAAGGCTAATGTCTATAGCGACAAGCCCGCTTCGATTGACGCACTGGAAGCCAACATTGCCAACATTATTCGTGAGATACCGGCCGAAATGTTGGAAAGAGTATGCCAAAATTGGACTAAGCGGATGGACCATTTGAGGCGCAGCCGCGGCCAACATTTGCATGAAATAATCTTCAAACATTAAATTATATCGACCCAACTATCGATCCAAATAAATATTTCATGCATTTTTCTGAATTTTATGTGTTTTTTTCTTTTTTACTTTCCGATAGTTCTTATAAAATCACCCATTACATGTACTTATATACTGTGTACATGCCCACTTGTTATTTGTACGTTGAAAGCTTGACACTCATAGTCAGTGAGTTAACCAGTCGTAACTTGAGTGGCTTAAGAAAAAAAACCAAAACTAATAATACCTACTAGGTACATATGTACACACATACATATATATGTACAACGAAATGTGAAAACAGTAACAGATACTTAAAAAATATGCATGTACTTTTTTCAAAATAGTACATGGAATACGACAGAAATAAATGAAAAAAGTCGTCAATAAAATATGTATGTATATATGTACTTCGTTTCACTTTCATTTGAAAACACATTTTTATAAACCAAACAAATAAAAGTATGTAGGTAAGTATGAACGTGTATGTAACACTATTAATGTATGTATGTATATTTTGTAATGTATAAACCCTGAAGGAAACCAGGGTCGAAGTTTATCCAAGTCACCAGTTTTGTCGACAGGTTTGGTGACTTTTCGGAGACAACGAATCGTCTACACTTTTTATTTTGCCTTTAATGGGAAGAGGAGCTTTTGACAGCTACTAATCGATTTTTTTTTGCCTTATTTTGTTGTGTTGAAAATAAATGCGTCTGCATGCAAAACTAAAAATTTTGATAAAAAAATCTAATTTAATTGCTTTACATAGTCAATGTGGTCCCATAAGTACCATCTAGTCTATAGTAAGTCAATAGTTCCGAGGTCACTAGTGGAATTTCAGTGACAAGCACATGCTAATCGTCTATAGCACAGAACATTGCCTAGGGTACAATTAGTTAGTAGTAATGGGGACAAAGTCAATAGTGAATCAGCACCGTTTTACTATCGACATTTCCTTCAGGGAATTAGTCAACAAACACATTTATTCACAGTTGCTCAAAAATGAAGTCGGGCAAATCATATATTTCAGTTAATTAAGTTTTCCTTTTAAAGGTAAATATTTACATATATAATTAAAATACATACAACTAAAACTTCAAGCTTTAGTAGTAAAATATAGACTGAGAGCTCGTTAACCTTTTGATTAATGTTTTTTACCTCTCTCATATTAAAGAGCGGTCTTTTTAATGAGGTTTTCCAAAAAAACAAAACAAAATCTTGCACGAAAAGATTAAGTCCTCCTCTATTCGACACTGTTTCAAAATTGAAAATTGGTGCGGAAACAACGCAGTGAAAATTGTTTTTGTCCGTGAAGTTCCAAAAAATCGCTTTATATCGATAACTTCTGATTTTGAGGGTGTATTGTAGGGTGAACGACTCGGTTTTTCAACCATTTTTTGAAACCGTTTTTTTCCGCAATACGGTTGTCGGTTTTTTCAAAATGTTGATTTTTCGAATAGTCCGGGGTCTTTAAATTAAGAAACCGGCCCAGTGGAATACTTTTCGATTCGTATATTTTATTAGTTTTTAGTATATTAAAACTTGACGAACTTTTACTATTGATTTTCATAAGTTTTTTGTTCAGGAGCATTTGCTGAAGCATGCAATTAAGGTGAACTAATTTTATAAGATGGTAGCAGTGGCGAATTAAATTGGCCTTGTGATGTAGAATTTTTATCAAGCTTCATATTTTATATGGAGTTCGACATCCATCATAGACAAAAAAATGCTTGTTGCGTGAATGTCAAGAAATAAACAAGAAAAAGAAAAAATGTAAATCTGTGCACTGGAAAGGTCTTTTTAGTAAAAAAACTGTGCTGATCACGTAATGGGAAGGCGTGCCGCATATAAGCGCCACTATAACGCGCAATTAAGAAATTATTGGAAATTATAGCGATGGAAATTATAGTGTTGTGCCAAAGAAAAAATTAGAAAAAAGAAGTCAGATCCGCACAAAAAAATGAATGAGAAAATAAGGCCAAGTTCCTATGCAAAGTTTTGGCCGTTAAAAGTACTGAGATCAAAATGAAGACCAAGTTCTTGATAGATACAATACCATCTCATTTTTAGGCAACCTGCAATTTGGCAATATTTTTTTACATTTCTAATATTGGGAAGAATTATGGGGAACATGTTTCCAAGTTAGCTTAGAAACTAGATGGCATCATACTTATCAAGAACTTGACCCTCATTTTGATCTCAGTACTTTTAACGGCCGAAATTTTTGGATAGGAACTTGGCCTTATGGTTTTATGCGGATAGTATTTACATGAACCGTTAACTCTTTTTTTAAAGCAAATTAAAATCACTACTTTTGCATTATAATTTTCTCACAAAATAAGCGGCCGACAGGTTTTTCTGAATTTTAAAAACCGTAAACGGGTTTTCTAAAATTTCAAATAGTCTAACTATTCGAAAACCAGTTTCTGGAAAATGACGAATAATCGATCACCCTAGTGTATTGCAAGTTTTTAAAATGCAAAATGATCTACTCAACTAGACCTACAAGCCTCACTAAGTCGTTTTTCACGAGTAAAAAAACATGCCATTTTGAAACAGCGTGTAAGTAATCTATTAAGTTATTAAGGGCCAAATTCACAGTCATTAGTTAGCTAATGACAATAGTTTAGCCAATGATATTTTATTCACACTTCTTTGTTTACTATTAGTTAAACCGTCAAATGCCATTGGTTAACAATTAGTTAGATGCTTTAGAACATGGTGCAATAAATATGCAGGTGGCAGCATAACGTCAACTGATTATATTTTGTTCTGGTAACTTTGTACATAAGCAACGTCTAGCACGTGTATTTTTTTGACAAGCATTATCTAGTTTTTTGTTGTATTTGTTGAACCTGCATACTTATTACACCATGTTTTGGAAATTATTACATGCATATAGCATACTTTTAGGACCGACAAAAAATATTTGCTTCATTAGCTTCGTGTGCTTAAAAATTTTTAAATTGCCGCCTTAAGATGTGTAATATTATTTATTTCTTTATTTTTGCTTGTTTATTTATATTTGATAGGGTTACCATTCTTTACCCATATTAAAAATGTTAGTTAAACAATACACTGTAAATATGAAGTTTTAGTTAAACAATAGTCATCATTTTAGTTTACTAATAATTAACTAATGACTAAATTTGGGCCTTAGAAGAATATATGAGTGTGAAGTTAAATTTTAAAATTTGAAACCCTAGACAAAAACCATCGAATTTAACAGAGGTCTGTTAACAGTTTAACATGACTCTGTTAAACATTTAAAATTTTGTTTTTTTCATTTAAAATTGAATAATTAAATATCTTATATATAATTAAATATCTTATTTACGTCATAGTTTGTACCTAGATATGGCTTTGGCAAATAAATACATAAAAATAAGTGGATTTTAGATCGCTTGAAAAAAAATTAATATATAAAAGACGTTAGTCCTTTTCTCGAAAAATGGTAGGAGATGGGGTAAATTTTTTTCAAGGAGGGACTCCTAGTAGCATCTAGATAATTGTCCGATGGTCAAATATTTTAACATTCTGTTTTTTAGAAATTATAGGCCGATTTCAAAAAAACCATATTAGAAATCTGAAAAAGGACTATAGTCCTTTCTCGAAAATGGAAGGAGATGGGGTAAATTTTTTTACGGAGAGGAGTCCTAGTACCGTCTAGATAATTGTCCGATGGTCAGATATTTTAACATTCTGTTTTTTTTAGAGTTTTTTTAAAGTTATACAGGAATTAAAAATTTTTACTTGATTTTTTACTAATTATCTGGATATTTTTAATATAGATTCTTTGGAAGCAATGAAAATGTAGTTCCTTAAAAATTACTTCCAAATTTTTATAATGGGTTAATATTAATTTTAAGTATTAATAATGTCTTACTCTGTAATTTTGTATAATAAAAAAATTTCCCTTCTTGAGTTTTGTTAATCTAAACTTGAACTCAATTTCAATATTCGTATCGGTATCGGCGATATTTATTCTTAAATATCGGTATCGGATCGGCAAAACGGCGTATCGTTACTTCCCTAATTAAAACTAGTAAAACTCGAGCAGAGAATTTTTTTATTATACAAAATTACAGTGTAAGAGATTATTAATATTTAAAATTGATATTAGCCCTGTAAAAAAAATTGGAAGTAATTTTTAAGGAGCAACATTTTCATTGCTTCCAAAGAATCTATATTAAAAATAGGAACATATTTAGTAGAAAAGCAAGTAAAAATTTATTTAAGTCATACAAAAATTTGTAATCCCTTTATAATTTTAAAATATACCCACCCACCATGCTTTTTAAAAAATCGATTTTTAAAGAAGTTTATATTTATTCACTTAAATTTATTTATATTTTATTTCAAAACATAGGAAGCCTCAAAGGCCAATTATGCATGTACCCAGCAAAAACTTGGCAATGAGTTGTCATTACCTAACAACATACTTTTTAACCACAAACTACATACATTATAGTAGTTGAACAATTACTTACTAGTAATTAAACAAGCCATTTATTTAACATACAGACGATAAACAGTTCAACCCCTGGGGAAGACAATTCGATTTTTTTAAATTGTGTTCATATTTGTGAAAACAAGCTTTAAGGCAGTAACAAAATAGCTGTGCATTATCCTAGTGGATAAAACACTTGGCATAAAATAACACAATTACTGAAAACAGCATGAGTTTAATGCAAGAGACATTTAATTTTTATTGTGTTTTGTGTATTCAATGCATACCAAATATTGAAATTTATAACTTGTTATTTTTAACCAAATGTGGTAAGTACTTGCCTCCAATGACATCACCATGTTAAAGTAATTGGTTAAAATGCCAAAGTAGAAGTAGTGAATGGTATGTTTGTTAACATTTCAACTCATTACTTTACCGTCAAAAATTTTCCTGGGTATATCTATAGAAAATAAAGATGAAAACATTGTTTTGCACTTAAATTCGCATAAAAAGAAAGAAGTAGCGAAAATGGGTAATGTTTCATCCCCTTTCCTAGAGGAAAATATCATTATTAGAACGCCAAAAAAGAAAATTTTCTTAAAACCGCTTCAAATTCGGTGATTAGTAATCGAAAAAACTTCTTGCAATGACAAGCATATGTAAAAAGCATTAGCAGGGAAACCGGAAATATGACCCAAAAAATGTTCTTTATGCTCCTAAAATGTAAAAATGTGCTATTAAAACTTTATCATTTCGTTTATAATTTCTGTGATATTAATTTATGATACCACGAATTATGTACATATATTGGTGGTATGCAATAATGTCCAAGAAGATAATGTCTACGGGCATTATTTCCACTTCAAAAATAAAATTATTTCCATGGGAATCTTGAAATAGTGGCGTCGCAGAGTAAAGGTTTTCTGCCTAGTCGACAATCTGACCCCTGCGAAGCCACTATTCAACATACCCAGATATTAAAACAATTAATCCCGTCCAAAGCTCGGCTATGCAGTCAGTCTTCACTCTGCAGTACTATTTTGATGAACTTTATTTGCATTTTCTTTATAGGTCATTATTTCCTTTTCAACATGGAAATAACGTCCATCGACACTATTTCATTGCACGATATTGCATGCCACCTATATATTCTAGTTCTTAATACGGGATTCGATTTAACAATCCAGCCTGGCCTTTCATCTGTTCGAATATAAAATGTAGGGCACATAGATATCTTAAATATTCGCAAAAACGGCTATTCTTGTTATGCTATTTTTCTATAAAGTGGAAATATGCCAACAATGTCGACAAATTTGAACTTCCTCAAAAAGTCCTCAAAACTACATAATTGAAAACCGTAAGAGCTACGGACCTGGAATTTTCACAGTATAATATATAAAACTTTGGCCGCTACAACAACAAATATATGACAGTTAAAAATTAAAGCGTGTTCTAAAGCGAGCAACGAAACATGTTGGAGTACTAATGTAATGTTTTCGCGAGAACCGTAAGATCTACGGACCTGAAATTTTCACAGAATATGTAAAACTTTAGCCGTTACAATAACAAATATATGACAGCTAAAAATGAAAGGGTGTTCTAAAGCGAGCAACGAAAAATGTTAAAATGCAAATGTAATATGCAGACAGTTATATATATTTTCAAAGTTAGTGTTAATTGGTGTAGTCTGTAAAATAGACTACACTAATTAATACTGATACTTAAAACAATAAAATTTAAAGGGTGTTCTATCAGTTAATGTAATTTTACTATGTAATTTAGACAATATGCTATATCTTGGAAAGCGTAAGAGGTAAACTCTTGAACTTTTTAAAAACGCTAAAACTAAAAAATTAAAAAATATCAAAACGAAAAATCGCTAAAATTATAAAAAGCGCTTTAAGGAAAAAGGCACCAAAATAAAAAAATCGCTTAAACGCAAAATATGACCAAAACTAGAAAGACCGCAAAAAACTAAAAAAACGCCAAAAACCGAAAAATGTCGTCAAAACGAAAAAAGCACTACAACATTAAAAAAAATCGCTATAACTAAAAATATCATCAAAAAACGAAAAAATCGCCAAAATGAAAAAAACACCAAAACAAAAAAGAGCGTCAAAACAAAAAAAAAAAACGCCAAAAACTAAAAAAATCGCCAAAAACCAAACAAGTCGCAAAAAACGAAAAAAAAGTGACAAAACAAAAATCTCTAAATTTTCGCATTTTTTGCTTTAAGGGTAATTCTCTCATTTGTGAACCGCTTTCAAAATTCCATTTTTTTGAAAGGGGTTGCTTGCAATTCGGTCCCATAATATTTTTTTAAGCTCGTTGGGGGAAATTTGCTCCCCCAACGCATAACTCTGTAATTTGTGAACCGATTTTAAAATTCTTGTTTTGGTTAAAACGGTTTAAGTGCAGTTTGGTCCTATAATTTTTTTCACACATAATTCTATCATTTGTGAACCAATTTTCACAATTCTTGTTTTGTTTGAATGAGTTTAATGTAGCTGGATCACATAATTTTTTTCGAGATTCGGTGGGGAAATTTGATCCCCTCACCCATACTTCTGTGATTTGTACGAGCCAAAAGAGCATGAAATGCTTATGGTAAATGGGCCAGTAGTAAAAAATTAAAAAAAAGCAATCGGAATTATATCCTTGGATGCATACCACCGTAGTTTTTTTAAACAATTTTTTAAACACACCGTATGGTCCAGGTACAAATCTCAAAACGGATATAGCAAGAGTGGGATGACAGTACTGGTTCCGAACTTCCGCCTGAAAGTTGAGTCAGTAGTGCGGAAGTTGGGTCAGTAGTGCGGTTCAAATTTCCCGTTCTGGTCTGGACCGGAAGTTGGGTCGGTAGTGCAGTTCGTACTTCTGGTTTAGGGCTGGACCGGAAGTTGGGTCAGTAGCAGGGATGGAAAATACAGATTTTGAAATGGTACTGAACCTTAACTTAATAAGTACTTTTTTCACCTTAATGGTACTTTTTGAAGAATTGGAAATGTAATACTTCAGATTCGGATTAATGTTCACTGTAAATATGGAACTTCCGGTGTATTGTTGGTTATCAAATTTTTAAAATTTAGGTATTTTGAACTAGCAACAACTATTCATTTCTTAAGGCAGAAAAAATTAAATAAAATTCAGCCAGTGGCTGACAAAAATTTAGTTTCATACACAGAAAAAGCTAAAATACGATTTCAACTGCTAACCCCCATATTCATAAATGATTAGTAAAGTTAATGTGTGGAGTAAAACCGGTTTTCTCATACAAAATTCGTACAGTAAACCAACATTAGCTTCAATAAATTTTTATGCATATGGGGGTAAAACTGCAGATTCATTTAGCTTTTGAATCTCAATCTACGATGAAAATATATCTTATTTTACTCGATATGAAAATACTGAGGACTTACAATTTTATTTTTGTATAATCTCAAAGTGCAACTTATATAGTCTACTACATGTAACAATGAATTTTATACCAGTTATAAATAGTTCTCTAATAACTTCTGCTTGAACAGATTTTATTTCTTCAAATAAAGAGTTTTCGAACAAGTTTTTGAATATAATGGGTTGAATATTAATAAACCGGAAAAAATTTAATTTTTTTAACGTTACAGATTGGAAAAAGTACTTTTTATGTCGTGGCTACTGAGGTATTTTGAGAATGAAAAAGTACTGAAAATTGGACAATAGTACTGAATTTTCCATCACTGGTCAGTAGTGTGGCTCATATTTCCGGTCCGGAAGTTTGATTCTTCTAGGGGCATCATATTTGTATGGGATCAAGAATAAAAAAGTAAAGAAAAAGGATATAATGCTACAAATCCAAATGTCTTAAAATTATGTCACTACGAAAGACGTATTTTGCACCACTGGCGTATTTTTCTGGCTAAAAGTAGCTAGAACGGTAACGCTGCTAGCACTATTTTTTTGTGGTTTTTGTCATGAGTGTGCCTAATTTTGTATAGATACACACCTGCAAGTGCCAGTTTGACTAGCACATGCACATGTGCCAAAATAAGCGCACGAGAAAATCTGGCACACGAATATGAGTAAGTTCCAATTTTTTTCGTGTGTTCTTTTGTCACATGTACGACGTACATTGTACGTGTACCCCTCAAATAAGCACTTGCACATGTGCGGTTAATTACTACCCGATCAACTGATCGATTAATTTAAAATTGGCTATTTTCGATTTACGGTTAAACCGGTTAATTTCAGGTGATTAACCGATGTAACAAAATTTTTAATTTATTGTAGTATTATAACATATTTTTTGTATGTTTAATTATTTGTTTTGAAAGCTCTACTCATACTCTACAACCATTTAAATTTTTTAGACAAGTCCGTTCAGTGCTTTAGAAGTTACATATTTATTACCACTTTTCTTTAACGTACGCCACTGAAGGTATAAAACCAGCGAATAATTACATTCCATAGTCGTTAAATTTCCAGATATCGAGGGTAAAAGTCGGCTGACGTAGTTTTAGCAGAACATTTTGTATGAAAGATATGAAATAAAATACATTTCAAACTCATTTTAAATTTTGTGAACATGGTGGTAAATACTTTAATTTAACTTTAAATACAACCTTAAACTTTTTTGTACTTTTTGTATTTTTTCAACAAAAAAGCGCTTTTGTATAAAAAAACGAAGAATATAAAAATTTTAATTTTTTTTTAAATTTCTTTGAATTCAATTGTGCTATTTTGCACAAAAAAAACAAAAAATAGGCTATTTTAAGCAGTGGAAGCCAAAAAACTAAACATTTTTTTCTTATTATTAACTCATAGTAAAAACATTTTAAAAGAAATGACAAAATTGAAGTAGCCATAACTTTATTTTTCGAACCAATTTGGCCAAACTCCTTGGCAATTTTGTGTTTCTAAGGGTCTACTTTCATACTGTGTTCAAATCATTGAGGCTACATTCGATGACCCGAAATTTGTTGCATAGTGCATTGATGAGTGTATCAGGATATCTTACTGTTATTGCAAGGATGTTAAAAATGGTGTGTTTTTGGTTTAGTCCTTAAAACTTTTTTTTTTATTTTAATTCTTTGAAATTAAAATAACTGATCCTTATGTATTTTCGACCGCTGATTACGAAAATAGCTTTATTATTTTTCACAGATATTGTGCATTATATAAAAATAATACTTTAATATTTTCTTTTTTGACGCCACCCAAATGAAATTCCTTTTTTGTTAATATGAGGTCGCTGATTTTAAATCTAGCCTCTATTTTTTGATACGTTGTGATGATGTTGTAATAATTTTGCATTGCAAATTTAAATGTTTCTTTGAAACTGCTTTTTTGACATCGTAAATTACACAAAAAAATTGCATTAAAAATTACACAAACATTTTTCTGGACTGTTCATACAGCATTTTTTATAAGTGACCAGAGAAATAATAACTTGTAAATTGACAAATTTGTAGAGTTGTGCTTTTCAGCTCTTTTCAGTGAGCGCTCTTTTCAGCTCAGCTGACTTTACTGAGCTAGGCCGCTCTTTTAGTTCAGTTAGTTCAATAGTTCAGTCGCTCAGTATAAGTATGTATGATTGCCCATATCCACAACAGGTAAAGTTGACAGCGCAGTTGATAACTTTTTGTTTGTGCTAATATCATGGTTGAATATCAAAATTTCTTTACATGCTGTGTGCTTCTGACTTTGTGCAATGATTTTACAAAAATAAAGTACTTTTTTTGTAGATTTCGTACTCCTTGCACTAGCGAGTTTACTATTATGGATGCGCCTTGATTACAAAATGTAATCTGATTGATTACAAAAAGATATATGAGCGTAAAAGAAATCTGAACTTCGTTCGCTTGTGTCAGTAGTTCAGTTGAACTAGTTCGTTCATGCACTACCCAACTCTACAAATGTGATATAAAAAACAATTTTTTTTCGAATGCGTGAGAAAAGACAATTTTAAAGTATTTTTTATTAAATGCACAATATCTCGGAAACTGGAAAAAATAAAGATATTTTCGTAATCAGCGCAGGGAAATACATAAGGATCAGTTGTTTTTATTTCAAAAAATAAAAAAACAGTTTTAAGGACAAAACCAAAAACACACGATTTTTAATAACCTTGCAATAACAGTAGGATATCCTGATATACATATACTCATCAATCTGACTCTACCCAAATGATAGAAAATTTTGTGTAGATTAATAATCCAGAAAGTATTTTAAAGTTTGGAGAACCAGTTGTGAAATATTAAGCGAATAATACAAAAAGTGGTGTAAATTATGCAAATGCTAAATGTCACTATATCTTTAAAACTAGACCTGCTAGGGAAAAACTAAGGATGCCATCGTAATTAGCAGATGAAAATAGTATTTATAAAAAGCCTTTTGTCACAAAAAAGTAAACTTTTGAAAAAATTTTTTATTTTCCCTTATGAAGTTTTTCGTCGCTTCAACTTTTGTGACAATGTTCTGGAGCTGAAAATATTGAAAACATGGGTCCTCTCATAATCAAATGACATATGTATTATCATATGACCTACTGATTTTCGTAGGTCTTTGCTAACAAATATAACAAAAGGACTTTCATAAAACAACGATTCATATAAGGTTGTCCTCTTTTCCCGGACACTATCCTCTTTTTGTGGTCTCTGTCCTGGAAAAAAATGTGCGTCCAGGAAAGTCCAACTTTTACCGACTTAAAAAGGGAGCTTATATTCGCGTAAAGTATCTGTTTTACATTTATATATTTATAAAAACTCCGAAAATAGCGTTACGTAATATGTGAATGGTCCCTGATTTGATTTCGTTTGTATTTTCGATTCCTCTTAATGCGTTTTGTAAATTAAGAGTATAATATCATTTTTCGAATTAATTATATGAATTAGTTTTAATGAAAATTTAAAATTTGTGAACGTTTTTGCATACAAATTGAGCTACAGAATCAGCCCAAATTTAATCGGAGTGCTCAGGGAATACATAAGAAAATGAAACGAACTGATACCTTCTAAATTTTTCCAAGTCGATTAATGAATGGATTTTTATTGCTTTGCACATCATTAAGTTAGTGTCAGGATTTTTTTTAAATCAAGCTGTTTTTCTCTATTTGTCAAGCTATTTCACTTAGGTTCATGTCAACTAACCTGTTTATCACAGCAATTTCCAGTGTTACCGTTGGATTATTTTACTTCATTCCCATTGCTTTCTGATTTCTTTCGAGTTCATAATCCTTATTTCATGAACAAATAAGATATTTCTACCAAACAATGTAAGTTTATTCAAAGTTGGTAGCCTTACCGTTAGAGATATTTGATGTGTAATCTATTGAACTCTTAACTAACTTCAGGTTCTCAGTTGATGAAGAACTACTTTTTAATAAATTCTTGTGCTATAAAGGTTTTTTTTAAAATTATAAACGACGAAACTATAACTTTAAAAAATTTGTTCTCAACATTTAAAATAATATTTGAAGTCCTAATAAATATATCTTCACATGAAAGGCGAAACGCCCTAACTAACATTTTCATAATTTTACAAGAGTAGCAATAAATATACTAATTTATGTAATTTGCCATTAACATTTTCTTAATTATATCGCTATTTTAGATCGGGAAAGTCTGATTTTTATAGTAATTATGTTTTTTGGTCAAATACATCGCAATTTATTAAAAAGCCGATTAGAGTGTTTTGTTAGTTAGTTAGTGCTTTTTGCGTTTTATTTAACAATATGTAGAGCATAAACTTCGATTTATGCAAATATGTATCCTCAAATGTGCATGTATATACTTATGTACAACTTAATGGAAACACATCGATGGTGTTGCGCAAAAAGCGCCAATCTGCTATGTAAAATGTTGCGCGATTGACCATCGACATGTATTTAAGATTTTATTGGTAGTAAAATTATTGGAAAAATTAATTTCGTTTTATTTTTAAGTCCTACTTTTTTAAGCAAATGACCGGGTTTTTTTCCTCTGCTGTCCTCTTTTTATAAATTAAGCGATACCAACCCTATATACATACATAAATACATATCGTCACCTAAAATGCAAAACAACGTATCATCAAAAAATTTAAAATCGCGTTTTTGATTGGTGATGATTCTTTTGACGAAACTACACGTCTGTCCGAAATCCCATTTTAGGCAGCATTTCTTGCATTTTTTTTATTGTTGATAGCGCTGTTTGTTTTTTACATCGGCTCTTTTAAGTGGCTGCTAGACAAGTCAATATTCAGCTTCAATGTGTTTGTGTCCGTGTTTTTTTTAATTTATACACATATACGGAGGAGAAATATTGAAGAATATCAAAATCCTTTTGATTTTAATAACAAACGCACACAAGAAACATATATTGAAGCCTAAATATTGGCCAACAACATTACACTGCATTACAAGCAAAATGTGTAAAGTTTCTAATACATTTTTTATGGTGAAATTAGCTCAGTTGAGAAGAGTTGTCAAAGAGTAAACATCGGGATAACACATTTAATTGAATAAATTACTCATAAATTAAGAAAAAAGGAACAAAATACATATTGTAAAGTCTTTCTGACCTAAAACAAATCCTTCCTTATAATTTTCTAATAAAAAACACGCGTTTTCCATAATTTTTGTTTTCGAAATAGTATCAAAATAAATGCGGTGCGCACTAGGCACAACAACTCATCCCTACAGAATTTTTAAAGAAATGGATATTGCACCAGTATGATTCTATGGCACGTGTTTCGAGCGCGATTCAACATCACTAGTCTGTGCCAGTATACTGTAGTAATGTATGCTTTGCTTAATCTGAATCTATTTTGAATTCTAAATAATCAAATCATGCGAAATAAAGTACTTTCGCGTACTTTATTGTTCTCATAAAGTATAGAGTAAAATTACCTGAAATAACGTACAATACTTCATTATAAAGTATGGGTGGCAAGCCTAAATATGATGTGCAATTTTTCGCAAATAAAAATAAACGATGCATTTTTCACAGTCTAACTACATTTACGTGCATTTGTTTTTATAACGACCGCACAAACTTTATTTCAAAAGAGAACTAAAAAAATAATTTAAAGACGATTGCTTCAAAATTTCAATCTTTAAACAGACGGTGAAATACGTAGCAACTTTACAACAGAATTAAAAAAATTTCATGAACAAATTACATAATGTAAATTCAGTCTTAGTGAGAAAGAGCGAGAGGGAAATATAGGAATATATACCTTATTTCTATTTCATCGCTCTCACAAAAAAAAAATTGCAGCAGCAAAACCTGATTCGTATGGACTGGGACTAGGCTAGTGAAATTTTGTTCACCTCAGAAGTGTTAAAAATTTACTTACAATAGTACTTTCCCAGCAAACAATTTCAGCCGATTTCGGTCCGAAGTAAGTCAGAAAGTCTGCACAAGATGCCGAATTCGTCACCGATGTCCATCAGAAAACGTACCGAAAAGCATATGATTGGTTGACAAGATACCGGATCTCTTTGTCTGAGGAAATTCTAAAAACGAAAGGTCTAACAGAATTCTGTAGGAATTTCAACGAATTTTCTAGGGAAATTCTAAAGGAATTTTCGACATGTCTTATAAATGTCGGAAAATGTCTGACAAAATATCAGAAAATTTTCCGATTTATCTGATACGTTTTACGTCCTGGCGTGTTAATATCAGAGAAAAGTCGGAGCTAAAATTAGAAATTTATCAGAAATGTCATTTAAAATTCTCCATGCATTGTTGTGCTGCTTATTGCAGCTCATCAGAAAATATTTACCCATATTTTATAAGTTTAAAAACTCATATATTTGTGCGTATAAACTCAAGAGATAAATGAGAATTGTAACGAACACTAAAATCAGTCAATGTGCAGAAGTGACTGCTAAAAGTCGTAAGACGTAGATCAGAAAATGTGCAGACTACTCTGTTAAATGTCTTAAAGGAAATTAAACTGCCTTCGGATAATGTGCAGACTATTCTGATATTAATCGGATAATATTTCAGACAATGTGCAGAAAAGTGTCTTCTGTTCCTCCAAATGTCTCAGGAAATTTTAAACAACTCGGCAGATTGTCTGATAAAGTCTCAGATTTTTTCTGATGTTAGACATGTCGGCCAAAATTGTTTCCTGGGTTGCTACCGTTTGGCACACACCCAAAGTGCAAATAATCTTTGTATGTTTTGCAATCAAGGTTGGCAAACGGTATCGTAAAAATGGTGTTACCGATTCAAATATCGTTAAAATTAGATACCGGTATCACTACCGATACCGAAACCCATTTCGGCTAGAAATTTATATCGGTATACCGGTTTATCGATAGCGGCATATTTATGTACCTTACCGTAAAATATTTGAAGATGATGGTATTAATGTGGTTGTTGTCATCCGAGCAAATTCGGAGTTATTTTAAGTTTATAAGAGAACTTTTTTATATGCATACATATGTACATACATTTCTACATGTATCGGTATACTCAAAACTTTTATTTGTATTATTTTTTTACTTAACCGAAAAGTATACTTTATAAGTATGCATTACAAAAACTACAGTTTCTTTAATTTACTTTTTTATAATTTTCACATAATTTTTTTCGAGATTCGGTGGGGAAATTTGATCCCCTCACCCATACTTCTGTGATTTGTACGAGCCAAAAGAGTATGAAATGCTTATGGTAAATGGGCCAGTAGTAAAAAATTTAAAAAAAGCAATGGGAATTATATCCATGGATGTTATTGCATACCACCGTAGTTTTTTTAAACAATTTTTTAAACACACTGTATGGTCCAGGTACAAATCTCAAAACGGATATAGCAAGAGTGGGATGACAGTACTGGTTCCGAACTTCCGCCTGAAAGTTGACTCAGTAGTGCGGAAGTTGGGTCGGTAGTGCGGCTCAAATTTCCCATTCTGGTCTGGACCGGAAGTTGGGTCGTTAGTGCAGTTCGTACTTCTGGTTTAGGGCTGGACCGGAAGTTGGGTCAGTAGCAGGGATGGAAAATATAGATTTTGAAATGGTACTGAAACTTAACTTAATAAGTACTTTTTTCACCTTAATGGTACTTTTTGAAGAATTGGAAATGTAATACTTTAGGTATTCTTAGTTATCATACAAAGGAACCATTTTTGACATATTAATATACATTTTTACTATTTCCGTTTTTTTCTAGATGTATGTAATTGGAGCTCTTGAAGATATTCGGATTAATGTTCACTGTAAATATGGAACTCCCGGTGTATTGTTGGTTATCAAATTTTTAAAATTTAGGTATTTTGAACTAGCAACAACTATTCATTTCTTAAGGCAGAAAAAATTAAATAAAATTCAGCCAGTGGCTGACAAAAATTTAGTTTCATACACAGAAAAAGCTAAAATACGATTTCAACTGCTAATATTCATAAATGATTAGTAAAGTTAATGTGTGGAGTAAAACCGGTTTTCTCATACAAAATTCGTACAGTAAACCAATATTAGCTTCAATAAATTTTTATGCATATGGGGGTAAAACTGCAGATTCATTTAGCTTTTGAAGCTCAATCTATGATGAAAATATATCTTATTTTACTCGATATGAAAATACTGAGGACTTACAATTTTATTTTTGTATAATCTCAAAGTGCAACTTATATAGTCTAATACATATAACAATGAATTTTATACCAGCTATAAATAGTTCTCTAATAACTTCTGTTTGAACAGATTTTATTTCTTCAAATAAAGATATCAAGAGTTTTCGAACAAGTTTTTGAATATAATGGGTTGAATATTAATAAACCGGAAAAAATTTAATTTTTTTAACGTTACATATTGGAAAAAGTACTTTTTATGTCGTGGGGCTACGGAGGTATTTTGAGAATGAAAAAGTACTGAAAATTGGACAATAGTACTGAATTTTCCATCACTGGTCAGTAGTGTGGCTCATATTTCCGGTCCGGAAGTTTGATTCGTCTAGGGGCATCATATTTGTATGGGATCAAGAATAAAAAAGTAAAGAAGAAGGATATAATGCTACAAATCCAAATGTCTTAACATTATGTCACAACGAAAGACGTATTTTGCACCACTGGCGTATTTTTCTGGTTAACGGTAACGCTGCTAGCACGGTTTTTTGTGGTTTTTGTCATGAGCGTGCCGCACATGTGAATAATTTTGTATAGATGCACACGTGCAAGTGCCAGTTTGACTAGCACATGCACATGTGCCAAAATAAGCACACGAGAAAATCTGGCACACGAATATGAGTAAGTTCCAATTTTTTTGTGTGTTCTTTTGGCACATGTACGACGTACATTGTACGTGTACCCCTCAAATAAGCACTTGCACATGTGCGGTTAATTACTACCCGATCAACTGATCGATTAATTTAAAATTGGCTATTTTCGATTTACGGTTAAATCGGTTAATTTCAGGTGATTGACCGATGTAACAAAATTTTTAATTTATTGTAGTATTAAACATATTTTTTGTATGTTTAATTATTTGTTTTGAAAGCTCTACTCATACTGTACAATAATGGTTCTCACCAAATTCCTATCCACGGACCCCTTGTAAAGAAATCTTTTTTTTTTCGCGGACCAATCTGAAGCCCAGGTTGTATTTTGTTTTTTAGGTTGAATTAAAAACTCATAAATATGTTTAAGCCTAGGGCCGAAAAAAGTTTTTTATTTTGTTTGTTTCTAAAATATTTATCATTGAAGCTCAAAAAATATATTATACTGTATAGAAAACAAAAAACTATTTAAAAATATATTTCAAATAAATATCGCTCAAGTTCAATATAGTTTCGTTTGTACATTTGGTTTCTAACGTTCAATTCACAAGAAAACATCCACAAATTTAAATTGCCGTAATTGGGGTTTATTACAATATCAAAGCTAAACAACAAGAACGGTAAATAGACATTACAGTAGTAATCTCTTCATTACGTTTTATAAATTTTCGCGGATTTGCGATTTTTTCGCATTCTTTCACATTTTTTATTTTTAAAAGTTTTTGACGATATAGTCAATTTTAGGGCTTGTTTCCGATTTGATAGTGAAGGCAATAACAGTCAGTATAGAGTCTGGGGCACTTTATATTAAGCAGTGAAGAATAAAAAATGCACTAATATTTTGTTATTCGTGTTTGAAGATTTCAAAACATAAATACATATGTATTTATGTACGTATATAAAACAAATAAAACATAAAAAGAAGTATGTAAATCGAAAATAAAAACTTTTATTATTTTTGAAAACACTGTTTTTCGGCTCTTCACGCGGACCCCTTGGATGGTTGCTACGGACGCCCAGTGGTCCATGGACCACCATTTGAGAACCGTTGCTCTACAACCATTTTAATTTTTTAGACAAGTCCGTTGAGTACTTTAGAAGTTACATATTTATTACCTCTTTTCTTTAATATACGCCACTGTAGGTATAAAACCAGCGAATAATTACATTCCATAGTCGTTAAATTTACAGATATCGACGGTAAAAGTCGGCTGACGTAGTTTTAGCAGAACATTTTGTATGAAAGATTTGAAATAAAATACATTTGAAACTCATTTTAAATTTTGTGAATATGGTGGTAAATACTTTAATTTAACTTTAAACAACAACCTTAAACTTTTTTGTACATTTTGTATTTTTTCAACAAAAAAGCGCTTTTGTATAAAAATTAAGAATATACAAATTTTAATTTTTTTTTTAATTTCTTTGAATTCAGTTGTGCTATTTTACACAAAAAAAAACAAAAAATAGTATATTTTAAGCAGTGGAAGCCAAAAAACTAAAAATATTTTTCTTATTATTAACTCATAGTAAAAAAAATTTTAAAAGAAATGACAAAATTGAAGTAGCCATAACTTTATTTTTCTAACCAATTTGGCCAAACTCCTTGGCAATTTTGTGTTTCTAAGGGTCTACTTTCATACTGTATTCAAATCATTGAGGCTACATTCGATGACCCGAAATTTGTTGCATAGTGCATTGATGAGTGTATCAGGATATCTTACTGTTATTGCAAGGATGTTAAAAATGGTGTATTTTTGGTTTAGTCCTTAAAACTTTTTTTATTTTAATTCTTTGAAATTAAAATAACTGATCCTTATGTATTTTCGACCGCTGATTACGAAAATAGCTTTATTATTTTTCACAGATATTGTGCATTATATAAAAATAATACTTTAATATTTTCTTTTTTGACGCCACCCAAATGAAATTCCTTTTTTGTTAATATGAGGTCGCTGATTTTAAATCTAGCCTCTATTTTTTGATACGTTGTGATGATGTTGTAATAATTTTGCATTGCAAATTTAAATGTTTCTTTGAAACTGCTTTTTTGACATCGTAAATTACACAAAAAATAAAATAAAATTGCATTAAAAATTACACAAACATTTTCTGGACTGTTCATACAGCATTTTTTATAAGTGACCAGAGAAATAATAACTTGTAAATTAACAAATGTGTAGAGTTGTGCTTTTCAGCTCTTTTCAGTGAGTGCTCTTTTCAGCTCAGCTGACTTTACTGAGCTAGGCCGCTCTTTTAGTTCAGTTAGTTCAATAGTTCAGTCGCTCAGTATAAGTATGTATGATTGCCCATATCCACAACAGGTAAAGTTGACAGCGCAGTTGATACCTTTTTGTTTGTGCTAATATCATGGTTGAATATCAAAATTTCTTTACATGCTTTGTGCTTCTGACTTTGTGCAATGATTTTACAAAAATAAAGTACTTCTTTTTGTAGATTTCGTACTCCTTGCACTAGCGAGTTTACTATTATGGATGCGCCTTGATTACAAAATGTAATCTGATTGATTACAAAAAGATATATGAGCGTAAAAGAAATCTGAACTTCGTTCGCTTGTGTCAGTAGTTCAGTTGAACTAGTTCGTTCATGAACTACCCAACTCTACAAATGTGATATAAAAAACAATTTTTTTTTCGATGGCGTGAGAAAAGACAATTTTAAAGTATTTTTTATTAAATGCACAATATCTCGGAAACTGGAAAAAATAAAGATATTTTCGTAATCAGCGCAGGGAAATACATAAGGATCAGTTGTTTTTATTTCAAAAAATTAAAATAAAAAAACAGTTTTAAGGACAAAACCAAAAACACACGATTTTTAATAACCTTGCAATAACAGTAGGATATCCTGATATACATATACTCATCAATCTGACTCTACCCAAATGAAAGAAAATTTTGTGTAGATTAATAATCCAGAAAGTATTTTAAAGTTTGGAGAACCAGTTGTGAAATATTAAACGAATAATACAAAAAGTGGTGTAAATTATGCAAATGCTAAATGTCACTATATCTTTAAAACTAGACCTGCTAGGGAAAAACTAAGGATGCCATCGTAATTAGCAGATGAAAATAGTATTTATAAAAAGCCTTTTGTCACAAAAAAGTAAACTTTTGAAAAAATTTTTTTATTTTCCCTTATGAAGTTTTTCGTCGCTTCAACTTTTGTGACAATGTTCTGGAGCTGAAAATATTGAAAACATGGGTCCTCTCATAATCAAATGACATATGTATTATCATATGACCTACTGATTTTCGTAGTTCTTTGCTAACAAATATAACAAAAGGCCTTTCATAAAACAACGATTCATATAAGGTTGTCATCCGTCCTCTTTTTCCCGGACACTGTCCTCTTTTTGTGGTCTCTGTCCTGGAAAAAATGTGCGTCCAGGAAAGTCCAACTTTTTACCGACTTAAAAAGGGAGCTTATATTCGCGTAAAGTATCTGTTTTACATTTATATATTTATAAAAACTCCGAAAATAGCGTTACGTAATATGTGAATGGTCCCTGATTTGATTTCGTTTGTATTTTCGATTCCTCTTAATGCGTTTTGTAAATTAAGAGTATAATATCATTTTTCGAATTAATTATATGAATTAGTTTTAATGAAAATTTAAAATTTGTGAACGTTTTTGCATACAAATTGAGCTACAGAATCAGCCCAAATTTAATCGGAGTGCTCAGGGAATACATAAGAAAATGAAACGAACTGATCCCTTCTAAATTTTTCCAAGTCGATTAATGAATGGATTTTTATTGCTTTGCACATCATTAAGTTAGTGTCAGGATTTTTTTTAAATCTAGCTGTTTTTCTCTATTTGTCAAGCTATTTCACTTAGGTTAATGTCAACTAACCTGTTTATCACAGCAATTTCCAGTGTTACCGTTGGATTATTTTACTTCATTCCCATTGCTTTCTGATTTCTTTCGAGTTCATAATCCTTATTTCATGAACAAATAAGATATTTCTACCAAACAATGTAAGTTTATTCAAAGTTGGTAGCCTTACCGTTAGAGATATTTGATGTGTAATCTATTCAACTCTTAACTAACTTCAGGTTCTCAGTTGATGAAGAACTACTTTTTAATAAATTCTTGTGCTATAAAGGTTTTTTTTAATTATAAACGACGAAACTATAACTTTAAAAAATTTGTTCTCAACATTTTAAATAATATTTGAAGTCCTAATAAATATATCTTCACCTGAAAGGCGAAACGCCCTAACTAACATTTTCATAATTTTACAAGAGTAGCAATAAATATACTAATTTATGTAATTTGCCATTAACATTTTCTTAATTATATCGCTATTTTAGATCGGGAAAGTCTGATTTTTATAGTAATTATGTTTTTTGGTCAAATACATCGCAATTTATTAAAAAGCCGATTAGAGTGTTTTGTTAGTTAGTTAGTGCTTTTTGCGTTTTATTTAACAATATGTAGAGCATAAACTTCGATTTATGCAAATATGTATCCTCAAATGTGCATGTATATACTTATGTACAACTGAATGGAAACACATCGATGGTGTTGCGCAAAAAGCGCCAATCTGCTATGTAAAATGTTGCGCGATTGACCCTTTTTGCGCAACACCATCGACATGTATTTAAGATTTTATTGGTAGTAAAATTATTGGAAAAAATTAATTTCGTTTTATTTTTAAGTCCTACTTTTTTAAGCAAATGTCCGGGTTTTTTTCCTCTGCTGTCCTCTTTTTATAAATTAAGCGATACCAACCCCATATACATACATAACGTCACGTAAAATGCAAAACAACGTATCATCAAAAAATTTAAAATCGCGTTTTTGATTGGTAATGATTCTTTTGATGAAACTACATGTCTGTCCGAAATCCCATTTTAGGTGATGATATGATACTGGCAGCATTTCTTGCATTTTTTTATTGTTGATAGCGCTGTTTGTTTTTTACATCGGCTCTTTTAAGTGGCTGCTAGACAAGTCAATATTCAGCTTCAATGTGTTTGTGTCCGTGTTTTTTTTTAATTTATACACATATACGGAGGGGAAATATTGAAGAATATCAAAATCCTTTTGATTTTAATAACAAACGCACACAAGAAACATATATTGAAGCCTAAATATTGACTTGTCTAGCAGCCACTCTAGACAATACGTAAGTCTATGCCCATAAGAGTCAACTTTTGCTGCGCAACTTTTGAGTTTATGGGCAGAGCTGCCGGTTTTGGTTATTTCTAATCAAAATTGGTAACTTCTTTTCAATGTGAAGATGCGAATATTTTTTCCATTTTTATTACTTTTCTCCTAAAATAATAATACGTGTGAATATTTTTTATATTTAACTTGTTAAACAAGTAAAAATTATGTTTATTGTAACAGTCTTATTCAAAAAATTTCAATTTATAAACATTCAATTAAATGAATTTTGTACGGAAATTTGACGGGTTTCACTCTTATAAAACAAAAATAGCTTTTATTTTAATTTAGGTTTCTCATTAATTTTCATTTATAAGTAAGAACTTTTTATATGTAAAAGAATTACATTTGCAGTTTTGTTTTCTTGTTTTGTAGTTATGTGTTTAACTATAAAGGGCGTGTGCCAATCGGTAGAAAAGTACTATGGTAAAAAAATATTGGTCTGTGGGGAAAAAATTTCGACTGCGCCAAACGATATCTATTTTGACAATATAAAATTTTGACGTCTGTAAGAACATTCATGTTTCAGCTGTGTGAAATGATACCGTTGTTGACAATATAAAATTTTGCGGCGGCGAAGCAATGAAATTTCCTACAAGCCGCCGGCTACCAAAAAAATTTTAAAAGAACATATTTATACATATAAGACAAAATTCTCTGCTGTAGCGAAAAATTTTATAATATGATTAGGGTTCCCTCCTTTGTTTTTTCCAATTAAAGTACATTGGTTATTAATGGTTAAAAAAAGTACACATTATAAAAATGAAGTAGAATTTATTTCTCTTTATTGTTATATTTAAAAACGTATTTTTTATTGTTTTGCGCAAGTTTTATCAAATAATTATCGATTCTAAATAATTGCACAGCTCCTTACAGTCTATATTTAAATTAGAGTACATAATTAGTTCATTTTTTATCAGATTCAGAGACGCTTTGGTTCTTTCGTCTCGCTATTTGCTCTTCATTATAGAAAAATCTCCCTCTGTGAATGCTGACGTGGCAGGATTAGAAAGTAAAAGTGAAATTACTTTATAAAAATTTGATAATTTATCATCAATCTTATTAAATACTAGCTAATATTTACTTGCAGTAGATAATTCCGCAAAACCTTCAGAACTGTATATCTGATCATAAAGTATGTTTAATAGCGCAATATCTCCATAAACATCAATATTGCTTTTTAAATTTATATTGGTAATTGTAAATAACAAGTTTGTATTTTTAAAATCAAACCATTTATTCAGGTACTTTAAGGCTTTACAAATAAATAATAAAAAATTTGTGTTAGTTTTGCTAGTCATTTCCGGTGAAGACAACAGTTTAATTTTTTTGGCTGAATGGCGTTTGACTACAAGCCCCGAGGTCTAAAGTTTAAGACTGACTAATATAAAGGGCCCCTTACACTACACCAGTATGCATGCGCTATCAAGTGTTGGCGCTAGTGGTTTCGTCATGTCTGGCAATTTGGTGCGATTGTACGGTTTGCTGTAGCGATGTCGAACAAAGTTTGATTTTTTGCGGTTGGTACCAGTTTGTGGTATTGTGTATGGTGAAATTAGCTCAGTTGAGAAGAGTTGTCAAGGAGTAAACATCGGGATAAAACACATTTAATTGAATAAATTACTCATAAATTAAGAAAAAAGTTACAAAATACATATTGTAAAGTGTTTCTGACCTAAAACAAATCATTACTTATAATTTTCTAATAAAAAACACGCGTTTTCCATAATTTTTGTTGTCGAAATAGTATCAAAATAAATGCGTTGCGCACTAGGCACAACAACTCATCCGTATAGAATTTTTAAAGAAATGAATATTTCACCAGTATGATTCTATGGCATGTGTTTCGAGCGCGATTCAACATCACTTGTCTGTGCCAGTATACTGGAGTAATGTATGCTTTGCTTAATCTGAATCTATTTTGAATTCTAAATAATCAAATCACGCGAAATAAAGTACTTTTGCGTACTTTATTGTTCTCATAAAGTATAGAGTACAATTACCCGAAATAACGTACAATACTTCATTATAAAGTATGGGTGGCAAGCCTAAATATGATGTGCAATTTTTCGCAAATAAAAATAAACAATGCATTTTTCACAGTCTAACTACATTTACGTGCATTTGTTTTTATAACGACCGCACAAACTTTATTTCAAAAGAGAACTAAAAAAATAATTTAAAGACGATTGCTTCAAAATTTCAATCTTTAAACAGACGGTGAAATACGTAGCAACTTTACAACAGAATTAAAAAAATTTCATGAACAAATTACATAATGTAAATTCAGTCTTAGTGAGAAAGAGCGAGAGGGAAATATAGGAATATATACCTTATTTCTATTTCATCGCTCTCACAAAAAAAAATTGCAGCAGCAAAACCTGATTCGTATGGACTGGGACTAGGCTAGTGAAATTTTGTTCACCTCAGAAGTGTTAAAAATTTACTTACAATAGTACTTTCCCAGCAAACAATTTCAGCCGATTTCGGTCCGAAGTAAGTCAGAAAGTCTGCACAAGATGCCGAATTCGTCACCGATGTCCATCAGAAAACGTACCGAAAAGCATATGATTGGTTGACAAGATACCGGATCTCTTTGTCTGAGGAAATTCTAAAAACGAAAGGTCTAACAGAATTCTGTAGGAATTTCAACGAATTTTCTAGGGAAATTCTAAAGGAATTTTCGACATGTCTTATAAATGTCGGAAAATGTCTGACAAAATATCAGAAAATTTTCCGATTTATCTGATACGTTTTACGTCCTGGCGTGTTAATATCAGAGAAAAGTCGGAGCTAAAATTAGAAATTTATCAGAAATGTCATTTAAAATTCTCCATGCATTGTTGTGCTGCTTATTGCAGCTCATCAGAAAATATTTACCCATATTTTATAAGTTTAAAAACTCATATATTTGTGCGTATAAACTCAAGAGATAAATGAGAATTGTAACGAACACTAAAATCAGTCAATGTGCAGAAGTGACTGCTAAAAGTCGTAAGACGTAGATCAGAAAATGTGCAGACTACTCTGTTAAATGTCTTAAAGGAAATTAAACTGCCTTCGGATAATGTGCAGACTATTCTGATATTAATCGGATAATATTTCAGACAATGTGCAGAAAAGTGTCTTCTGTTCCTCCAAATGTCTCAGGAAATTTTAAACAACTCGGCAGATTGTCTGATAAAGTCTCAGATTTTTTCTGATGTTAGACATGTCGGCCAAAATTGTTTCCTGGGTTGCTACCGTTTGGCACACACCCAAAGTGCAAATAATCTTTGTATGTTTTGCAATCAAGGTTGGCAAACGGTATCGTAAAAATGGTGTTACCGATTCAAATATCGTTAAAATTAGATACCGGTATCACTACCGATACCGAAACCCATTTCGGCTAGAAATTTATATCGGTATACCGGTTTATCGATAGCGGCATATTTATGTACCTTACCGTAAAATATTTGAAGATGATGGTATTAATGTGGTTGTTGTCATCCGAGCAAATTCGGAGTTATTTTAAGTTTATAAGAGAACTTTTTTATATGCATACATATGTACATACATTTCTACATTTACCTTTTGTATAATATACACTATTTGTATAATATACACTATATACACTATCGGTATACTCAAAACTTTTATTTTTATTATTTTTTTACTTAACCAAAAAGTATACTTTATAAGTATGCATTACAAAAACTACAGTTTCTTTAATTTACTTTTTTATAAATAATAAATCATTTTTTATCAGACGTATGTAAACATATATACAAACATATAAGTTTATATGGAAATAATCTTTTTAAAATATATAAAACTGAAAGAATTTTTTGTTTATATCGTAAAGTTTACTTTGTGTAAAAATACTCCTTTTTTAAATAATTTAATAATAAAATAAGAAAAAAAATTTTCAAGTTAAATGGTTTTATTGTAATGAAACATAATAATGATGCAGATAATGCACTAAAACCTAAAAAATAGTTATGTAGTACCAGGTGCCTCCTACCACACCACTCTCCTCACAAACATAGGACATGAATCAGACTAAAATAAATCTGTGGGGCATTGTTGACTATAGATAACCGAAAGTTACTTATACTTATAAATGTTACTTTTATTTTATGAGAATTGAGGTAGCGAAGCACACCGGGTATGGCTGGGTTTTAATAAAACGTTTAATACCTACATACTTTACTGAATGGTAAAATATTAATTTTGGAAAAAACTCAATGCAAAAGCTCTGTCTGTCACAGGCAGTTTTCTCAGGAACCGTAAGAGGTACGGACCTGAAATTTTCATAAAATATGTAAAACTTTGGCCGCTACAACAATAAATATATGACAGCTAAAAATTAAAGGGTGTTCTAAAGCGAGCAACAAAACATGTTAAAATACTAACGTAATATATAGACACTTATACATATAGAGACACTTTAAATTTTCAAAATAAGTGTTAATTGGAGTAGTCTGTAAAATAGACCACACCATATAACACTGACATTCAAAACAATAAAAATTAAAGGGTGTTCTATCAGTTAATATAATTTTGACTATGTAAATTAGACAATTTGCTGTATTGTATCTTGGAAACCGTAGGTTAGGTTAGGTAAGGAGGGCAGTCACGACTGTAGAAGTGACTCACTTGGATCCGTTGATTCGGTCCCTTTGTGTTACCCTAGAGCAGACAGGGCATAGAAATTACGACTGCCCTGCCGCCGTGTCAAACCATTCCGATTGAACTATGTAGGATGATAGCCTGACTAGCCCTACATTAGCCAGACTCTCTAAGTCTGGAAATATGCTAGCGCCCAAGATTCTCATCCTTAAGGTGGCTAGAGCCGGACACTGACATAAAAGATGGGGAACAGTCTCCTCCTCTTTCTCATCATTACAACTTCTGCAGTAGTCGTTATGATTTAGACCCATCCTTCCGGCATGGGTCCCAAAATTACAGTGCCCTGTGGGGCCACGTGGACTTACCCACGCGACAGGTGCCTTCGCGTTCCCACCTATATTGTGCCAGCCTGAATGATTCAAGCTGTATCAGTGATTTACAATGTGATAGAGGGATGCCAACGAAGTAGCATATCATCGAGTTGCTCAATGTCACGCCCTGTTTGGGGATTCCGTCCGCAATATCGTTCCCGGGACAATCTGAGTGTCCCGGAATCCAACACAGTGTTACTCTCGAATGTCTCGCTATCTCGTTTAGGGATACCCGGCATTCGACAACTGCCAAGGAAGTGGTGTATACACCATTTATAGCGGCGATGTCCGCTTTGCTGTCGGTAAATATATAGATATCTTCCGATATCCTATAGTACCTAGGCCATCTTGCCGCCCTAGTGATAGCGGAGATTTCAGATTGCAAGACGCTACAACCGCCCTGCAGCCTAAATGGGACTTTTACGTTGAAGTTTTCCACATAGAAACCTCCGCCAGTTCTGTTGCCCCTTTTGGAGCCATCCGTAAAGACTTTGATCGCTCCATCAGGGTTGAGGGATGAGAGGTACTGTTCCCTGATGGGAACAAGTGAGAGGAATAGCCCACCAAAGTAAGGCTGCGGTGCGCAATAATCAATGTTGCTGTGGATTCCTTGATGTTGTCGCAGAATCCTAGAGTGCCCATAATCAGTTCGTGACCATGGGCATGTAGCGTTCAGCCTGATCGCCGAGAATAAAGCTAGCTGTTTGGCCATACCCTCCACCGGAAGCCAGTTCATCAACGTGAAGAGTGCTGTCGTTGGAGTCGACCTGAGCGCACCTGTTATCAGGGTCGCTGCCAGCCGAAATATTTTATTAAGTGTTCTGCGATGAGAGTCTTTCTCTACCGCTTCCCACCAAACTAATACACCATAAAATAAAATGGTCTTAACTACCGCTTCAAAGATCCAGTTGACCCCTCTGGTCTCTATGCACCAGCTGCGAACAATGGCTCTTTTATACGTATAGATAGCCACGAGGGCCTTATCCGCTCTATACTGGGTGTTTCGATTCCAAGATAGTTTGCTATCTAGGATTACGCCCAAGTATTTGGCGTTATCCGAGACCGTTAATGTGATCCCGTTGAGTCTAGGAGGCATAAAGTCTTCGACTTTGTACTTTCTAGTAAAAAGCACCAATTTAGTCTTAGCTGGATTGACGCCCAGCCCACAATTGACGCTCCATTCACTAACGAGTGCCAGTGCGGACTCCATACACTGAGAGATTGTGCTCAGGTGCTGGCCAGAGATGGCTACCGACACGTCGTCGGCGTATGCGACAGTTTTAACTACCTTACGCTCCAAACTTAGCAGCAAAGAGTTGATAGTCAGATTCCACAGGAGTGGTGATAGAACCCCTCCTTGTGGAGTGCCCCGATTGGCTGCCCTGTATTCAGTAACATTTCCAATCGAGGCGCTTATGACCCTATTTGTTAGCAGGTTCTTAACGAAACCGCAGATATTAGAATCAATCCCTAGTTCTATCATATTCAAGATAATGGAATCGGGTTTGACGTAGTTAAAGGCACCCTCTATGTCTAAAAAGGCCACCATAGTGAACTCTTTGTGTTCCAGAGATTTCTCTATGTGGCTGAGCAGAAAGTGTAGGGCAGTTTCCACAGACTTGCCTTTGGTGTAGGCATGTTGTGAGGGAGACAGAGGTGTCGCGGGTATAGACATTCTCAGATGTATATCAATAGCTCTTTCTAGGGTTTTGAGCAGAAAGGATGTCAGACTGATTGGTCTGAAGTCCTTAGGTTTAGTGTGGGAAGTCTTGCCACCTTTAATGATGAAGATAACCCTACACCTACTCCAGCAAGCTGGAATATAAGAGTAGTTTAAGCATTCTTTATATATTACAGAAAGCCATGGTATAACCAGGTCCATGTTTCTCTGTAGATCAGCTGGAATTATGCCATCTGGTCCCGGAGATTTAAATGGATCAAAGCTGTTAATCGCCCATTTTAGTCTGTCGATGTCCAGCGGAACGGTGACTGTAGAGGGCGACTCAGGGGTACGGCTTGTGCCAGCCCCTGCTACAGGGACTGGAAGATTGCCGGGAAGTGTGTATCAAGTAGCACGCTGAGCGTTTCTTGGCTACTCAACGTCCAGCTACCACATGGTTTCTGTACAACCGGTGAGGTTGCCAATATCTTACGCAAGCGGTTGGTCTCAGAGGAACCCTCCACTCCACTGCAGAAATTCCTCCAAGACTTCCTCTTGGCGCTCCTAACTAGATTTTTGAATCTATTCACAGAGGTCTTATAGCTCGACCAGTTGCCTGATCGTTTGGCCTCGTTGAATAGTCTACGACATTCGCTGTCCGACTGTGCAATTTCGGGACACCACCAAGGTGGTTTACTTTTGCCTTTGCATACCATAGGTCTGCAGGACATGCTTGTATTCAGAAGGAGATTGCTTTGCATCTCCCAGTTGGTTTTCTTTCTATTTACTATGTGATCCGGCTTATATTCAAAAATCCCTATAGAGAAGTCAATATAACGATGGTCGGAAAAGGAACAGTCGTCCGATACCGTCCAGTTACTAATTAAGTTGGTGTGCTGTGCACTGACCAATGTGATATCTAAAACCTCACTGCGGTTTGAGACAATAAAAGTGGGTTCTGAACCTCTATTAACTATTTCAAGATTATTACTAAGAATAAAATCGAAAAGACACTCACCTCGTGCGTTGGTGTTACTGCTACCCAAAGTGATGTGGTGCGAGTTGGCATCAGCACATATAATAATGGGCGTCCTTATGCTTGCCGCTTTAGACACAATGCCACGTACCTTCTCATTTGGTGGACACTCTCCGTGGTCATGTGCCATATAGCTGGTGACTACCCAGATAGTGCCAAAAAACGCCAAAACTAAAAAAATCGCCGAAATCCGAAAAAAATTGCCAGAACGAAAAAAGCCGAAAAAAACCCTAAAACTAAAAAAAAATCACCAAAAACCGAAAAAATCCCCAAAACCGAGAAAAGCCAAAAAGTAAATAAATCGCTAAAACTAAAAATATCGTCAAAAAGCGAAAAAAAGTTTAAACAAAAAAAAAAGCGCCAAACCAACGAAAAAAAAAGTTAAGAAATACAAAAACTAAAATTAAACAAAAACGCTAAACGGAAAAATTGCCAAAATCAAAAAAGGGCAAAAACGAAAACGGATATATGTATATTCATACGGAACGCTCCGCGCGCAAGCCAAAGTAACACTTTACTTAATTTATTTTATGTTGATTGATTTTATTAGCCGTTCCCATTCTAACAATTTAATTTATATACTAACTCCCACGTATGTATGCATCTAAAAATTAGTGTTTTAGTATGTCTATGTCCGCACGAGTCAACTTTTGCTGCGCAACTTTTGAGTTCATGGGAGAGAGAGGTGAGAAGATTGGAAAGCCCTTGTCCATCTGAGTCAACTTCTGCTTCTGCAACTTTCTTAAATTTTCTGTTGGAAATTGCATTCGTGCCCATACAATGAATTTCTTGCTGTGCAGTTTTATTTTTTTATATAGTATTTGTTGTTGCTTAATATTACGAAGAAGAAAACAAAAGGGAGTTGCATGTACATGAGGCAGTGTACCCCTTCCAAATCTTCTTACCTCTCTCTCCCATAACCTCAAAAGTTTCGCAGCAAAATTTATATATATATATATATATATATATATATATATATATATATATATATATATATATATATATATATATATATATATATATATATATATGTATATATATATATATATATATATATATATATATATATATATATATATATATATATATATATATATATATATATATATATATATATATATATATATATATATATATATATATATATATATATATATATATATATATATATATATATATATATATATATATATATATATATATATATATATATATATATATATATATATATATATATATATATATATATATATATATATATATATATATATATATATATATATATATATATATATATATATATATATATATATATATATATATATATATATATATATATATATATATATATATATATATATATATATATATATATATATATATATATATATATATATATATATATATATTTGGGATATTGCACCTGTATGCCTGGAATACTGAATTCGTTTTAGCAAAATTTTTGTCAATATCAACTTTTTATTAAATTCCCAATGCTTATTTGGCATAACTTTTTTCCATATGTTATATTTTATACGGTTGTTATTCTCGAATATAATTTTGCTTTATACTGCATTTACATCAGAACGAAATCTAGTACTAACGAGATTTGGAGCTAAACCTAGTTGTTTTTTACTAGATTTCCCATACAAAACGAAATCTACTTCGCACTACGTTTCGACAATATCTACTTAAATCTGGTAGTACTTACCCTGCGGAAAATTTGGTGACAAATGATTCAAAAGTACTCGTCCTATGACTTGAGAAAATGAGACTGGTACCAAAAATAAGGACTAGTGAATGGTGAAAAGATACATATTATGTAAATGGTCACATATCAACCATTTTCAGTCAATTTAGTTAGTACTCCGGCTAGTATTGTAGTAAACGGCACTGAACAAATTCGATGCACCTGGGTCTAAGGCCTATCACATAGTATCTATATAATATTAATTGTCTCCCTTCAATGAGAGCTTAACTCTGTGGTCGAGTGGGTAGTGTACTAGACTGTCATACTGGAGGTAGTCGGTTCGAATCCTGTCAAAGACACCGCTTAAAAATAAAATGCAATTTCTTCTTGGATTTGCAACAATAAAAACAACAAATTAATCGATAATTACAGCTGTATTTTAGAATAATATTTATATATAATCTATATTATTCTACACCGACTAGAACTCCATAAGATAGTTCAGAGACAAGTTACAAGGTGCATACAAAGTATCAATTAACCCCATCAGAGGCCATCCCCATGTAAAAGTGGCTGGTCCGCTTTATAGGAAGTGTTAGAACTCGGACTGGTTCCTACCACCTGGGGACCGGTCACGTGAATTGTTTTGTGTCAGTTCCATTTACCGTAGGGTAGTTATGCAATCGTGGTTTTACTCATGTCGTACTAAAAATACTACGCTGCACCAGAATATATACTTTATAAGGTGTGCGCAGTAGCTGTTTCGCGTTTAACGCATCTTTTTTTCTATGCAGTTTGACATTTCAAAATAAAAAAGGTCAAGCAATTGTCTCCGGTATGGAAACGAAATCCTGATAAATGGCAAAAAAGCCTTGTGTAAACAGTATAAATTTCGACATACATACATAGATTTTAATTGAAATCTACCAGATTTCGCTCTGTTGTAAATGCAGTATTAAGTATTGTCTTGGAATGAAGTAAGCAATCTTTGCCAACAATATACTTTCAGCCTTTGGTCGATTCTTATCCAAAAAAACTATACCGAAGTGATTTATGTGGTTCCCTACACCTTTATTTAAAAATCAATCAATAATAACCTGAAATATTGAAAACATGTAGGGCAAAGTTTCTAGCATGCATTTCATGTCCAGCAAACGAAATGGGTTTTTAGGCTATTTAAAGTTTTTTCCATATTAATTTAATCAAGCGCTTTTTAGCGCACTTTAAGAAGGTGGACAGCGCTATTTAGTTATGAAAAGTTTACAACACTGTACAATACCATCTCATTTCTAAGTAAGTCTATGCCCATATGAAGCAACTTTTGCTTCTGCAACTTTCTTAAATTTTCTTTTGAAGTTGCTTTCGTGTCCATATAATGAAATTCTTGCTGCGCAGCTTTTTATTGATGACATTAAATTTATCGAATGATATTGGGTGAAAACAATTGAGATAGGAACATTTTATATTGATGTTGAAATTTGTTGGCCGTTCAGCCCTGTATAATTCTTATGGGAAAATTCGCAAATTGATGGTAGATGTTAGATCTTGGTAAAGCGGCCTTCAGACTATTAGATTTAGTATTAATACTTGTCAAAAACTCAAATCTTAAGTAAAAATCCAACAGTGTGAAAACAAATTGTTATGGTTTGTCAAATAATACGTAAAGAAACTTGACAGTATTATGGTATTCGTCATTTTTAGGAAATTTTCTAAACAATCACATTTTTCATTTTATCAGGGTTGTCTATTGCACAAACAAGCATAGGAAAACAAAAACAGTTGTGTATTTGTTTGCCGGCATAAATAAAGAAAAAGAAGAACGAAAGATGTGCTTTATTGCCAATTATTTATGTTACGTTTTATTTGGATGTGATAGTGTAGAAACAAAATGTAGTGAGAAAATTTTCTTTAAGATTTTTTGACAGTCAGACTGATTTTGGTTTGATTTTCTTCTTAAAAAATAGCAGACGTAACGCTGCCACCTGTACACTTATTACACCATGTTTCTTCCAACTTTATGCCGCTTTTTAGTGATGTCAATAAATTTATCGAATAATGGTGGGTGGAACAAATTAAGATAGAACCATTTTATAATGTTGTTGAAATATGTTGGCCGTTGAGCCCTGTATAATTCTTATAATTCGCAAATTGATGGTAGATGTTGGTAAGTAGTAAAACCCTATAACATTATGGGAAAAATATTGCCTAGCTTACAGGTTTCCTAGAAATGAGATGATATTGTACCTATGAAGAACTTCGTCCTTATTTTGACCTCAGTACTTTTTACTGTCCAAATTTTTGGACAAGGCCTTATTTTCACATTTATGTTTTTGTGCGGGTTGATATTACAATTTTTAAAATGCAACATTGAAGAATTGCAGACGATTATATTAAAAATATATGTTGAGAAGAAACCTTGTCAGGAGTTCGCGTATTCTATATTCCAAATTTGACTGTAAATGTAAACAAAATACTATGAAAGAATTTAATAAAATAAAGATACACTTTTAAGCAACAGTATGTGCCATATAAGAACTTGTCTCAGAAACATCAAAATCAAATGAATTGTTAATTTAAAATATAAAAAACTTAGTTTTTAAATAAAGATAACAATTTTAAATTAAGAAACATTAATTTCTTAATTGTTTTTTTTCGGGATTAAGAAATCCCAAAAATCGCGGGACCCTGGCTCGGGATTCTAATTCTTAATCCCGAAACCCGTATTTTTAAAAAACCAGCCCCGATTGGCATCTCTATGCGCAACAGAATTAAAAAACTCGTTTCAAACAACTTGCAGTACTGAACTTAAAGATTTTACCATAACGGCAATTAGCAGTTTTTTTATATTTCAACCAGTTTGCTGATCTCAATTTATTTTTGTCTTTTTCTCTGAAATTTAAAAATTTAGTACACAATATAGTGTGTTTTTTCTTTTCGCATAAACAATAATAAACAATTATTTATTGGAAATATATTGTGACTCATAAAATATATATACATATGTATGTACATATACATGTATGTAGTATGTACATTAGAGTGACCCTAATTTTGAAAAAAATAGATTTCTACCAGTTTGGTGACAATTGGTAAAAAACTGATCCTGCCAAATTTTTAGATCAATCGGTTTGGGGTAAGGCGAGACGCCAGCCCGCTAAAATGTGGGAAAACCCATAAAATTTTGTTTTCTTGCCTCAACTTCCGAAATATTAATTTCACAAAAAAGTTTTATAGGAGAAAAATGTTGCTTGTGAAGTTTGCAATATTTTATTCTCTAACAACTGTTCTGTAGATCTCATAATTAATAAAATAAATATAAAATTTTCAAGCAACATTAGCTTATTTTAATGCTTTATTCGTCCTGCCAGCTCATAGCAAATAAAACACAAATTTACAAGGTTTTGGAATAGAGCAACTGAAAATGGTTTCATATGTAATTTCCACTGAATCCTAATCTGCATTCAGTTTATTTTTTTTGTTCTAGTTTTCGAGATATACGCTGTTTTCAAAAATGAAGCAGCTGCAGTTGCAACAAAAGTTAACATAACTGGATAACGGGTTGCTCTATTCATTTGAAACAAAAACGGCGACAACAATATTATCTTTAAGTCACACGAATATTGTTTTTTAATCTGCTCATTACTTTTAGAGATATCGAGACTGGGAGAAATCGAATTTTTTCAAAATAAGGGTCACTCTAATGTTCATATGAATGTGAGTAATTCTCACTCTAAATGTATATTTTTTTTGTTTTTTCTTTTGTTTATAAATGTAACTAATAGATACATGAGCACGTAGAATTCATATTATAGTTTCCAGCTCATTCAATGGATCCTGTAATTAAATTATATATAACGATTTTCTAGCATTTTTGTGTATTGAGCTTTTCGTGATTCTTCTGGGCATGATTTTTGCAAAAAAACACAAAAAGTGAGGATAGGGTTTCAAAGCACTATACCCCTACTAGCTAAAAAATTTAAATAAAAAACAGCACTTGCAGCCAGTTGTGCAATAACTGGACATGGATCGAATTTCGATAATGTGAGAATACTTGTAAAGATGCTGTCGGACGCGTCAAATTCAGCTTAAATATATATGTGCTTGTGTGCGTTTGTTTACAAAAAATACCCAGCAAACAATTTTTGCCGATTTCGGTCAGAAAGTCTGCACAAGATGCCGAATTCGTATCCGATGTCGGTCAGAAAACGTACCGAAAATCATATGAGTGGTTGAAAAGAAACCGGATCTTTTTGTCTGAGGAAATTCTAAAAACTATACCGAAAGGTCTAACAGAACTCTGCACGAATTCTACAGGAATTTTCGACATGTCTTATAAATGTCTGACAAAACATCAGAAAATTTTCCGATTTATCGGATACGTTTTACGTCCTGGCGTATTAATTAGGGATGCAACTATACGCCGTTTTGCAGATCCGATACCGATACTTACAAATAAGTATCGCCGATACCGATACGAATATTGAAATTGAGTTCAAGTTTAGACAAACAAAACTCAATTTTTTTTATAATAAAAAATTACAGCGTAAGAGATGATTAATATTTAAAATTGATATTAGCCCAGTATAAAAAATTGGAAGTAATTTTTAAGGAACTACATTTTTATTGCTTCCAAAGAATCTATATTAAAAATATGCAGGTAATTAGTAGAAAAGCAAGTAAAAATTTGTAATTACTTTATAATAAAAAAAAACTCGCCCTTTAAAAAATCGATTTTTTAAAGGACATTTATCAACTAATATTCTTCTAATAACTTAATAGCGTAATTATTAAAAGTCTTCTAAAAGTTTATGTTTATTTAGTTAAATTTACATGATAACACAGTTTTGTGTTTGAATTCGCATAAAAAGAAGCAATTTGTAAAAATGGGTAATTTTTTTCCTTTATCCTTGAGGAAAAATCATTATAGAACAACGAAAAAGAAATTTGTCCTAACATTGCTTCCAACTCGGTGATTACTAAGCGAATAAGATAACTTCTTGCAATGACAAGGATATGTAAAACTAATTAAAAATGATGCAAATTTGTAATACTTCCGGATCGCGAATTCTGCATTTTCTTGACTTGTTTGGAGTGTCTTTTTTTGCTGGAAATAAGATTTAAAAAACAACGAATTGAATTTGAATTCATGGTAAAACTAACAAAAAATCAATTATTTTTTTTACAAAATAACAGCGTAAAATATTAATTTTTAAAACTGATATTAATAAGATCTAAAAAATAATGAAATGAATTTAGTTAATGGTAAAATTAGCGAAAATTAAATAATTTGTTAAAAAAAAAACTTTGAAAAAAAATTTTAAAGTATCGGCGTATCGACAGTAAAATATCGCCGATACCGATGTATCGGAAAATCTGAACTATATGTACTATCGGTATCGGTTAATACCTAGTATTAATATCAGAGAAAAGTTGAAGCTAAAATTAGAAATTTATCAGAAATGTCGTTTAAAATTATCCATGCATTGTTTTGATGCTCATGGCAGCTCATCAGAAAACATTTACCCATATTTTATAAGTTTAAAAACTCAAATATTTGTGCGTATAAGCTCAAGAGATAAATGAGAATTGTAACGAAAACTAAAATCAGACAATGTGCAGAAGTGACTGCTAAAAGTCGTAAGACGTAGATCAGAAAATGTGCAGACTACTCTGTTAAATGCCTTAAAGGGAATTAAATTGCCTTCGGATAATGTGCAGACTATTCTGACATTAATCGGATAATATTTCAGGCAATGTGCAGAAACGACGTACCAGAAAACTGCCTACTACTCAATCAAATGTCTGAGGGAATTTTAGACAACTCGGCTGAATGTCTGGTAAAGTCTCAGATTTCTTCTGTTAGACATATCGTCCAAAATTGTTTCCTGGGTAGTCACACATATCTACGTATGTCTACGTATACGTAGTTAGGGGTAATACTGAAGAATATAAAAATGCTTTTGATTCCCTGAAGGTAGGGATGCCAATCGCGACTGGTTTTTGAAAATCCTGGGTTTCGGGATTTAGAAATAGAGTCCTGGACCGGCTTCGCGAGATTTCTTAATGCCGAAAAATATATGTAATTAAGAAATTAATGCCAATAGGAACTAGCTAATACCCCTCCATAATCAAAATTATTTTAGAAATAACTTTCTATTAAAATCCTGTTATTAACTATTTATCCATTATAGTCCAAAAGTTAGTATGATTTAACTTGAACCAGCTTTATGAGGGTGACGCATAAAATGTAGAAAATATTTCATACAATCTGTAAAAAATATCAGTGGCATGTCTGATCATTTGGCTTTGTACATTTTCAAAGCATATCTATATAAAGTAGATGAAAGACTACAGCTACAACAGTATGCACGTACCTATTTTGTTTAAAAATATTTAGGTTTTTGTCAAACTCAGCTGATTCAACAAAGCAAAAGCGTATTTGTCATTAATGAAAAATTTACACACACATCTACGAAATTTACATAGTCGACGTTTAGACGATGCAAGTCTTATTGATCAGCTTCTTATTCAGCTGTGAGAAAGACAGAGAAATGAATACACATTTGTCTGTTTTTCTCACAGCTGAATAAGAAGCTGATCAATAAGAGTTGCATAGTGTAAATTGGGACATACGCATTTATTGCAAGCATGAGATGTAACAGCTGATCGCTTGCAACTAGTTTAGGGCTGCCATACGTCTTAGTTTTCTATGCTTTGTCCTGGTTTTACACAAATTGTCCTAGTGTCCTGGTCCACTCTTAAATTATGCTGGTTTTTGTTACAGGTCAATGCAGACAAACATTTTATTTCTACTGATTTTTGTTATGAACAGTGGTTAATTTTTCTGTTATAACGCTGTTTACACGAAGCAATTTTACCAGCATTTGTTGCCTGGGGCTTATGTCATTCAACCACTCGATGAAATAAACACAGGTAGCCTCGCCAGCCCATGTATTTATTTCCGCCCCTTGTATTTTTAAATTAATTTTTTATTTTTGTTTGTTTTTTATGTATGAATTACATGTTAAGTTTTGTATCTATTGTTTAATTGTTGGACATCAATTTGAAATATATGGTTGATACATGTATCAAAATAAAAATTTGTAAGGGCTCCTTTTTATATGATTAGTTCTTGGAATATATCTGTGGTCACAACCCTAATCTAATTAGGATAAAATTAAATTTATGGTTTGATCGAGTACATTCGTGTCTAAATCAACTCGGTGCCAATTTGTTCAGTTTTTAACTTTTTGAAGAGGACAATTATCTATAAATAAGTTAAGAAAAAAAACTGTCGACTGCCTGGATGCGATTTTTTGCCACTTTAAAGCTTGTGACCACAGATATAAGGTTTTGTTGTCGTTCGTTTGTGATATGTATTATCCTGCTCGATGGGTTCAGACTTCTACCAGCCCTAAACTACTTAGTATAGTTATACTTTGGTAAATTTTTAGAAAAAAAGATAAACAAAACCAGAAAAATTTAGTAATTATTTGTGTGTTGTTAAATAGAAGTATAAAGGTGTTTAAAAAATTTAACTTATAATTATTTGGCAACAATTATTGCAAATTTTTCAGAGAAGAAAAAAGCGGATTTTAAGTTAAAAACAGCTTCAGGTAGGTTTAAGTTTAATATAGACTTTAACGCGTAAATTATGGTTTTTTATGTTTATAGCATAGCACAACCATACTTTTAATTTAAGTTATCTTTAGAACTCATAAAGCATACTTTTTTGATGACTATGAGTATGGCCCAATTTTTTTTAATTGAAAACTGTTATTTACTATTTAAAAACTCTGCTTTTTACTTTTTAATTTAACAATTTATTTTATTTTGATGCTTCTGAAACAAATTTTTCATCTGGAACATGCTGTTGCTTAAAAATGTATCACCAAGGCTTGGACTTTCATGCAGCTAAAACAAACAAAGTACCAAAACTAAAATAATATGAAAATAATTTTTTTATTTTTTATTATTATTAATAAAAATAAAATAAAACAAACATAATTGGCTATTATTTAATGCAACCGAACCTTAGCTGCGTTGCTAGTCGGCAACACTGTGCAACAGTCCGAAAATCCCTTGCCGATTTTACTTATTCAAGAAGAAACTTTATTCCTTTAGGACCTATCCCTCAGACCCTCTCCAACAGTGATGGGTTAGGACTTGCCCCCTCTGTAGCACAAACACCTGACGTGACCCGAAAAAAATAGCTTCAGATTCGGATTCAGCGACCTCGAAAACATAAAAACGTTGTTTAATGTACAATAAATTCGCCTACAAAAATTAACATTAAAATAAATAAAGCAATTTAGATATATAATTTTCAAAGTTACATATAGAGTAAAAGTTTAGCAAAATAAGAACATATTTAAGTATATAAAAACATTAACTCTCACTTTTCGACTTATTAATTAAATGGTTTTTAAACTTAATTTCTATTTAAACAGAAAATTCATTTCTATAGATAATATTTAAATATAACTTACATACATATATCTCCAGTCTTGTAAATTTATAGTACGTTTCCATTATGAGCAAAACAGGCCGTTTTGAGCAAAATATGACGAAACGTTTCCATTATGCTGTGTGTTTTTAAGTTCGAATTTTAGTAATAAGTTTGACATTTTTATTGTTTAGTTAACAATATTCTTCGAAAATAAAATGCGCGCCATATTTCTTTCCTTATGTGGCCGCAGAACAGTTTCACTTTTTTCGCATTTTTCAATCATAGTAAATGGATGACCCAAAGTTGCATTTGTAATCATATGTACTTACCACCAAAATATTCAAAAATATGCAGCTACAAATCCATGCCAAACTACTTAAAATTTGATGATTCGCATAGATAATTATCCAATACCTCTTTATCTATCACCACAAAAAACATGCATTCGCATGAAAGTCCGGGCCCTGTGTATAACATTCTATACTTATTAGAGGAGTTCATTGTTTGATGCAAATAGTCTTGCAAAAGTAAGTACCTATGCAAAATATCGTACCTTTTTTACAAAATTTTGTGTATTTTGTTGTTGGATTTCATAAACAAAGCTACGATAATTTTTCGTTTGCATTTTTGCAAGACCATTTGCATAAAACACTGAAACCGCTAATGCTAAAAGCGATAGCACATGCTTTATTTTAACAATTCTATCATCGTATATTCTTTAGGTTTAAAGTCAAAATAAAACTTACTTTTGACTGCATTTTAAAAATTGTAATATCAATGATTTGTCCAAACTAGTTTGGACAAATAACTATATAGTAAAAATTTTCTATTTATTAATTATTGTACATTTTAATTGTGTTGTCAACACTGAAAATTTAGTACATGTGACCAGTGCTGTTAAACGTGACGATTTATCGTAATTTTGACGATTTTTTGGGTCAAATTTAGCATAATGACGACTGACGATTTTTGTTTAGTACCCCATATACTTTGACGATTTGTTAAGTTTACTACTTTTTTCTTAATATTACATCCATATAAAATGTTAGATCTGATAAAAATATATATGTATTTATTTCTAATGTATATGAACATTGCACATATGTGAAAAATGTTAAAACATTTCTTGAACTTCTTTAAAATCTGAAGGTTATATTAAAATAAAATTATTTATTTATTTAATATTAAACTTATTGCTAAATATAAGATCAATATAAGGAAGTGAAAGCACTACATAGCTACCAGGGCCATCGGCTAATAAAATTAAATTAAACACAAAGTTTGTTGTGAAAAAATGTAGTTAAATGTGTAAGCATTTATATAATTATGTCGGCATTAAACTTGTGTTTCTTATAACTTTGCAATTTTTGGAAAATATAAAATTTTTTAATATCCTGTCTCATAAGCTGCGTAAAGTATAAAATCATTGGTGGAGTTCACGTAACATTCGGCAACTGTTTACTCGTTAAATTGGTAAAATTTCCCAAACATTTTGCTGTTAAAAAGTTTTAAAATAAATTTTACAGGAATAAACTATATGAAAACTTTTACCAATTTAACGAGTAAACAGTTACCGAAAGTTGCGTAAGCTCCACCATTATAAATTCAATATATTACGATACGTTACTTTCTGCTAAACAAGAGCAAGTTGAGTCGAAATAACTATAAAGATATATAGTGGAATATTTATTTATTTTTGACAATACATACATATATTCATAAGACTTCATCTCTGCTAAAGTGAATTTTTTTGATTTGCGCCCGTGTTTCATCGATGTTATACACAATAAAGAATTTTTCTCGACAGTATTGCATTTATCGTGAAGATTGAAAAGGAGCTTTCATCATATTTTGATATTATCGTATTTAAAAAAATTTCGTTTTAAAAGACAAATAATCAATTTCAGCGCAAAATCGCAGACATAAATTCAATTCCGAAAAATCGATTTATTATAACACAAAATCGATTTTCGATTGGAATCGAAATCGGCTTACTATTCCCTAGTTTGTGCTATTTATTTTGGCAACAAACAGTTGAATAATATATGGTACTTATTTTTTGTTTGCGCTTTATAAAACTAAGTAAAATTGTCATTTAATTTGCAAAGATATGGTACCTGAGAAAAATATTTTAATTTTGGATGAACTTCTTTATTTATACAGAATAAAAAGGATCGATTTCGGTATTCAGCCCAAAATTTTGCCTAAGCCGAATATCAGCCGAAACCACAATTTTAGCCGATTCCGAATATTCAGTCGGACTCTACTTAATATAAAAAAGGCATGACTCCATCTTTCATTATTTTACAGGAGAAGAAGAAACTGAATAAAAACTAGAACACTTATACACAAAAATAATTTGTAAGTGGTCATAAAATCATTGTTTTCAACAGTAGCTTCTTAGTTCTTTAGGGAGGATGTATTTAGAATTTGGCTACCATCAAACGTTAAAAGCACGTTTACGAAAATAATCGAGAGACGCCTTTTCATATTAAGCAATCGATATGTATAATATAGCTTTAAATTGGCCAAAAAAATTAAGATAGTCTTAATTTTATCCATTGGTTTGTGTTGTTAGGTTTTTATATTTTTAATAAAACAATTGAATTGTTATTTTCTATGGAAATTGTTGTTTAACTCTATAAAACAATGTTTTTTTTACAAAATAATTGATTTTTAGTGTGACGATTTTGTGACGAAATTTTTCGAAAACCTTGACGATTTTATTTCTCAAATTTGACGATTTTTGGAAAAAAATTACTAACAGCACTGCATGTGACAAATCGAATCGGTTAGAAGCTCTACTAATATAAATGAGTTTTTGTAAAAAAACCCAGGAAACAATTTTGGCCGACATGTCTAACATCAGAAAAAATCTTAGGCTTTACCAGACAATCAGCCGAGTTGCCTAAAATTCCCTCAGAAATTTGGCGGAGCAGTAGGCAGTTTTCTGGTACGACGTTTCTGCACATTGTGTGAAATATTATCCGATTAATAGTCTGCACATTATCCGATGTCAATTTAATTTCCTTTAAGGCATTTAACAGAGTATTCTGGACATTTTCTGATCTACGCCTTACGACTTTTAGCAGTCACTTCTGCACATTGTCCGATTTTAGTTTTCGTTACAATTCTCATTTATCTTTTGAGTTTATACGCACAAATATTTGAGTTTTTAAACTTATAAAATATGGGTAAATGTTTTCTGATGAGCTGCCATAGGCAGCACAACAATGCAAGGAGAATTTTAAACGACATTTCTGACAAATTTCTAATTTTAGCTCCGACTTTTCTCTGATATTAATACACAAGGACGTAAAACGTATCAGATAAATCGGAAAATTGTCTGCTGTTTTGTCAGACATTTTCCCGACACTTCTATATAAGTCTTATAAGACATGTCGAAAACTCCTTTAGAATTTCTCTAGGAAATTCGTCGGAATTCGTACAGAATTCTCTTAGACCTTTCGGTATAGTTTTTAGAATTTCCTCAGACAAAGAGATCCGGTTTCTTGTCAACCACTCATATGATTTTCGGTACGTTTTCTGACCGACAATGGATACGAAATCGGAAACTTGTGCAGACTTTCTGACCTACTTCGGACCGACATCGGCAAAAATTGTTTGCTGGGATTACTTGATCTTGAACATTCGCACAGTCAATAAGTTATCTACTTAAGCGTAGTATGCAGTTCTCACTGAAATTCAGGTTTGGAGTTTTGCATTTATTTCTACACGGAAAAATAACCGTGTAGAATTCTATACAGAATTTTGTTTGCATACACACAAATTTATATATTTTTTAATTTACAACACATAAAAACACTAAAAATTAATTACAATGTACGAAAAACTAGAAATGTCAAAAATTACGTAACCAAACAATTGTCTGAACATTAATTTTTGTTTCAGTTGACGGAAAAAATTCTCCACTTTTTGTTATAGCATGCCTGTAATAAACAATAAATGCCAAAATTCAGTGTACTTTTCTTTTGGAACTGCGTTCTAGTAAACGGAAATTTCTTTAAGAAATTTACCAACCTGAATTTCAGTGTGTTTTTTTTACACATACTTCTTATGGCAGCCTGAATTTAATTCAGAGCTGCATACTACGCTTTACAAATAAATTTCCCTAACTTGTCACTTACACTAAACTTAAGCACTTAATATTGTAATTTTAGAAATAAAGTAAATCGAAAAACCCAAGATACTTACCTTTTTGTTACTAGTGGATTCCATAAACCCCAAAAGGTGAGCTAATCTTACTATAACCCTTCTTAAATAAAAGAAAATTAACTAATAAGCTCTTTATTTTCTTTCATTCCCTTAACCCGTAATTATAATTACTGAGTAATTATAATTACAAAGTCCAAATTATAGATTGGCACTAGGGTTTTTTCATTCCCGGACTTTTATGTTTCCCGGGAGAGCGGGGGAAAAAATAAATTCTCGGGATCCCGGGAATTCCCGGGATTTTAATTTCCAAAATCCATTGATGTTAATATGAACAAAATGAATCAATGAATCATTCTTTATTTTAAACTGAGCTTTATTTTAAAAGTATTTCACAAACAAAACAGTTTCTAAAGAAATTAAATAAAAAAAGCAGAAAACTTAATAAATCACAAAAACAAAAAGATTTAAAGTAAATTAGGTAATAAAGAACAATACTTTTATTGACATTTTAAGGAAACTTCGTATTTAAAAGCAATCTTTAGACCGAGCAAAAAGAGAGCATACAAATCATTAGTAAAATCACTGATGAACTGAAATCAAAGTAGTTTTATTTCTAATCATTCATCAATGATTTTAACTCGTGGTTGTCAGAGGGCGGAAGTGATCAAAAGAGCGATTAAAAAGTTATCTTGGATAAATGTAGCAGTCTTAGAATATTAAATTCAGTTCTTTACTTCTTGGTATGCAATGAAAATTCTCTGCCCTTATAAAATTTGTACTTTTCTATTCTTTGTTGCAAATGGCTTTTTAAAACAGTCAATAGCGGATTTCAGCGTGTTTGATGCAAGTGGCCTTGCGAAAGTTCAAATGCAAAATATTGCAGCTTTTTAATGCAATTTGTTGACTTTTGTTGTTGGATTTCACAAAAAACTACAATATTTTGCATTTGAACTTTCGCAAGACCATGTGCATCAAATACTGTACTTCCCTAATGTATTAATTATTTCATCTCAATATCGGTTTTTTATTCAAGTAACACAATTTTCTGTTGTTAAGAAAAGGCTTTCGCCCTCTACAGAAGTTGCCGAGATAGTTAAGAGGACGCTGTATAAATTATCAATATTTTTCGTCCTTTTTCCGCTATCTCCAAATAATTTCAGCTGTTTTGTTAATAGCAGCATTTAAATATTGCCTATCTTCTTGCATCACCGTCATCTGAAGAATCTGTTTCCCCATTTTCTTCGTCATTAAATGCATCAAAAAACGTGCTTAAAGATTTTCTGAATATATAATTACCGCGCATTTTGGTGCATATTGAAAACATTGCAGTTGCTTTTACTAAAAAAATTTGGCTGCCTTAAATAATTAATTAAAGAGACAAAATTTTTTCTTTTCGTTCTTCAATCCATTTAATTTAATATTTAACTTAGCTGCACAATCAACTTTTCACGATTTTTTGTGCAGATAAGTCAAAAATGATAACCTCATTATAACCTCCTGTTAAATCTACTTATTTGCATTAATGTGCAAGTACGCACAATTATTTAGTGTGTGCAGCTTACATTGATTTTTTATATGAAAATAGTTTAAAGCTGCCGAAATATATGTTAAAGGTACAGGTATACAAAGTGCACTCAAAGATTTTGTGCAGTTAAGTCAAAATGCAGCTAAGATTGCAATTAAAGGCATTTATCCTAAAGTGCAGGTGTAGAACGTGCACTTAAAACATGAAATTGTATGGAACTTTAAAGAATAGTGACACAAATTAATATTTTGTGGAGTTAAGTAAAAAATGCGCTTCAAAAAGGCAGTTAAATCGAAACTACTGTACACTTTGAGCCATCGTTAGTTTCTTTCCCCTTACTTATATTATTCATGATGAACGATAACAATTAAAGAGAAAAAAAGGATTTTTGGGTGCCAAAATAAGTACTTTTTTATGTATATAAATATATTTTTAATCCCGGGAATTCCCGGGATAGCGGGAAACAAAAATAAGCGACGGGAAATCCCGGGGAACCCCTAATTGGCACCCACATACGTACATATGTATGTAAAATTAAATCTGCCAATCGAATGGGACTTTGTTTAAAACAATATTCAAGTTGTTTCAGATTAATTCTACCATCTACGTTTGTATCATTTTCGAAAACTTTCGTTGACGATTAAATTTTTGTGGCGCAGTTTGCAATTGACAAACAGTGAATTTTTTGAAATTTTGTCCTTGTTTTTTGCTCTTCAAATTTAATTTTTGCTTTATTCATATTTCAATGCTCTATTTTGAAGTTTTTTCGACTTAATGTTCTTTAACATGGCATTTCAAATATTTTTGATTTAAAAGCTGACACAAGGCCGATATATAAGGCCTGTGCATCAGCCTATATGTTCGGTAATTTGCTGTCAAATTGCAGTATATTTTACCACGGTTTTGGGGATTTTTTCGGTTTTTGGTGATTTTTTTAGTTTTAGCGGTTTTTTGTTTGGCTTAGTCACTTTTTTTGTTTTGAAGTTTTTTTCTGTTTTTGGCGATTTTTTTATTTTGTCCCTTTTTTTCGTTTTCATGATTTTTCCCCCATTTTTGGTTACTTTTTCGTTATTTGGCGATATTTTTAGTTTTAGCAATTTTTTAGGTTTTAGTGTTTTTTTTCGTTTTGAAGATTTTTTGTTGGTTTTTTGGCGTTGTTATTTTGATTTTGGCGATATTTTTAACTTTGGTGATTTCTTGCGTTTTTGAGACTTCTTTTTAATTTTGGTGTTTTTTCCTTTGAGTGCTTTTTTTATTTTGGCGATTTCCGGTATGACATTTTTTAGTTTTGGAATTTTTTAATTTCAGCGTTTTTTTTTTAATTTCAAGAGTTTGCCTCTTACGTTTCCCAAGATACAGCAAATTGTCCAAATTACATAGTCAAAATTACATTAACTGATAGAACGCCCTTTAATTTTTATTGTTTTAAATATCAGTGTTAATTGGTATATTCTATTCTACAGACTACACCAATTAACACAAACTTTGAAAATTTAAAGTGTATATATAAGTGTCTGTATATAACATTAAGATTTCAACATGTTACGTTGCTCGCTTTAGAACACCCTTTAATTTTTAACTGTTATATTTGTTGTTGTATCGGCCAAAGTTTTACATATTCTGTGAAAATTTCAGGTCCAGAGCTCTTATGGTTGCCTAAAAAACAGCCTCTCACAGACAGAAAGACGGACGGACAGACAGACGGGCAGCGTAGAGAAAACAATAGGATTCCTTTACACTTTTGGTGTACGGAACTCTAAAAATGACAAACAGTATAAAATTTTACAAGTCCGAAGTGGCCAACTTTGAGACTTCATAGCTCCGCTCCTGAGAAAGCAAAAGAGTTGCTATTTAAAACACAAATATAAATACTCTTCATAACTCAATTATTAAATACTCCTCTGCTACGTCCGTGTGAAATTTTATTTCGAAAGAACTATCTGCTTAGAAATGAGTGAGTTATCTCCGAAATATTTTGATTCTGCCCCACTGTGCGACGGTAGTGTATGGAATTCTCAAAAATTTATTTCGTTATTAATTTTTAGTCGAACTGTATGGTTTTTATCCAAAGTTATTTAATTAGTTTGGCTTTAGTTAATTTTTAATTTACTGCCTGGCTCCCGATGTCGACAAGTCGAGTTCGTTCTCATATTTATATTGAGAACAACAATAAAAAAAATTAATTTGTTTTTGTTTTCAATATAAATATGAGAACGAACTCGACTTGTCGACATCGTGAGCCAGGCAGTTAATCTTTTGATCAAATTATTTTTTGTTACAGAAAGAAATTCTAAAGCATGTAAATGTTGAACATTCAAAGAAAAGTTTTGGATGTACGGAAGGTTGAACTGACAGCTGTTTCGAGACTACCAAGTCTACTCATCAGAACACTTTACCTACACTATCACTGAGAGTGGCAACAACACTGTAGCGAAAATCCTACTAATTTTAGTAATCTCAATTAACAGACTGTCGCCATCTCGTGGCTAGTCGCATCTATTAATGAGCTTTTTTCCAAATGCTCGGAACTTCTCTAACTGTCTTTTCTTAGCATGCTCAACTATTTTTAAGCTTTTTTTCATTTCGGTCTTACCAGCGTTAAAAATGAACTTAAGCCAAACTAATTAAATAACTTTGGATAAAAACCATACAGTTCGACTATAAATTCGAAAAATCCCAGCATTGAGGATATCGATGATACTCCACGCTGGTAAGACCGATATGAAAAAAAGCGTAAAATAGTTGAGCATTCTAAGAAACAAATATTTTTGTCTGGCATTGGCTGGACTTAAAAATAAGCCCCAATATGCAAAAAAATAAAGTGTGCTTGAAGTGTACAATAAAACCGGTTTAAAAAAGCACTGAGCATTAACTTAAAAAATTTTCTCATTGAAAAGTTGAAAAAGCACTAAAACGGTGCGAAAAGCACGGAGTTGAAAACGCTTACTGTATGTTAAGCAATACTAAACCTATGTGTTCATTGGATGAACACTTCAGTATCTCGCTTACTTTATTTACAAGTGGAAGGCTTTCAATCCACAAATGCGGCAATGCATTTGAAAATGTATGTATACCTACTAGGCTCATATATGAGATGGTGGGCATTACTGTTTTATATTTGTGCATCGGATCATCTTCTGTAATCGAAATTGTCGCCGCTGGGTAAGTTTTCATGCTAAACAATATGAGTGGCATTTGTTTCGAATTAGGGCCGCCAGAAGTCAGAACCCGTCGACCAGGATATTTATAATACATATCACAAATGAACGTGCTATAAAACCTTATATATTCCAAGAACTCATCATATAAAAATGAACCCCAACAAATTTTTATTTTGATACATGTATAAACCATTAGGGGGTTATTTTTTGGCAAGTATGTTTTTTGCAGTCCCCACTTAAAATTCTGTTGGAAATGTTAAAAAAAGTACCCTGAAAGTTACAGCCATCAATATTAATTTTAAGCACTTTCCCAAAGCCTGGAAAGATTTTCCATACAAAATACACAAAAAAAAATTATTTGATGCTCGGAATAAGCGGGCTTCACTGAAGTTAATTTTTACCTATAATTCTCAAAAAAATGTAAATGCCAAATTTGTTGAGAACTTAATTTCCTACAAAAATGTGACATACAGCCGTGTCACAGATTCCGTTCGGATTGGTTTTGATTCTATAGTTGTCATTCCAAAAAAGTAAATTTTTGGTGCTTTAGATTCCGTTTATTTTGTATTTCGGTTTTACAATGATAAAGTTTTTATACCTTGAGCGGTTAGTAGCTCTTGTTTTTAGATGCAAAGCTCACATTGAACTTTTTATTAACATGGAAAGCTCATGACCAAATATTTATTTCACGCTCCTAAAAGTATGCACAGTTTTTAGTATTTACTGCAAATGTAGTCAGTAGGGAAGTGTTTTTCAATTCCACTTTGAAATTTAAAAGTGGTTTGATTACGAAGAAAAATTTCGTTTTCTGAAGAAGCAACTTACGAAATTGAAACCACATCCGATCGGAATGGTATTATGTGACATGGCTGAATATCTCAAAAAACACTAATCTAAGCAATTTGGTCTATCAGCCATGTCACAGAATACCATTCCGATCGGAAGTGGTTTCAATTACGTAAGTTGCTTCTGAGTATTAGAATTTTTAATAAAAACACATTAGCCCAATTCACAATCTTGTGCAAATGGTCTTGCATCGTAGCATTTCCAAAATGGTATAGTATATTTATACTCACCACTAACAATTTTTAAGTGGTGAGTATCAATATGCAATACCATTTTGCAAATGCTACGATGCAAGACCATTTGCACAAGATTGTGAATTGGGCTATTATTTTTACGTGTATTTTGTATGGAAAATCTTTAACCGCTTTGGGAAAGCACTTAAAATTAATATGGAGAGTTATAACTTTCAGGGTACTTGCAAAAAAATTTGACCATATATGTATTTCAAATTTAAATCCAATAATTAAACAATAGATATAAAACTTTACATAATAGGCGTTGCACGGCCTCAGTGAATATGTACTTTTCATGGGCGCGGCACTGCCCACTTTTATTACCACAATGTTGTATTGCAACGATAACTATATGTGTATGCAAATTTTCATAAGAATCGGCTAAGTAGAAGTAGTTAAAATCCTTATTTACTCTTAATGGGCGTGCCTCTGCCCACTTTTCTAAACATAATGTTGTATTATAAGGCTAGCTGTATGCATAGTTTCATAAGAATCGGTTTTGTAGAAATTGTTAATAATATTTACTTCGCATGGGCATGGCACAACCCACTTTTGCGATCCTGATGTATGTAGTATTTAAACAGAAGCTTAATGTGTGTGTAAAGTTCCATAAGAATCGGCTGAGTAGAAGTAGTTGAAAATGAATGTAAATTTAGTTTGTATGGGCGTGACCCCGACCACTTTTCAACGGTACCAATCTGGAAGTACATCCTTTTAAACAGAGAAAAATCCGAAATCGATTCATAAACGGCGGAGTTTTGAGGGAACATACATTAAAAAGAAAAAAAATACATGACGAATTGATAACCTTTCTCCGCTTTTTGGAGAACAATAAACAAAAATAAAAAATTATATAAAACTAGGTTTTTTCAACCCGGTGATGCATGGTAGGTAATTTTGCCTGAAATCTTGGCCAACAATAGTTTTTTGCACTAACAATAATAATGTTTTTTAACTGACTTGAAAAAAAAGAGAGAGGTTATCAATTCGTCACGTATTTTTTATGTATGTTCCCTCAGAACTCCGCCATTTATGAACCGATTTCGGATTTTCTTTTTCTCTGTTCCAAAGGATGTAGTTCCAGATTGGTCCCGTTGAAAAGTGGGCGGGGTCACGCCCATACAAAGTATATACACATTCGTTTTCTACTACTTCTACTCAACCGATTCTTAAGAAACTTTACACACACATTAAGCTTCTGTTTAAATACTACATCAGGATAAAAAAAGTGGGCTGTGCCACGCCATGCAAAGTAAATATTCTTTTTCAACAGCTTCTACTAAGCCGATTCTTATGAAACTTTGCATACAACTTTAGTTATCGTTATAATACAAGATTATGTTTAGAAAAGTGGGCGGCGCCACGCCCAAGAAAAGTTAAGAAGCATTTTAACTACTTCTACTTAGCCGATTCTCATGAAGCTTCGAATATAGATTTAGATATCGTTACATTACAACATTGTATTTAGAAAAATAGGCAGTGCCACGCTCATGAAAAGTAAATATTCATTTTAACTACTTCTACCTATCCGATTCTTATGAGACTTAACGCACACAATTAGTTCTCGTAAAAGCACATGATGATAAAATATGGGGGCGGTGCCACGCCTATTTTGTAGTCGGGTTTCTTTGCAATGTGTATGTTAATGGCGTTCGATTAAGAATATATCAAAGCAAATAACTGCATATTTGGTTTTTATAAAAAACAAATATCAGCTGAATAATGGGCAGTCAAAGTTGACATTTGCAAGCAACGTGCTCATTGCAGCATAAAATCTTAAATTTTATATAAATTAAAACTTTTTTTAATAACTGATTTTTAAAAAAAGAAGGAAATCGTGCATAATATGGAGAAGAGAGGGGATAGTAAGTAATTTAATAAAACCAAAATATCTTGGTGGACGTTATCGCTTTTAACAAAAATTTTAATTCTAACTTAACCTCAAATAAGTTACTTTTTCCATTAATATAAATTTTGCATAAGCTTTTGATAATGTTGGCCGTGTACTGCCGTGTTTTTCCTTGATGAAAAGTGTGAAGAAAAGAATTCTGAATTAATTTTGTTTTATTTTTAGTTTTGATTTTTTCGGTTTTATTTATTTATTTATTCAAGTTCGTAATATACAAAGCCCATGTGGGCCAATATGAATATATGTATATTATACAGGCTTAGTACCTAAGTAATTACAAAATCGAGGAAAAAAAATTATATAAAATAAATTTTTGGATAGCTATATATAACAATAATCTATTAGCCTTTTTATTTAAAGAAAAAGAGTTGTTTAACAAATTAAAAAAAATTAACACATTACTTACCCCCAAGCATAAAACACACATCCTATAATAATATGGAAATAGTAAATTTTATATCTATATATACATATATATAGATATAAAATTTACTATTATAGCCATAACTAATACTACCATACATGTAATGAGGTAAGACCATTTAGGAAGAGAAATGTTTAATAAGTTTACGCTTAAAGACATTATTAGAGTGCGTAAAAATACGCAGCTCTAATGGCAGGCCATTCCAAGAACTAGTGGCTCTAACGAGAAAGTATCTTGAAAAATCGGACCTAGAGATTCTTGGCAAATTGAGATGAGGATTTCTATTTCTGGGTGAGAATAGGAAGGAGTTGCATAGAACAATAGGCTTCCCACTTTTTATTATCCTATGGAATGTACACAAAGTACGGAGTCGCACATAATCATCAAAACCACAACCCAGGAAGTCCTTTACGAAACTAGAGATATGGTCCCTTCGTCTGACCCTGTAGAAACATCTGGTAATAGCATTTATCAAGCGCTTCAATCTGGTAAGGAGGAAACCAACAGTACCAGATGTAACCTCAAGACCATAATTAATTTGCGACATAAGCATTGCATGTGCGAATCTTTTTCTAACATGTAGAGGGAGAAATATATTGGAGCAGTAAAGCCTACGCAACGGATGAAAGATTCTACCCGACAAGGCATCAATAAAAAACGATAGCTTACAATCAAGAACCACACCCAAGCATCTATGGTGGTCAACAAATTGAATCCTATCATTACCAAGCTTGATTACTAGTTTTTGTTTTTTTTAGTCTATGTCCATGCGAGTCAACTTTTGCTGCGTAACTTTTGAGTATATGGGAGAGAGAGGTGAGAAGATAGAGAAGGGGTACACTGCTTCATGTACATGCAACTCTCTTTTGTTTTCTTCTTCGTAATATTAAGCAACAACAAAAGCTATGTAAAAAAACAAAAGCTGCGCAACAAGAATTTCATTATATGGACACGAATGCAGCTTCAAAAGAAAATTTAAGAAAGTTGCAGAAGCAAAAGTTTCTTCATATGGACATAGACTAAGCAGTCATCACATAAATTAACAGCTGTTTTACAGAATCTTAGCGAAGAAGATTTGTTTGATAAGTCTAAGACCATACGAGTCAACTTTTGATGCGCAACTTTTGAGTATATGGGAGAGAGAGGTGAGAAGATAGGGAAGGGGTACACTGCTTCATGTACATTCAAAAGCTATGTACGTCTATGTCCAGACGAGTCAACTTTTGCTTCTGCAACTTTCTTAAATTTTCTTTTGAAGCTGCATTCGTGTCCATATAATGAAATTCTTGTTGCACAGCTTTTGTTTTTTTTACATAGCTTTTGTTGTTGGTTAATATTACGAAGAAGAAAACAAAAGAGAGTTGCATGTACATGAAGCAGTGTACCCCTTCCCTATCTTCTCACCTCTCTCTCCAATATACTCAAAAGTTGCGCAGCAAAAGTTAACTCGTATGGACATAGACAAAAAAAACAAAAGCTGCGCAACAAGAATTTCATTATATGGACACGAATGCAGCTTCAAAAGAAAATTTAAGAAAGTTGGAGAAGCAAAAGTTGACTCGTATGGACATAGACTAACTAATTTCTTTAGTAAAAAGCGTTTTTTATAATTGATCTTTAGAAATATTTCCTCGAAAAAACTACATATATAGGTAATTGAATAATTTGTAATAATTCTTTTTTTATATAAAACGATAAAAGAATTATTTCAAAAATTCAAAAATTTATTGTATAATTTTAATGTACCTTCTTCAATTTAATGTGTTCCTGGTCTAGTTTTATTGTATGTTTTTGTTTGTTAATGTTTGATTTAATTTCTGTGAAAAAATTTTTTTATGTTTAAAAATTTTCAAATTTATTTTAATATTTTTTTGATTTTAAAATCGATTTCGAGGTCCGATTAATCGATTTTGAAAATCGAAACAAAAAAATATTTATCGAAAAATTATAAATCGATTTTTGAGTCCATTTATCATTCCCTAATTTATACAACTTGAAAATATGGCAGTTAATATGTTTTTTTATTTTTCAGATGCGAAATTAATCAAGGATAAGACTTTTAAAAAATGAAAGGTTTTGATAAAAGAGAATTGACAATAAAAAATGGCCAAGGTTGGTTAAAAACAAATAATTTTATATTATTCATCTTTGTTGTTGCGATGAAAGTACAAAGCATTAATGGTCATGGTCGACTTATCGAACCACCAAGCCGTGCATCAGCATGGCGCTATGGTTTCAACACACCACCCGACTATAATGATCACGAATTGTACTGTGGCGGTTTTACGCGTCAGTGGAAACGCAATGAAGGTCAATGCGGTGTATGTGGTGATGCATGGGATATGCCAGAACCGCGACCCCATGAATATGGTGGCATGTGGGGCCAAGGGGTTATTGTACGCCGCTATACACCAGGAGTTGAAATGACAATACGCGTAGAGTTAACAGCCAGTCATATGGGGTATTATAAGTTTAATTTTTGAAGTGCTATAAAAATATTTTATATTCATTAAACTCTGCTTTAAAATTATTCTTCTAGATATTTTGAATTCCGTTTATGTTCAGAGCCTAAAGCAAGTCAGGAGTGTTTGGATCATAATCTTTTAACAGTTCTTGGAGGATCTCCGGCTCAGCCAGCGCCAAGTGATATAGATACACGATTCTATCCACGAAATGGAAGCAGAATTTATGAAATAAAAGCTCAGTTACCAGGTAAAATAGAATAAGTATTTTTAAGCAATAAGCTACAAAAATAATACCTGAGGAAATACCAACATTAGACTGATGACTTTTTGCATTTTTTATAAGTCGTGTAAGGCATGGGAAGAAAAGTAAGAATAGCGATTTCACTTTTTGACGATCGTGAAAAAAGTTCACACGCCAAATCCATTGAAGTTTTGTACCTACACATATCCGTTTTTAGGGTTCCGTACATCAAAAGTGAAAAAAGGATCTCTATTGTTTTCGCTACGCTGTCACAAGCTGTTTTCTCGAGAGCAGCAAGAGGTACGGACCTGAAAATTTCAGAAAATATATGGGGCATTCCACGCCAAATCGGCCAGTTTCTGACCCGACCCCCTTCGATTTCGTTAATTTTCGGATATGTTTTGGCACATAATTAACGCAATATTCATACCCATTTTTACCATATTAGTCCCACCAGGGATGGAGTAATAGATTTTTCAAAATTTTGAGCAAAAAATTTTAATTAATTTTATGTAGATCAATAATAGAGATTGATAAAAACAAGTAGTGTATGATTTTATTCGTCTTTAAATACTCTTTCAGAAAAAACAAAAATTTCAAAATGAAAATCAACATTTTCAAAAAGTCCGACCCCTTCGATTTTTTTTAAATTTGCAAACACGGTATTATTAAAGGGTAGCCCAATAAGTAATGCAAGAAAATCGTCAAAACGAGAAAAATCGCCAAAACAAAAAAAGCGCTAAAACAAAAAATCCCAATATTAAAAAAATGCATAAAAGAAAAAATCGCTAAAATTGAAAAAGCGCTTAAAGGAAAAAAGTGTAAAAAATCAAAAATTTCCAAAGTAAAAAAATTGCAAAATAAATAAAAAATATCGCCAAAAAAACTCGTCAAAAACTAAAAAAATCTCCGAAACCAAAAAATCGCCAAAACTAAAAAATCGCCAAAACGAAAAAAGCGCAAAAACATAAAAAAGAACACCAAGAAATATGTATCGTCAAAAAACGAAAAAAGTCACCGGAAAGAAAAAATCGGCAAACTAACAAAAATTGCCAAAATTAAATAATTTGTAAAAACCGAAAACATCGAAAACGATAATATGTCATCAAAACTAAAAAAATTACCAAAATCCATTTAAGAGTTGTTTCAGTGTAGAGGATGTTTTTCGTTATAGCACTTTAGTTTATTTACAGCTCAAGTGTGATCTGAGCTACTTGGTAGGCTTCTTCTATTGATTTACTAGGAGCCTGAATCTGAGAGTCAAAAAGCAGTTTAAGTTGCCAGAATGATTCTGATTTTATTTAACTTTACTATTTATACAATTTTATTATCATACTTTAACTTAAGTATTACACAAATTTTGCTAACATACTTAGAAACTATCTTATTAGTAAAATTTCAGTTTTTCATTTGTTTGTCATAGTTGCTAAATTTTAAACTAGTTCAGTGCTCATATTTATTTATTTATTTCTTGAAATAAGTGCGTTCGAGTACCCAAAAGGTTTTACAAATTTTTACTGAACTTTACTGCATTTTACTAAATTGCTTTCATTTACACAAAATACAGTAAATGAGAACACAAATTGAGAGAGTAAAGTGACAGTTAATGACTGAGTAGTTACAAATTTTTACTGCAGAAATTTTTGCTAGTAAAATGAGAAACATATGATTCAAATGATAAACAAACAAAAGTAAGCAAAAGAAGTATAAAATTTTTGAAACAATTTGCGAAAGAAAGGAAAATTTAAATAAAACTGGAATAAAAATAAAATGTAAATAATTGTTATGAAACTTTTCGCTTGTAAATTCAAGCATAAACCTTTAAAACGGAAATACAATCTTTAGAAACCATTTGCTTTGTTTTGTTTGTATTACTTTAATTTTCTAGTGTTGTGAAAGTGCAAAGTACTTGGCTACTTAGTACCTGTTTTTAAGGTAATCAATAGCAACAACAAATGATCATATACTTTTGAATAAATTTAACTAGACACAAATTAGAAAAATCAAATTAAGTCTAAAAAACAAATGGAAATGTTTAAATAAAATGAATTATTTATATTTTCTTAAAATGTTCGTGTTATAAGAAGTATTGTATCGATTAACAATAAGAAAAAGAGTTGAGTAGTCAAAAGTGTAAATGTTTTTCAGCACTACGTTTATTTTCCATCAGCTGTTTCCTCAATCTTACGAATTTTTACTATTTTTCCGTTCGCGGACTTTTTGACCAATAACTTTTTTTGAGAGTAAAATTTTCAATTTACTCAGTAATTACTCATTTACTGCATTTTACTGTAAAAGTAAACAAATGGACCTAATAAGTTCAATGATCAATGCTCGTATTTCATTTCATTTGCTTTCTGTTACATTTGTTCTATTTTTTTTCTTTTGTTTTGTTTTCGACTTAACTTTTTGATGGCTAAGTGTATGTGATTTACACCTTTCCCTTTTAGAAAATTTTTTTTATTACTTATAAGAAAGAACATTTTTGTAGACAATGTTAATGACATGATAGGTTAGTTTGAAATTTTATATTTAAACAATTTTAATCTATTCTTATGAACTTCTTTTATTTTAATTCTATTACACTATTTACATTTCGGGTTTCTCTTATCGTATATGGTCCTATATATGGACTCTCATTCTTTCTTTTATTACATACTTTTAATGATACTAGTTCTTTTACGCTAAAGTTTCTATAATTACAATTTTTTTATTTATATTGAAAATGAGCTAATAAGGCCTAAAATTCTTCATATTTTATTTCATTTTTCCCGACGTTTCGTCAATTATTTGTTGACTTTATCAAGGGTTGGGAAATCTATTTAATTGTTTAAAAAACTTTAATTAATATAATTAGCTTTAATTTCACTTTGACTATAAAAACTTACATTAATATTTTAATTGTCATTTACAAGTTTTAAGCATTCTAAGACGATTTTGTCCATTAGTATTTTACATTAAAATTTTTTTTATATAAAAAAGCAAAAATTAAATAAAATAAATAACACAACTTAAACCACTATGTACAATATCAGTTTTATTTAATTGCCACTTTGTAATTTGCGCCAATGTTGTCTGTGTCTTCTTTAAAATTCATCGTCCTTTCCCTCTTTTGCTGTATTCGCAGGCTTTCTATTGGGGACCTTTTCTTCTCAATATTCTCCTCGTCTAAGATTTTGACGTTTTCAAAATCAGCTGTGTGGCCAGTTTCCAGTATGTGTTGTCATAAAGCTGTCGAATGTTTGTTTTTATCGATGTCATTTTGATGTTATTTTATTCTTGTTTCTAGATTGCGCTTTGTTGTACCAATGTAGAGCTTATCACAGTTGTTGTTCTCGTTGCCATTACACCTTATTTCATAGACTACATTACTTTGTTGTTGGTTTTTGATTGGCGCTTTTACTTTAGAAAATATTTTGTTTAGTCTATGTCCATACGAGCCCAATAACAGTCTAACCAGACGAGACACGAGAGAGAAGATATTGTATGTAGTTCTAACGAAGTACGTTAACAAAAGGGAACAACAATTTTTGTATATTAGCTTTCATACTCATTTTCTGCCGAAATAAAAGTAAAATTTAGATTTTTTAAATAATAAGGTATACATTTATTATCTTATGTACAAGAAAATTAAAATTTCACATTTTATAAATATTTTATTAGGTTTTTATGTATTTTCTAGCTTTTTCTGCAACTTTCAACCACTTTTGCAACAAAACAAAACACACATACATATGCATATCCATGCACAAACCCACGCACGCTTCATTTACGCTTTTATTAGCAATTAAATTTTGAAATATCACAAACACATTTTAAATGTTTTATTAATTTTTTACTTCATAAAACAGTTATATTTGCGCTGTTTTTTTAATAATTAAACACTTTTTCACATTGAATTACATTTTTATAGTTTTTATTTTTTCTTGTTGCTTGTTTCCCTTGTTCGTACATGATATATCTGTTCCTTTTCAATTATTTACGCTAGGTAAAAAAAGCTGATTTTTTCATTTTGGAAACGTCAAAATTGACCCCTCTGTCCTACTTTGTGGTCCAATTTTGCTGCGCAACTTTTGAGTATATGGGAGAGAGAGAGAGAGGTGAGAAGATAGGGAAGGTGTATACTGCTTCATGTACATGCAACTCTTTTTTGTTTTCTTCTTCGTAATATTAAGCAACAACAAAATCTATGTAAAAAAACAAAAGCTGCGCAACAAGAATTTCATTATATGGACACGAATGCAACTTCAAATTCAAATTTAAGAAAGTTGCAGAAGCAAAAGTTGACTTGTCTGGACATAGACTTAGTGTTGTGTTGGCTTTGTATGCAAATTTAATGTTTTTGTTTTTTATTGTGTTTCTGATATTTTTATTGTCTGTTAAGCCAGGGAAGTAACTTACACTATAATATCTATTTTCTTCGTTGTTGCTGACATTTTCATTTCTGGTGTTGTTGCTCAATTTTTTAGTCGTTTCTTCAATCAGTTTGTTAATGAGTTTTGTAGGAAAACTATTTTCAATTAATGTTTTTTATGTATTTGATGTTACTTTTGTGGAATTCTGTATCACTCAGATAGAGAATTCTAAAAATTAAATTTTTCGCAGTATTAATTATTTGATTTTTGGGTTGATTGGAATTAAAATTGATAATTCTGCCAGATGCTGCGTCTTTCTTATGTCAATTTAATACTAATTTGTTTTTCCTTCTGTATATTTTGGTATTTAAATACGCGATTGAGCAGCCTGTTTCCATTTCCATGATAAATTGTATTTTCGGATGAAAATTATTGAAGAAATTTACAATTTTAATATTTTCTTCCGTTTTTACTATAGCTAGTATATCGTCTACATATTTAAGTTTGATGTTTTCTGTTTGTAGCTTTTTTAGAGTTTCCTCGAATAAATTATCAAGCAGTAGATCCGCAACCGTTGGCGATAAAGGGTTCCCCATTGGCATACCGAAGATTTGGTTATAAATTTCCTTTTCATACATAAAATAATTGTTGTCGTGAAGGCAAAATCGTAGTATTTTTAGGAACATAGATTTAGACATTTTAGTGTAATTTTTAATGCATTCCCATTTGCCCATTATAATGTGTATGTTTAAATACTAGCATTATTTAAAAATAAAATTTTTAAGTCCTCTGCGTATATTATTATGTTTATATACTAGCATTATTTTGATTTAGCCATATAGGAACCTAATGTTTACGTAATATGTAAATGCATATTATGCATTTTGCCAATATTTTATTCCACTGTATAGTAAAACTAACCACTTTTAATACTTTGAAAATTTTTATATTTAATTCAATTTCTCTCTAGGATAAGGAAACTTTTTCTAAAAGTAACAATAAAATTTCAGAGAAATAAAATAGATTAAAAGCTTTCCTTTTTTCCGCCACAAAATTTTAAGAAACCTTTGCATTTTTACGATTCTCTGAAACAGAAAAACTGTTTGTTTATTATATTTTTTGGTTTTTTGTGCGGGCCAACTATTCCGCTCGGTGAGAGGTTACATACTTTACTTGGAGTCATCAGTATTCCTCTATGAAACTCCACTCTGTGAGCAATTACTACCGGGTAATTGCGGAGGTTCCGGCATCTCTAATTGAGTTGCATGGAGTCTCAGTGTTAGCAATAACAAATTGTTGTTGTCTGAGACCACTGTCTCCGGGTAGTGGTCTGAGATCATTTTTGCAAATTAACAGTAAATGTCGAGCAAGCACCACCCAATCTCAGGAACTATTCTTCTCTTGGACGTATCCACGTTAGATGCCAATGAAGGGTTCCGGTCCTATTAATCTACTTTGGGCTCCCCTGTTGGTTAGATAGTCAGCCCACTCTTACTAGCATTGCCAGACACGCAGGATAACGTCAGTTCATTATGAGCGTCAAGTTCATTAAGATATCGTATGTCATATGTTGACAACATGTAACTGATTTCCATGATATAAAAAAACAAGGTAGTTTAACTTAAAATTGTTTGACAAGAATGGAGATTTTTGAAGTCTAGTTTATTTGTAAATATTTAAAATAGCATTGCTACACATGAAAAATGGAAAATATTCCCAGAAATTTTATGCAAGTATGTGTAGTATTAATTTTGTGATTATGTACTCGAAATTTGTGCTGATTTCAAATAGAGGCGATGGAAATCTCTTAATCGTATATTGCAAAATTACAAAAAATTAGCTAAAAATGGAAACAGCCACTAAAATTTATTAATCTTCTATTGTGAATATGCCGAAAATTCATTAAACTTTTTACATACGGAAAGTTGATTAAAATGCTAAAACTGTCAAGAATACCAAAAACTCAGCAAAAACACATAGATCGCGGAAACTTAAAATATTCGTTAATAATTGCTGATAATTTCACTATTATTGCATATTAAACAAATATTGCGGAAATAAAGAAATTGGAAAAATTCCAAAAATCTACAAAAACTCTAAAAAGTGCAATAATTTTTAATAATCATGCCTATAACGAAAATGTCGCAAATTCACAAAAATCGCAATATTGCCAATAAGCCCTAAAATTGAATAAAAGTCGCTAAAAATGTAACGAAAGTCAATATCTCGGGTTAAAATCGCAAAAATTTTAAATATTACAAAGCGTAATAAAAACGTAAAAAGGAAAAACCTGGAAAATGACGCTTGTCGTGAAAATAGCGAAAATTTGCAAAATTTTAAACAAGACATAATTTTGATTAAATATCGCTAAAGCCGTAAGGAATACCAAATATTCGGTAAACATCGCGAAAATGGCATAAACGTGAAAACATGCTAGAACCGGCATAATAGCAAAGTCGAACATTGCTTAAAACTTGCAAAAACTGCAAAGAAGATGAAAACTTTTAAATAGTCGCTTTTATCGCGAACATTGCAATAATTCGTAACTAGTTGCGAAATCAAGAACAAACCGTAAAAGATATTATAACGTCAAAACTGCAAAAAAAACCCAGAAAAAACGCGAAAATTCGCAAGCTCGCGAAAAATTACTAAATCCATTGAAAATATTAATAAAACTGTATAGAACATAATCTCGTAAAATCAGAGAGATCGCGAAAATGATGAAAATTCCTCAGAAATTGCTAACATCCGATATTGCACAATTCATATTTTGTTTTGAAAATTAATAACGTTTAATTTTTTTCATATGTAAAAAAATGGGATTTGTTAAAGCAGGAATGGTAACACGATTTTTAGCTTAAATGTCAGAAAAAAAGTGGAACCACCTTATATACTTATACCATGCTGATTTCTACATCTTTTCAGTTGAAGAAATTACATTATAATTTAAAGACTGAAAAGCAAAGGGATCGATATGTAAAAAAAATTCATCGAATCTTTTAAGCACTTTTTTTGCTAGTACAGCTAAATAAACATTGTAAGAAAATTTCTTTAACTTCTTTTGATCCGAAAGTGATAAAAGTTGTCATTCCCTCTGAACTTCCTGGACCAACATCAATTTCCGCCTAGTGTTTGGACACACATCCAATTTACACCGCGATACATTCAAAAAAATGAAATTCATTAATTGAAACACTATTTTAAAATAATCGAAATACAATTGGAAAAAAATTAATGTTTATTAAAAGTGCTTATAATGAAAAATCCCCAAATCTCTCCCCTCGAAAATCTGTCCCCCAATAGAAGTTGATATCCCCAATTCGGGGACAAATCTCCTCATCTGGCTACACTGATGGTGAGTAGCCTGTAGTGGTGTGTGGGATGGTGTTGTAAGCAAAGGCGTAGTAAGGTAAACATGCGTCCTAGTTATAATTGTCAGTAAGAGATAACATGTATTCGTTTAGTACTCTATGACTTATTCCATATAAAACCAACGAAAAAAATCCGAATCGAACCAAACTCGGTATGGTACCTACACAACTAACATCTCACCAAAATTATTAGGGTTTATTTCCAGCGGTTCCCAAATTATGATGCATTTAATGTATGATAAAATACAAAATTTGCTTGAAACTACTTTTATATACGTGGTTATAACTTTTTTAATATCTAAGCTAGACGAATGAGTCATGTCTTGTTTTAAAGGTATTATAATAGCGCTTCAACGGTTTTAAAAATAAAAAAGCTATCAGAGTTATAGAAGTTGTTCTTTCATAATCTGCAATTCATGATGCTGTAACTAAGAAAATGGTATTTTTAAATTAAAAAAAAAAATATATATATATTAATGTTTAACCCCATCACTATGTCGCCACCAAATCTCCATGTGGTACTCTTGCAGGTTCCTGAGTTATAAATAGCACTTTTAAACAAAGCAGAAATTTTAATAAAGTTTTTAGTAACACCGGCACACAAAACAGAAAAATTGATCTCTACATTTGACCAGAACCACTTACATATATGTATGTGTTTTGACGCCCTGAATCCGAATCTGAGGTTCGTTTGGCTCGTAAACCATCAAGATTTCGAATAAAGTAGCAAAAGTTGTAAAAATCTGGTTGTACAAGACTTAACTACCATACCAAGTTTTGTTCGATTCGGAGGGGGTCGGGCCCAATCACTCGTTGGTAATAAGTCCTATGGTTTTTTTCTATAGACCGTAAAGTTTCGTGGTGGCATGCTGTTGATTTTCAATGAGTTATTTTGAGTATCTTACAAATTTTGGTCATCAAGTCATTTACAAATTCTGTACCTACATCCGTCTGTTTTTAGTGTATTGAAAATGCTTTACCTGTGACTGATTTTTTCCACTATCGCTTTGGCTACTACATTTGCTTGTTTTGTTTCGATTGGAATTGTTTCAATGTATTTACTTAGTTCGCATTGTTCAGTCAGTATATATCTATACCCATTGGAAATGCGGATGTGGGCCTACTGTATCTACCTGTATGAAATGGTCTTGTTGGTGTGCTAGTTATTGTTAAGGGTTCTTTATTGTGCTTAGTTATTTTATTTCTAGCGCAGTTTATGCATTGTTTAATATATGTATTCCTTTATCATTTTCATGTGTTTCCATAAATGCTTTTGTTTTATTCCAATAATGGTTCTTTTTACTCCTGCGTGACCTCCTTGTGGTGAGTCATGGTGCTCTTTTATAATTTTCATCTGGTCTTCTTTATCTTGTACCTTTATCGGCGGATTATATAACAAAATTCGTGTTTGCCGATTTATTTTGCATGCTATTATATGTTTTTGTAAGCTCTTTTTCGTTTATGTCTTCAAATATCGTATCATCTTTTGCTAACGAAATTTTGTCAACGTTACTGTCAGATAACACTATTGTGAGTTTCTGCAAGATTTCACCTAAATCTAAATATTACATTATTACTGCACTGTGTTATTACAGTAACGTTTTTTATCATTAGTCGTAAACTTTAAATCAAAATTTTTCTTTCTTTATAGTTTCAAATTTCAATCTAGGTATACGTTTGATATCAGAAAAAGAAATACTATTCCACATGTAGAGTTGATCAGGCTCTGTGTCATAAATTCTTTCTATATCCTCGTCTCGAGACTTGTTTCTATATTCATTTGCATTCGTTATATCCTTTCCCATGCTCCTGATCATTATATCTAGTATATTAACCTTTTCTGATAGCTTTTTAGCTAAGATAAATTTAATAAGGTTAGGTTTGTCTGCTGTTGTCAATGTGTCATAATAAAATTTCGTTACCCCCAAGAAATTGGCGAGTTCTTTGTGACTACCTGTGAACTCCGGAATTAGCCTAAAAGCTGTAACCAAATCGAAACTTGCCATAGTGTCGGAATTGTCACTTGTGTTCGTTTCTGATGTTTTAGTTTTAAGGAACGCCCGTAGCTGTCGTACCAGCTCTTCAAATATTGCCACTTGCTCATCTAACAGATCAACTGGTGTGGCTTTATAAATCTGTACGCGTATTTGCTGTATCAAATCTTGCTGTTCCTTAATGTAAGCATTACTATAAGTTCTATTTGGAGCCTTTTTTGAATTATTTAACAAATTTTGTAGTTCTGATATCCCCATCTATATTTTACAATATTTATAATTTATTTCATTACACTATTTGTGTGGGAGCAAGTTTAAGAGCTTTTTTTCATATAATATTTATAATACTCATTTAATTTAAACAGAAATAAAATTATTACAACAACTAAAGTTATTTGTTGCAGGTGATCGGACGTAACCGTCAACACTCCGGACCCATTATTATTAGTATTGATAATGGCTTCTTTAGAGAACCATCCGCCCATTATACTGCTGTGCGGTTCTTGATATCCCTTATCTGAGTTTTAAATATTAATTTATCTACTTTGTTCACAACAAGGTTTAGATTACCAAATTGCCAAATTCTTCCTCTTTTTAAACGCTTTGCCGGAACGTCTAGTTTTCCTCTTCTTTTGCTGTGGTGTAAGTCAACTACAGTTCTATTTCGCGACTTCTGTTGGCGATGGTAATACTCTTCGATCGTAATTCTCTTGGTTGTAGGCTTGTATACAGGAGGATTTTGGTTGCTTTTTGCTACCGGTTCTGGAATGTATGGATTCAAATATTCTTCTCTTTCTGAAGATCTGGTCGATTTTTTGCTTGTCTGCTTCAAAACTATCTTCAATGTCATTTTCTAAAAATCAGAATTTTCTTAAAGTGGCAGGATCGCCATGTAAGAGTTGCATAACTTGTTTCAGTGTAGAGGATGTTTTTCCCTATAGCACTTTAATTTATTTAAAACTCAAGTGCGCTCTGAGCTATTTGGTACGCTTCTACTAGTGATTTACTAGGAGCCTGAATCTGAGAGTCAAAAAGCTGTTTTAGTTGCCAGAATGATTATGATTTTATTTGCAATTAACTTTACTATATATAAAATTTTATTAACATACTTAAACTTAAATGATGAAACAGAACTAAGTCTGCAACTTCAGGCAAAAACGCTGCCAAATAAACAGGCCCAAAACTAAATCGACGGCAGTAGCTTCAAAATGCTCTTATATTATTGTTTATTTTCTTTTGTTTTTATATTTCGTATGAAAAATGTATAAAATTTTATTAAAACACGGCAACATTGTTGAGAGAATGACTGGCTAAAACTGAGAGCATAATTAAAAACGTTCTCAAAATAAAATAGATTCTATATGATGAAACAGAACTAAGTCTGCAGCTTCAGGCAAAAACGCTGCCAAATAAACAGGCCCAAAACTAAATCACCGGCAGTAGCTTCAAAATGCTCTTATATTGTTGTTTATTTTCTTTTGTTATTATATTTCGTATAAAAAATGTAAGACATTTTATTAAAACACGGCAGCATTGTTGAGCGAATGAGTGGCTAAAACTGAGAGCATGAGAAAAAACGTTCTCAAAATAAAATAGATTCTATCCCATGACTGCTTTTTACGGCGTATGATTAATGACAATTTGTATGGAAAAACTCGTCTAGCCCCAGTTCTGTTTCATCATTATCCCATGACTGCTTTTCAAGGCCTATGATTCATGACAATTTGTATGGAAAAACTCGTCTAGCCCCATTTCTGTTTCATCATTAACTATTATACAAATTTTGCTAACATACTTAGAAACTATCTTATTATTAAAATTTCAGTTTTTCATTTGTTTGTCATAGTTGCTAAATTTTAAACTAGTTCAGCGCTCATATTTATTTATTTATTTCTTTAAATTAGTTCAATGATCAATGCTCGTATTTCATTTCCTTTAATTCTTTTGCGTTTGCTTTCTGTTACATTCGTTCTATTTTTTTATTTTTTGTTTTGTTTTCGACTTAACTTTTTGGTGGCTAAATGTATGTGCTTTACATCCAAGAAGATTGCGGAGACTAAAATATCGTCAAAAACCGAAAAAAATTGCCAAAATTAAAAAAATCGCAACAAAATTAAATCGCCAAGAACGAAAAATATCGCCGGAAACGAAAAAATCACCAATGCTAAAAAAACGTCAAATTGAAAAAAGCGCAAAACTAACAAAATCGTTAAAAATAAAAATATTGTCAAAAAATCAATAACAAAAAAAATCGCCAAACTAAGAAAAATCACCAAAAACGAAAAAGTCAGCCAAAGACTTATTCCATATAAAACCAACGAAAAAATCAAGATTTTGGGACCGACCCCCTCCGAATCGAACCAAACTCGGTATGGTAGTTAAGTCTTCTACAACTGCCATTTCAGCAAAAACATTAGAGGAATATTTCCAGTGGTTCCCAAATCATGATGTATTTAATGTATGATAAAACACCAAATTTGCTTGAAACTGCTTTCATATAACTGGTTATAACTTTTTTAATATCTAAGCTAGACGAATGATTTATGACTTGCTTTAAAGGTATTACACTGTGGAACAAATTCAAGTTAGCAGATGTTAGGTCGATTCTGAGAGTGAGGGGTGAAAATAGGGGCTAAATTAGATGACCCATATCGCGGCGTTTGTTTATGTTAGTTCGAATTTTTTTTTTAAATCGACCTTCGAACTTTGCAGTCAAATGCCGATTTTCAGCATATTGTTTATATGGTTTTTTGGCTACAACTAATCGACTATAACTAATCGGCTATAACTATCGACTAATTGATATTTTTTAAATCTGAAAAAGCCAAATTATTGCTAGAGATCTGTGCAACAATTAAAATTAAAAAAAAAATTGATTTAGAAAATTTGTGTGGTGCTTATGAAGCAAAATGTTGGATAAACTATTTTTTTCATGATTTTTGAAAATATTTTCCACAAAACTAAGTCTTTTTTTGCTTTCTGTTTGATCTATAATATGCTTCTCATTTTCTTCAATAAATTTCATTTGAAAAGAAAACAAACGTAATACAAAACTTGCGTTTTCCAGCTTAATATTAATTTACTTCTCATTTTTTATGTACCAATTTTGTTCAGTGTTGGTTTTGAAGAAACATTAAAAAAGAAATTATAAAAATATGGAAAAAAATATAATTTTGAAATGTTAGCTAGGAAAAGTTTTAAGTAAAAAAATTAAATTAATGATCTGGATCAAACATCACTGCTCTCCCTAATATCTTGGTCATCGTCATCATCATCAGAAAGGTCGTCCAACAGATATTCTAGAATTTCATCTTTGTCTTCCCCTTCTTCCTATTTTTCGTCATCTTCCTCTTCTTCAAAGGTGTTTTTATACCACCAAAAAATTTCAGCGAGTATTGCATGTGGAGAGTTCTTTCCTCTGTACCTTAAACGAAAATCGTTAACATGTTTAAATTGTGCACTCTGATAAAGATATTAGAAAAATCTAGGAATTCAAAATATGCACACTCTATAGTTACCTTTTTTCAAATGGAAGCGCAGTTTGGTGATAACGTTCGCCTTGCTCATCAGATTCAGTTGGCAACTGTTGAGCGAGTTGATCAAGATGCTGATACAAGAGATGAATTTTGTACGACATATTAACTCCAATTTCATCGAAAGCTGCTAACATGTTTACAACAAATTGCCTGTAGTTGTCTTTGCGTCTTTACCCAAAAGTCCTTTAATGACTGCTTTCAATGCGAGCCATGCATTTAATTCTCGGTCTGTCAGAACTTGGTCAAAATCTTGACGACTCATTAGTTTCCGCATGTCGGAACCATTAACAACCCCTTCCTGAATTTTGGAGTTACTTAGTCTTGGGAAAATGTCTTTTAAGCGGTTGAATACTGCTGGTCTTTTTGCGATACATTTCAAAAAATTTTTAGCAATGCCAAGTTTAATGTGGAGTAACGGCAACAAAATTTTCATTCCAGAAACAAGACTTTCGTATAGCCTATTGTCTTTAGGCTATTTCCGTCCAATGCGACTATTCCAGTTATGCCTTTTTGTACTGGTTTCTTCATTTAATACCTTCTCCGTATCGTGAATCCCAATCGCACAAAAAACACGGATATTTTGGACGCCCAGATGCTGTTAAGCCTGTAATCAATGAAATTATTTTGAGGTCGCAGCAAATGCGTCACTGGTGTTCGTTATATTTGACTACTTCCAGAATGTGCTGCAAATTATCGAAATTTTCACTAGTGTCAGTGCTATACGCAATCGGAACAGAAGGCATTCTATTTGTCTTGTGCAAAAGCACAACTTTTAACCTGATTAGTGAACTATCGATGAATAAACGCCAATCATCTTTTTTATAGGTTAACCCCATCGCCTCCATTAACTTTTCAATATCGTTGCAATAAGCGAAATTTTTTGCATCATTCACATTGAAGAACTTTTCTAACTCATTTTGGCGTTTTCGATATGCTGTTACTTTGGTATCTTTCGCCAGTAAATTATTTCCTTTAAAAAATGAAGCCAGTAGTTCTGATTTTTTCTGAGTCAAAACACAAATTTGCAACAATTCCATACAATTGGTTTTGTGTCACTAGGATTGGGTCCTTTGATGTTTCATAGGATGTACCTTCACCAGTGTCGTATTCTGAGAAGAAGTTCATGGATGTAGCAGCGGCGGTTGTAGTACTGATATCTATTTGAAGATCAATACTTCGGTATGTTAGTACTGGAACAAATTCTGAGTGCGGTAATGGTAATTGGACACTTGGCACTGCTACATAAGTTTTATTCTTTGCTTTCTTTCTATTCAAAGTTTTATGGTAGCTGATACATCCATAGCAATTTTCTTCTTGATGCGGGCTGTTGTCTAACCACATGATTGGTGTACCAAAAGGCATAGCCTTCTTCTTTCCACTTTTCCATTGCATAAGAGTTGAATATCAATTAAAGCCAACTTTTTTAGGGGCATAGTTTATAGGCTTAAAAATAATCACCATTGCCACATTACAAAAATGGTTCATTTTACATTTTGGTTCACACATTTTTAATACAATATATATTATACAATGTTTTTTTTTGTTATTTTTATGAAACCGGTGCACTTAACTTAAATAACTCACAAAATGAAATAAGTTCCAAAAAAATTAATAGTGAATTTTATCACGACCGAGCGAAAATTAAAAGACATCAGCTTCGGCTGAGTTCCGAGTATTAACTGAATCTTTATTTTTGAAATTAGTTCGCCTGTACGAAATAAAAAAAATTGGTGCCTGTGCGGTGGTTGAAAACAAAAAAGTTGTTTTGTTGGTATAAAAACACCTTTGAAGAAGAGGAAAAAGAGGAAGACAAGGAGAAACTGAGAAGCATATTATAGATCAAACAGAAAGCAAAAAAGACTTAGTTTTGTGGAAAATATTTTCAAAAAGCATGAAAAAAATTATTTTTCCAACATAAGCACCACAAAAATTTTCTAAATCAATTTTTAAAAAAATTTTAATTGTTGCACAGGTCTCTAGCAATAATTTGGCTTTTACAGATTTAAAAAATATCAATTAGTCCACGAGGTATAGCCAAAAAACCATATAAGCAATATGCTGAAAATCGGCATTTGACTGCAAAGTTCGAAGGTCGATTTAAACAAATTCAAGCTAACATAAGCAAACGCCGCGATACGGGTTTTCTAATTTAGCCTCTATTTTTACTCCTCACTCTCAGAATCGACCTAACTTTTGCTAACTTGAATTTGTTCCACAGTATTATAATAGTGCTTTAGTGGCTATAAAAATTATCACAATTATAGAAGTGGTTTTTTCACAATCCGCGATTCATGATGCTGTAACTAAAAAATGGTATTTTTAAAAATTTCAAAAAAATATATATTTATGTTTAGCAACTGCACTATGTCGTCACTAAATCTCTATGTGGTAGTCTTACAATAGGGCTGTCATACGTCCTGGTTTTCCAGGATTGTCCTAGTTTTAGACAACTTGTCCTGGTGTCCTGGTCCACTCTTAAATTGTCCTAGTTTTTGATACAGGACAATGCAGACAAAAATTTAATTTCTGCTGATTTTCGTTATGGACAGAGGTTAAGCTTTCTATTATAACGCTGTTGACATGAAGCAATTTTACCAGCATTTCGTCACCTTATTATTGGTTGACCCATAAACATAGGAAAAAGCAGTAGAAAGCAGCAAAATAATAAGCTGACGACTTGTTGCCTGGGGCCAGGGCTGCCAAATGTTTTTGGCCAAAAAGCTGCACTTATCGTGGAAAAAATCGGCATTTTCGGCACTCCAATTCGAAAAATCCGCAAGAAAATCGGCATAAATAAAGCTAAGCATTTTTTGTGGTTTTATTAATTTTTATTAATAAGAAAACAAAAAAAAAGGAGCAATCGCTAGTAATTTCATGTATAAACATAAATGCATAGAAAAAAAAAATGATTTTACACGCTTAAATATATACCATGGAATATAAATGATTTTCAGAATGAATACATTTCCGAATATATAATTTTTGCTAAATCGATTTTAATATAAGTACCAAAACCATTAGTTTTATGAGTTTTATAATCTGTAGAATAAAAAATTCCTTCTAAAGTTTAATTTTCTAAGGAACATCGACATTTAGTTTAGTTACCCGCATACTGAAGAGTGTGCTAGGCTATTAACTGGGAGGTCGCAGGTTTGATTCCTATGAACACTTGGGAGTTTCTGCAGAAAAGTTTAAAAAGGCCTAACCAGTATGTGCGTTTGTTATATTGACGGAGCTAAATATTTGTCCGATATTTGCAGACAAATGTGGGAGAACCATAATATTTTTTTAAATATTCTGCTAAAACTGGAAAAGCCTTTGTGGAATCGCCCCACTTTATTTTAGAAATTTTTTGCCAAAAATTATATAAATTAATTTCAGTCTTTTTGAATATTTGTTCAAATGCAAGAACTTTCAATCTATAAAATTCTGAAATTTCTAATAATATCAAAAATAGTGGTGATTCTTTTCTTCATTACGATATTTGGATTTATTAAACTTAGTGATTTACAGTTACCATCAAAATCAAAGTTTTCGTATGAAAGTGAGCATTTCTATATAAAAATTTACACTAAGCCTGGTGCTTACGTCTTTCAACTACACGATGAAATAAACACAGGTCACCTCGCCAGCCCATGTGTTTATTTTCGCTCCTCGTAATTTTAAAGAAATTTGTTATTGCTGTTTGATTTATTTGGCCAAGTATATACATATACATACATATTTGAGTATATGAAGCATTATTCAAGCTAAGTAGGCCTAACGTATTTAATGTTAATAAAACAAATTTATTACATTTTCGTCAATTGTTTGTTGACTTCTTCTATTTTTGACAACTAAAAACTTTGAAGAGGTTAAAAAACATACTACATATATTGCATAAAGAAGAAAGCCAGCCCCACAAAAACAAACAAAAACTGCATTTTAGAGTGTACAAACAAGTGAACAAATAAAAAACAGCTGACAGAAAAGGCTTTTCTAAAGCGTCTTGTGTAACTAGACATTTTACATGCGTAAGGCTAATGTCAGAGTGCACGCTATAAGCGATGATATAATATTACGCTACAACTCGCTATAAGCCACTGCATATGTGATCGCTCAAAAGATGTCAGAGTGAAAGCGAAGCGGGAAGCGTGTACGTGCTATAAAGCAGGTTGTGTAATGGTTTGTAGCATGTTATCGCTTCGTCTGTTTTTCGTTTGTTTATTTCAAGGTGGATTTATACAGGTGATATTATAAGCACAGCTGTTCTACTTTTTTTCCGCAAATTAGATGCTCGTATGTCAAAATTTGTATACGTTGACATAGGGGCTGAGATGTCAAATGTTATTGTAATGTTGTAGTTGTTTTAGAATCAACACCACCTGATAAAATTAATTCACTTTGGTTTATTTCTTGAGAGTTTTAAAGAAATATTTATGTCTTTTTTAACTTGCGTTTTGTTATTATTAATTTAACTAGCTTTTCGCTATTATTGGTTTATAGATTAGCTGTATTTGGATTTTTATGCAATTTTTAAGTAATATTTTTAAACAAAAAAATGCATATACATACTAAAAGTAACACATATTATGTACTTTAAACTGAACAACTCGCTTTGCTCAATCTAGCATCCACTCTGACATCACGTAGCATTTGTATAACATGAACTATTATCGCCTGTAGCTTAGCTTCGCTTGTAGCGCGCACTCTGACATTAGCCTAAAGTTTTTAAACGCATGATACTCGTCGACGAATTAACGCATGCTATGTACTTCTACCTTAAATTCATAACATTACTCTAAATTCCGGCCGTGAGGGCTAAAAGATATGACGAAAAAAATGTAAAACATTTTTTGTTGTATATAATTTAGGTAGATGCAACATTCTGGAGGAATTCGAAGTCGATTAGATGACTTTTTTCACTATCATACATCGGCCTATCACCTTAATACATATATATTATAGTATGTTTCCACCGGCATGATTTCGACAAATCATGATGATTTGAGCAAATCAAGTTGATTTATACATGATTTGCCATACGTTTTGCATACGAGCAAATTACCTCAATGTAGGTGATTTATTTTAAATTATGTCGAAAGTACTATTTTTCGAACTGTATTTATCTATACAACCCTGCGTTGCTTTTAAAATTACAAACATTAAAGAATATTTAATTAATTTTAAATGTCAAACTATATATGGAAAAAATTCAATTACAGCTGCTGCGCACAACTTATAAAGTAAGTGCATCATTTGACTACGAAAGTTCGAACACCAAATCACTCACAAGCTTGGTGGAAACACTTCGAAGTAAATTACCTAAATCTACGTAATTTAACGTTGGTGGAAACATACTATTAGGGCGAAATCTTTCTGTTCAAAAATCGTGTCATGCATGGAAAAAAGTAAGAACTGCGATCTCACTTTTTTATTTTGATATTTTACTCGAAATAGCTTTTTTGTTGTTTTTTTATATAATCGTAATTACAAAAACCTTATCCATCATTTTGAGTAAAAAATAACTTATTTGAAGTATAATACAAAAAAATAAATTCAGTAAATCACGAGATGTCAAATCACGTTGATTTGAAAAAATTAACAAAGGCTAAATTATTGCATTTGTAAATTGCGTTGGAAATTAGAATAAAATATTCTATTGCAAATGACAAAAACTTAAAATACCACAAAAAAATGCACTAACAAGTCAGCTATTACCAGTTTGTTTTTTAAATCACGCGATTAGAAATCACCGTGATTTCCAGAACAGCCGCGTTTGACTCGCACGTGAAGTGTTCCGTACTACATACATATGTATGTATGTACATATACATATTCCTTTTTTCGTTTTTGCGAATTTTTTAGGACTTTTTCAATTTAGCGTGATTATTTTCTCGTTTGGACTTATTCCATATAAAACCAACGAGTGATTGGGCCCTACCCCCTCCGAAACGAACCAAACTCGATAGGAACAATCATTTGACCAAAAACGTAAGAGGAATATTTCCAGTGGTTCCCAAATTATGATGCATTTAATGTATGATAAAATGCAAAATTTGCTTAAAACTGCATTCACATACATACATGGTTACAACTTTTTTAATATCTAAGCTAGACGAATGATTTATGTTTTGTTTTAAAGGTATTATATTAGTGCTTTAACGGCTATAAAAATAAAAAAGCTATCTCAATTATAGAAGTTGTTTTTAACAATCCGCGGTTCATGATGTTGTAGCTAAAAAATGGTATTTTTAAAAATTTCAAAAAAATATATATTAATGTTTAACTCTTCCACTGTCGTCACCAAATCTCTATGTGGTACTCTTACAGTATCCTTAGTTATTAATAAAATGTTTAAACAAAGTAGAAATATTATTAACATTTTTAGTAACACCGGCACACAAGGAAGAAAAAGTGGTCTCTACATTTGACCAAAACCACTTCCTAACATGTATTGTGACACACTGAATCCAAATCTGAGGTCCATTTGGCTCGTGAACCATCAAGATTTCGATAAAGTTGCAAAAGTTGTAAAATTCTCTAAAAACTTCAGTTTTTCGGAATGTACTCGAAATTTTGAAGCTCTATGACAAGCGGATCTCAAATTCGTATTCAGCGCGTAGAAATACATACATGTAGGTAAGTGGGTCTGCTCAGATGTACACCCCACTTTTTTTGTGCCAATATGCACCGGTACACAAAAAAAAAAGGTTGTACATTTGACCAGACTCACCTACCTATATGTATATTGATGCGCTGAATCTGCATCTGAGTTTCGTTTGGCTAGCACGTGCTCAAATTTCGAGTATATTGCGAAAAACTGGTGCAGTTCTTGACAAAACTGCAGTTGTTCGCAATTTATACTGAACTTTGAGGGTGTACGAACCAAACGATCTAAAGATTCGGATACAGCGCGTCAAAATGCATGTAGGTGAATGGTTATGGTAATATGTAGTGATTACTTTTTCTATTTTGTGTACTGGTGTTTCTAAAATTTTTATTTATATTTGTACGTTGTTTAAAAGTTTTATTAATAACTCAGGAACCTGTAAGATAGGGCTGCCAGAAGTCTGAACCCGTCGAACAGGACATTTATGATACATATCACAAACGAATGTACAACAAAAGCTTATATATTCCAAGAACTAATCATATAAAAATGAACCTCAACAAATGTTTATTTTGATACATGTATGTATCAACCATATATTTATTTGAAATTGAAGTCCAACAATTGAACAATAGATAAAAAACAACATGTAATTCATACATAAAAAACAATAAACGAAAATAAAAAATTTATTTAAAATTACGAGGGGCGAAAATAAACACATGGGATGGCGAGGCGACCTGTGTTTATTTCATCGAGTAGTTGGAAGACGTAAGCCCCATGCTTTGTGTAAATTTTTATATAGAAATGTTCACTTTCATACGAAAACTTTGATTACCATCAAACCGTAAATCACTAAGTTTAATAAATCCAAATATCGTAATGAAGAAAAAAATCACCACTATTTTTGATATTATTAGAAATTTCAGAATTTTATAGATTGAAAGCTCTTAGCAAACAATTTCTAAAATAAAGCGAGGCGATTCCACAAAGGATTTTCCAGTTTTAGCAGAATTTAAAAAAAAATTATGGTTCTCCCACATTTGTCTGCAAATATCGGACAAATATTTAGCTCCGTCAATATAACAAACGCAGATACTGATTAGGCCTTTTTAAACTTTTCTGCAGAAACACCCGAGTCTTGGTAGGAATGAAACCTGCGACCTCCCAGTTAATAGCCTAGCACACTCTTCAGTACGCGGGTAACTAAACTAAATTTCGATATTCCTTAGAAAATTTAACTTTAGAAGGAATTCTTTATTCTACAGATTATTTGAAACTCATAAAACCAATTGTTTTGGTACTCATATTAAAAGCGGTTATTCATTCTGAAAATAATTTATATTCCATGGTATATATTTAAGTTTGTAAAATGTATTTTTTTTTTGTTATGCATTTATGTTTATAAACCACATGAAATTACTGGCGATTGGTATTTTTTTCTTTTTTTATTCATAAAAATTAATAAAACGACGAGAAATGCTTTATTATGCCGATTTTCTTTCCGATTTTTCGAATCGAAGTGCCGAAAATGCCGATTTTTTTCCACGATAAGTGCAGATTTTTGATCAAAATCATTTGGCAGCCCTGGGCCCAGGCAACAAATCATCAGCTTATTATTGGTTTGCTGCTTTGTCCATGTGCATATGAAGCAACTTTTGCTTCTGCAACTTTCTGAAATTTTCTTTTGAAGTTGCATTCGTGTCCATATAATGAAATTCTTGCTGAGCAGCTTTTGTTTTTTTTACATGGAATTTGTTGTTGCTTAATACTACGAAGAAGAAAACAAAAGAGAGGTGCATGTACATGAAGGAGTGTACCGCTTCCCTATCTTCTCACCTCTCTCGCCCATAAACTCAAAAGCTGCGCAGCAAAAGTTGACTCGTATGGACATAGACTTTCCAATGCCTATGTTTATGGGTCAAACCAATAATAAGGTGACGAAATGCTGGTAAAATTGCTGCATGTAAACAGCGTTATAACAGAAAGCTTAACCTCTGTTCATAACAAACATGAGCAGAAATTAAATTTTTGTCTGCATTGACCTGTATCAAAAAACAAGGCAATTTAAGAGTGGACCAGGACAACAGGACAATTTGTCTAAAGCCAGGACAATCCTGGAAAACCCGAACGTATGACAGCCCTAGTGTAGTTGATGAGATAATTTATTTTTTAGATTCAATCTTCCCGAATTAGTTTAGAAATAAGGTTTTAAGCGTTTTTAACGATATTTTTAGAATTCAATAAAATAACAAAATAATACATGTGTACACTGTACAGGGATATACTAACTCAAATCGACAAAAATTAATGAATTTGTGGGACTACCAATCTCGGACAATAATAAAATTTCGCACAGCTGTTTCCTCTTGTAGTAACATGAAGGGCACAAAATTGTGTGTCTCTAGCTGATCTGATTGTGGAGAAATTGCGTCATTATTTTTAAATTAAAAAAAAAGTTGAGTTAACTTACATATCGCACTTGTTTAATAATAATTATTAACTCAAAATTACAAATTTTCAATAGCGACAAAAAACTACATATTTATATTATTTAAAGCAAATTTCGATAAAATATATATTGCTAAAAATGGGATATAACCCATTTTGCCATTTTGAGAAAATATGGAAATTATTAAATTATACTAATTTTCTTTCTTTTTTAATCGGCTGCAGAGAAAATATGAAATTTCGATTTAAAAACTTAAAACTAAACAACACATTCGGTATATTTGGCGAAACAATGACATTTTGAATATGTCACAACTTTTGAAATAAACATTTTTAATTTTTTTCCTTTTGGCATAAGTTCGCCATGGACGATGACATAAATTCGCCAGCATGAAAGAAAATATCTGACCAAATTTCATCAAAATCGAAAGGAGTCGTGTCTAACTGTAGGTCGATTTGGTATGAAGTTGCCTATATGTGACTAAACATCATAGAAAAATTCTGATTACACCAAAAGACGCGCCTTAAATTTCTGTCGCTATTTTTAAAATTGTCTTAACTCGAATTAAGTGCTTTTGTCAAAAGTCCACAGAATTTATTTTACGAAAAAGGTCAGAACCCGTTTTTTTGTGGTGAAGTACTAGTTAGAACAATACAAAATTTTTACAGTTAATACATATGAATAAATAATGTCGATATTTGGTAAACAGCGATCAAATGACAATTTTGAGTTAATACAGAATTGATAAACAAGTTCGATATACAATGAGCAATTCTATAGAAGTTTTTTAGTTAGGGAGCTCAACATTATTTAATTTCTTTTGAAAGCTAAGAGTATATTCTGTATCTTAAACATTTTTCAAATTGCATCTTATACGGTTAATCAATGATGATAGATATTCGAAATTTAAAATCTTGGGACATACCGGTTTCGAACTAAAAGAGAAGAAATTGTAAATCTTGAGAAATCGGTGTTTTTTTTTTAGCAATATAATATCCAAATAGATAGTCCTTTTTCAGATTGGTAAATTTCTCACATTAAAAAATGCTACAAATATGTAGTGAGTAGTAACTAGGGTAATCATTCGGTTAATCGTTAATCGGCTAACCGGTTAATTACTACCCGATTAACCGGTTAAATTAAAATAGGCTATTTTCGATTAACGGTTAAACCGGTTAATTTCAGTCGATTAATCGACTAACCGACGTAAAAATTTTTTTCATATTTTGTAGTATTATAACCAAGGACCTGAAAACGTTTTTTATTTTGTTTGTTTCTGAAATATTTATTATTGAAGTTCAACAAATATATTAAACTGTACAGAAAACAAAAAGTATTTAAAAAGATATTTAAAATAAATATCGCTCAAGTTCAAAATAATAAAGTTCTCAAAATACAAAGTTTCGCGATAGATGTAATTTTTCAAAGGTTTTGATTTTCTTGCATTTTTAGGAACTTTCACTCAATATTACCTTTGCGATCTTTAACATTTCAGCAAGTTTTTGCGAATTTTCGCCATTTTTCTCAAGTTCTTGGCATTCCTTGCAGTTTTACCGAGCTATGTCAGTTTATGGACCTTATTCCAATTTGCAATTATTTGAGAATTTAGGCCATTTTCGCTATAGGCATGACTTTTTCAAGGTTTTGTCCTTCTTATGCGTTAATCAACCTCAATGCTTGATATAGACTTTTGCCGTTTTAAGCAAGCATTCATAATTTTTGCGACATGTACAATTATTTAAATTCTAACATAAAGAATTTTCAAATTAAAAAAAAGGTTTTTTGTACAAAAAGAAACGTTTTTTGTTTTTCTTTTCTTTTCATGTACAAAATTATATTGTACTTAAAAAAGAAACTAAAAAATGATATTTATTTTTAATTTTTCTTTTTTGATAAGAAAAAAAATTTATTTTATACGTAAGAATATTTTATTTTTTCAATAAAAACTTTTTATTTTAAGTTTTCGGTTCTTAATTCCTGATGCCTGATTATAACGTAATTTTTGTGTATGTGTTTTTTTATTTGTTTCGTCTCATATACAAAATGTATGCGTTTAGAAATTATTTTTAATACAAATAAATAAGTGTGTTCAGTCATTTTAACTTAAGTAAAACTTTAAAATCTTTTGACGCGGGTATAAAACAGTTTTGTAAAGACTATGCTACTCTAATTGAAATTGAGGGAATTATAAAATTTTAGTTTAATAATTTATTACAAGCTTATACTACTATTACCAGCGATTTAATTAAAAATATAAGGATTAGAATTAATGACAGACAAATTCAATTATTTTATACCTCCACTCAGAAATATTTCCGTTTAGCAACAGTGTTTTAAAATACAGTACACAAATGTAAACTAAGGAATTCGGAAATGAACTTTTTTGGAGAATGTTCGTCGCTAAGCTCTGCCAGTATGAGTCAGATGATGACCTGACAACAGAAGAAAGGATAGATATTAATACAAGAAATGTTTTAATAGAATTAACCGAAACAATTAGAAGCGTTAAGAATTTGAAAAAAAAATTAAAACAGGACTGAAGTTGGATAATGGAAGTTTTTATGTGTTTAGAGAAATCCAGAAAAAGGACCGAGAAACTAGATATTCTGTATTATGGATTGCTTTCGATTTCTTCAACATCTACGATAAGTGAAAGGATTTTTCTAAGTCAAATTTTATCAAAAGTAAAGAAGAGAATCGTTTAAATCCTAAACATTTGAAACAAACTTTTTTTCTGAAAGATTGTTTTAGAAGATCTCCTTAAACTATTGAAATAACTGATATAATGATCTCGCAAAGTTGCTAGTTTTTTAACGAATACATATTTATTATTATTTTTTTGCTTGATTTGGTTTAAGAATTGTTATGTTTGTTATGTTATTGCTTTTTTTTACTAATAAATTCAAAATAATAGATAATTTTGAATTTTTATTTGTTGAAAAACTTTATTAATCGGTTAACCGGTTAATACCGAAATTGACCGATTAAGCTAAAACCTCGATTAATTAATCAAATGATTAACCGATTAAAGCAGAAACCCGATTAAATGAATACCCTAGTAGCAACATATCAGGATTTATTCGGGAGAAAGTGAAATGCTCGAAAAACTCGGTGTATTATAAAGAAGCCGAAAAGAAACTTGAAAAGCTTGATGTAGTATAGAGAAGCCGAGCTTATGAAGTTTCCCAGGTCAAATTATTGGGACATCCACTAACATATAAACACATAAGTTAATTAAAAGAAATTTTAGAGCCAATTTAACGTATACATTACTTCAAAATACAGGAAATATTTATCATATCGCGTTACATTTTTGTGGTGAAGAATGTTGCCTATAATAGTGTTATTATCTACTAAAAATAATTCCATATGAACTTTTATGGAAGTTTTTCCAGTCAAAACTAATATATTTATAAAATTCATTTTTCCACCACCCGCACCAACTTTTTCTAAAAATGAAGCAATTGTTCACCCATGTGCTGAAAAACGCGCGATTGTTAAATCACATGCGAGCTTAAAATCGCAAATCTCACTTTTGCATGTGCTGAGGCTCGCGCGTTCTGTTTATTTTTCGAAATAATCTTCGAAAAAGGTTCTTATATATGCTCTTCGTTTCTTGAAACCAAAGTATCCAACACAGAGTTTTTAGTTTTGGCCTTACTTTTTTTCTTGATATTTTACGTTTTATGCATCTGGCAACAATATTGGTTGGCAAATGTGATAAGTAGTTGTCTGGAATAATGACAAAAGGAACACAATAGTCAAAATAAAACAGCATACTTTTTAATTTAGTATTTTGTATTAAAATTAATAAAAATGCTGTTTTTTTTAAGTGATATTAAATAAAAACAAATTAATTTTTACTGTAATGCTTTTATTTTTGCTATTTGATGCTAAATTTGTGTAATATGCACAAGTTGACTTAGAGTTCACTTTACTCTTTGCTTGCGAGTTGAAACAGCAAAATTTTTTGTCATAGCGATTTCCAACACACCAATTTAGTGACTTCGAGTCGAAATCGTATTTATTTTGCGAAAAGCAGTTTTCAGCACATGGCAACCGCACAAAATTTTTCGATTAAGGAAGAGGTTTTTTTAAATTTTATTTTCACTAAAAAGTTTATAATTGATGTTGTAAAAACTGCAGAGTTACTTGCACCATAACCACAGAAAGTCTATTTTTAAGAACTGTGTCGGAGCTTTCGCCAAAACCTTATGTTTTGATAGAGTATAAAATGCTAAGGGCGGACTTGTTTCCAAAATAAATTAGGTCAGGTTTTCAGTTGCAAATCACACAAAACAAATCACACAAAAGCTTTTGGTAGAACAATCTTAGTGGCAAAATGAGTAGTCGTCCGTCCATATATTTGGATCATTACTGATTATGCCAAATTGCGAAAATTCGGCAAAACTTGCTAAATTTAAATAAATGGTGATAGTGTTTAAAAGGCGGCAAAACTGTAAAAACCAAGAACTAGCAAAACAATCACGTTTACCGTAAAAATAGCGAAAAATTGCAAACAAATCTTAAAACTGTTTTAAAAATACCTAAAATTATAAGGAATGCAAAAACTCGGAAAAATATCGCGAAAATGACGATGATTCGCGAAAACTTGTTAACATTAAAAAGATAGAAAATTCTGATAATGGTTAAAATTCGGTAAAACTGTAAAAAAGCAAAAAATTAGATAAAAAATCACTTATCGCGAAAATATGCGAAAAATTCCAAAATTGCAACATTACAAACAAGGTCTAAATTGCTTAAAAATAGCTCAAATTTAAAAAATGCCAAAAGCATTTATTATTATGCAAATTCGCAATTTCGCGGTAAAAGTGATTTCTTTTTGCCAGTTTTTTAATTATTTACAGTCTTAACGACGTCTAATCAATATCAGACTTCGCCATATTTTTAATCTTAGAAAGTTTTTGCTAGTTTTCTCCATTTTCGCGAATTTTTCCGAATTATTGGCATTCCTCACAATTCTAGCTACTCTTAAGCAAATTTAGTGCTCGTTTGCAATATTGCAATTTCTCGCGAATTTTCGCTATTTTCGCGTTAAAATTGATTTGAGCGATGTTTAATGAATTTAAGGACTTATTTCCAATTTTTCGCAACATTAATAACAAATTGAATAAAAAATTTTTAAAATAAATTCTTGTTGCCTACTTTTTTGTAGGTAATAGTTTTATTGACTTTTGTTATGACAAAAAATGATCAGAATACCAATTTCCAATTTGTATAACTTTGGTTACAAATTATAACCATGGTGACTATTACTACTGTGTTAGAATAGGCCCGTAAATTGAATTAAATAAGTTTTTTTCTGTTATATTAAAACTTTTGACTTTTTATGAAAACTGTAGTAATTATCTGACTTTCATAGGCCACTGCGGGCTGTGTAAACAATGAAGATGGCTGATATTACATAGCGCTATAAAATTTTATTTAGTCCTGTTTGCAAATAAGACAAGTTTAATGACACAAATTTTATGAAAAATTTATCATTGTAAGGTTCGACTTGTCTGACCGTAGGAAAAAAAGCGGAAAGACGCTCCATCTGCAAGTTCCCTTTCTTATGGCACATGCCTCTGGCATAGTAATTCTAGTTGTGATGTCGTTAATTCACCAACGCGTAAGCTATTCAATAAATCGATGACTTCGGTATCATTGCGCTATCGCATATTTATAGTCAGCTCACAAAAGGAAAACTGATGCCACAAATTAGCTTCCGCTGATAAGCAGACAGTTGTAGGAAACACCAATGACCTTTCACTGGCGGAAGCTGAAATATATCACCAAAGAGCAATATATTTACTCCACCAAATAACTTGGCATTGTTTCTGAATTCCTGAATCCTAAGATGAATTATTCTTAGGTTCTAGTATGACACCTTGAAATTTCATCTATGATAAGGCAATTTATGTAACGCCATTTTCGACGCTCATTTTCTAGTCTTTGTCCACTCAATTTTTTATATTTCATAGTATTTCTTTTTTCAATTGCTAGGAAGAACATACTGAGCAACGTTTTCCCAAATACCTGACGAGCTACAACTCCATTTAACAATCCAACCTGCACAAACTTAGGATTTTGTAGTACATCTTCTGTTGGTGCTAGGCTTGCCACCTGTACTTTATAATAAGGTATTGTACGTTATTTCGGGTAATTGTACTCTATACTTTGTGAGAACAATAAAGTACGTGAAAGTACTTTATTTCGCATGATTTGATTATTTAGAATTCAAAATAGATTCAGATTAAGCAAAGCATACATTACTCCAATATACTAGCACAGACAAGTGATGTTGAATCGTGATTAGAGCTTTTTCCCGGGAAATCCCGTCCCGGGAATTCCCGGGAAAATCACTCATTTTCCTTTCCCGCTTTCCCGGGAATTCCCGGGACTAAAATTCTATTTATGTACATAAAAAGTGATGATTTTGCAGCTCAAAAATGTTCAATTTTCTTTAAATTGGCATCGTTCTCCATTAAATATTATCTATGTAAGTTGATAGAGAGTAAAGAAGGCTATAAATGTGTATTAGTAACTTTTTCACATAACTACTTGGGGTTCGTGTCTCATGCAGGTTCTCTCCATTGATATCAATTCAGAGTGAGTGCCATTTAAGACCAAATATAAAAGAAGAATTTGATTTTCATTTTGACAATTCTTTTTCATACTCTGTTTTCTAGTTAAATTGAAAACCATAACTGAATTTGGTTATTACCTGTGTTTAAAAAAAACTATTATTCGACGTTTGGGCTGTTTCAAGATCGAAGGTAAGATATAAACTTGGTTCTTTTAATTGTGTGTTCAATACATACATATGTTTATTCTAGATGGAGACATTAGTTGTATGGAGGTATTTTAAACGGAAAATTATGAAACAGCGATATGTACACTATGTTCGAAAATTATTTCCTGCAAAGGACAAAGTACCAGCGGATTATTACGCCATTTGAAGTCTCGGCACCAAGAATCCTTTGATCAAGAGCCAACAAAAAATCAGAAGCAAGAAAAGGGAAACAAAATGCAGACTACTTTAGATATTTATGCTGGAAAAAAGAAGGATTTATGTGACATCGTAGCGAAATTAGCCTCAGTGGATGGTTTTTCTATTAGATCTATCACCAGGAGTGAGTTTATAAGGGAATCAATGGCTCGTCAAGGCTTGGCTCTACCAAAAACGGAAGGCTTAGTGCAGCAGCTAATTATAAGCAAATATATTGATGTGAAACAAAAGGTAATAAATAATTTAAATGAAATATTAAAAAAACAAGGCAGATTTTCATTAACAATGGATGAATGGACAAGTCTCAAAAACAGAAGATACCTAAATATTTGTATATTTGGTGTTGAAAACTCATTTTTTAATTTGGGAATGATTTATATACCTGGCAAATGTGGAGCTACTTAGCTAAGAGCGCTAATGGAAAGTCGTTTAAATGAATACAATTTACAATTTGAAAAGCACATAGTCTCCACAACTACTGACGGTCCCAATGTTATGAAGAAATTTGTTAGAAGTAGCTCAGTTGATGGCATTTTTTGCCTAAATCACGCCATACATTTGGCAGTAATAGATGTTTTTTACAAAAAAATAACTGTAGCGTATGATGGTGAATCAGATTCTTCGTATGACGGTGATAATTTTGATGACGTTTTCCATAATAATGTGAGCAATGAGTTTTTTATAAATGTTAATTTTAAAGAAGTTTTGGCTACTACAAGGAAAATTGTAAAACTTTTTAAAAAAAGCCCAACAAAAAACGCCGTACTTCAAAAATATGTGGTGGCAGAATGTAATAAGGAAATTTGTCTTGAATTAGATATTGTAACCCGGTGGAACTCGATGGTGCCTATGATTGAAAAATTTTTTTTCTTGAAAAAATCAATCAAAAAAGCACTTATTGATTTAGAAATGGGAGATATGTGGATAGAAGAAAACGTAGCTTCGTTAGGCGATATGCTTCACATTTTAAAACCAATTCAGTTAGCCGTTGAAGCCTTGAGTAGAAGAAGCACAAATTTATTAGCAGCTGATGCTATTCTAATCGCTTTATGCAAGCTGTTCCGTCCGCTCTTGGGCAAAAAATGTTTAATGCATTACACCAACGAATTGAAGAACGAAGAGAAAAAAAATTGTACTCTTTAATTGATTATTTGAAAGAACCAAACTTTTTTAGTAAAAGCAACTGTAATGTTTTTCAATATGCACAAAAATGCGCTGTAATTGCATATGCAGAAACTATTTATGAACGTCTTTTTGATGCATCCAATGACGAAGAAGATGGGGAATTATGTGTTTCAGATGACAGTGATGTTCTAAAAGAGCAAACTTTTGAGGAAACTTTAAACGCTGCTATCAACAGAGCCAATCAAGTTTCTAGGCCTATTTCAACGACAAAACACTCGATAAAAAAACAGCTAAAACTATTTGAAGCCAGCGGAAAAAGGACCATAGATATTAAATATTTATACAACGCCCTCTTAACTATCCGGCCTACTTCTGTCGAAAGCGAAAGAGTATTTTCAACAACTGGAAATTTTGTTACGAAAATAAGAAACCGTTTGTCAGATGAAACTATTAATGCATTAACTGTTTTAAAAAGCCACTTTCAACAAAGTCTATAAAAATGTTCATAACTTTAAAAACAGTTTTGAAATACGAACTTTCCCTAAAAATTCGATAAAAGTTTCCTACATACATATATATTTTAATAGTATGGACATACTTTGTATTTGAGTTTTGCTCTTTTTTACCTAATTTACATTGAAAAGTTTTGTTTTTGTGAATTGTTAAGTTTTTTTTTATTTTTTGATCTCATTTCTTTAGAAACTCTTTTGTTTGTAAAATACTTTTGATTTTACGGGTTGAGGGGTTATAGTCTCTCAAGTAAATAAAATATGTTATTTTCCTTAACGTTATAAACTTCTATGTGTTTATTGACCTTCAATGGTTATATATATATATTTACATAACAAATTATGTTTTTACATATATTTGATATTTAGGGGTTTTATGGTACAATGATATAAGTATTTACTTTTTTATCTCCACTTTATATCTTTATAGTTCATATGTATATCTTTATAATTCACTTCAATTATTTAAATTTTGAAATAAAATTTATACAATGTTCAATAACTTCTTTATCAGCACTTGTCGTTTGGCCTCGGGATGTAATGATAATAATAATTGTGTTCTCTTTTTCACACGAAACAGAAGTTATTTAGTTATATTACGTTGACTGCAGTTGTGGGTTATTAATTCTATCGTCAGGGTTGGGCGTTTTGAATTTCTGTTCACGCAGGTGAACATCCTCCCGGGCTCGGCGAGCTGTGAATGAAAAGAACAGGTCACCGCCAATCTCCATAGCCACAGGCGTGTTAGAGTAAACGTCTGGGTCGGCAAGGGATATTCTACATACTTTGTTTTTTACTGTTTCATCCATAGTACTTGGGTATGGGTTTTTTGGCAAGTCCGTAACAACATGCATACACACTTCATATCGTAAATTAGAAGTTAAGTGCGGTACGATTACAGCTTTGACATACACTTCGTCATCAACCTTAAATGGATTCAGCGAACTGCCTCGTACGAATGACATAGCAATTCGGGATGTCGTCAAGCTTGGATTTAAGACTGCGCGTATTGATTTATGCTCTTTATCCATAAGCACCTGAACAATTACAGTGGGAACAAATGTTTTCGCCCTTTTTGTTGGAACGGTCATGGATGTTGTTGCGTTTGGCGCTACAATTGACCGACGAGGAGTTGGAACAGGAGGTCTTGTACCTGGATTAGGTGGGGTGGAATTTTCAGATGAAAAGTTCTTCAAGATTCTGTCTGGACCATGTAAGACGGAGTGATGTTTTCCTCCACACTTTTGGCATCGAGTTTTGCTTGTGCACTTATCGATCAGATGATTCCGGGCCAAACAATTAACACAGTAGTGTAACTTTAAAGCGGTTTTGTATTTTTGTGCCAAGTTCATTCCATTAAATCTTTTGCAGTTTGTCAGGCGATGATCCTTTTGACAGATACCGCAGCCAAAGTGACGTCTGGGTTGATAACGGTTATTTTTATTTGATTTTTTCCTATTTTGGGAATCAGCTTGACGATGATTTGTCCGGTTGTGGTGTTCTCTTCGTTTACGATTGGGTGCCATGATCTGTGTGATATGATATGAAACTTATGTCAAATGTGAATGGGTTAGATAAGCTTAATACATGAGGGAGAAATCAATCAATCAGCGTTAGAGGGTAAGGCTGAACGTTTAATGTCAAATTAGTATTGGCAAAGTGTGACAAAGAATGATCAAACCGTTATGTATTAAACTTTGATGTGTGTAAATATGTTAAAATTAGTGTTAAGTATTCAAGTGGGTTAGAGTTTCAGTCAATTGAGTTAATTTAATTAGTAGGTAGCACTACAACTTTTGTTATTGGACGTTTCAAGGTTCCATTCGATGTGCGTACGTCAACGACTCGGTTTCGTCCATCAGAACCAGGGTAAGTATGAGTTACACGTCCGAGTAACCATTCATTAGGGGGTAAGTTGTCTTGTCTAATAACAACAATATCATTAACTTCAACTTGTCGCTTCGGGTTTTTCCACTTATATCTTTTATTCAGCTCTTTAAGATATTCATCTTTCCATCGTCTGCAAAAGTTATGATGCTGAATTTTCAGCTTTTGCCATCTATTAGCTAGGGTAATATTATCGTTACTGCAGTCGGCCTCTGCAGGGGTAAGTATTGGCGAACCAATTAAAAAGTGACCTGGGGTTAAAGGGTTGAGATCTTCTGGGTTTTCACTTGACGGGCTTAAGGGTCTTGAGTTGAGGCATCCTTCAATTCTGGCGAGCAGGGTAGCTAGCTCTTCAAATGTGTATTTCAACATATTCAGTTTCTTCAGGTGTGACTTCAAGCTTTTAACGCCAGCCTCCCATAGACCACCCATGTGTGGTGCTCCTGGGGGTATAAAGTGCCACGTCAAGTTCTGCAAACTGTTAGTAGATACCACAGATCCCTTCAATTGTTTCATGAATTCCTGTCGCTCTTTCTTTAGTAGCTGTTTTGCTCCAACAAAATTTGTTCCATTGTCAGAGTATATGGCGACAGGGCATCCCCGCCTCGAAAAAAATCGAGCGAATGCTGCCATAAAGGCTTGGGTTGACAGGTCAGATGTGGGTTCCAAATGTATCGCTTTTGTTTCAAAGCAAACAAAAACGCATACATATCCTTTGGTTATTCTACAATTTCTGCCATTATAAACTTTAATATCAAATGGCCCGGCAAAGTCAACTCCAGTGTTATAAAAGGGTCGGGTTATTTGGGTGCGTTCAGGTGGCAAGGCTGCCATAAATTGGGTAGCTTGTCGATTCTTGTATTTTGTGCATGGTACACATTTGTTTATAACCGAACTTATTAAATTCTGAAGCTTCGGAATCCAATAGCCAGAACGTATTATTCTTAGCATAAGTTGGTTTCCTCCGTGTAGAGTCACCAAATGCACGTGTAGGGTTAATAATTTTGCCAATTGACTTGAGTAGGGTAATAAAATTGGATGTCTTTCTGAATACGACAAACTATTGGAGTTGGCCAGTCGCCCGTTTGCACGCATAATATTGGCAGAATCTAAAAATGGGGTTAGGGTAAGTAAGTTGCTCTTTTTCGGAATCGTGTGTTTCTTTTTAAGACAATTATATTCTTCTTCAAAATATTTAGTCTGACATAGAATAATGAGTCTATCATGGGTTGATTTTATTTCGCTCGCATCAAGTTCAATGTTTGGGTGGGTTAATAATTTTTCTATTCTTTCTTCACTGGAATGAGCGTTATTTCTATCAATAATAATTTTATTATTTAGAGCTCTTTGTGTTTGGGTTTTTGATGCGCGATTACTGAATCGATAGACATATGACATTACTCTTAGCGCTTTTGACAATTTTGAACACCTTACCAATATGTCTGGGTTAGTGTAATTATCTGATGGTGGGTTAATATTAACTGTAGTAGAAAATGATTGAATAATTTTAGCTTCAGCTTGAGTTTCAAAGGTTTTGTGTGTTGTTTGTATATTTAATGTGTATGTAAATATGTATGTAACTTTGTAATGTAATTACATATGTATGTATGTATGACTGTGTTTTAATGCACTTTTGATAAAAAATACAAAAACTTTTTGATGCACAATATGAGTTAAAAAAGAAGGGTAGGTTTTTCAAGCAAGATTTTGAAATTATAAATAATTTATTTAAATAATTTATGTGCAAATGTAAGAGTGGGTATTTTAAGTTATGCAGTTGTTCGGGTTTGCACCAAAAAAATTATATTATTTGATTACTTCAATTAAAGTTTTATGTAAGCTTATTATTGCTTAGTAGACTGTATTTTTCACTTGCACTATTTCAATTTTGTAGCTTCGAAAGGACCATGATTTTACGGGTTGAGGGGTTATAGTCTCTCAAGTAAATAAAATATGTTATTTTCCTTAACGTTATAAACTTCTATGTGTTTATTGACCTTCAATGGTTATATATATATTTACATAACAAATTATGTTTTTACATATATTTGATATTTAGGGGTTTTATGGTACAATGATATAAGTATTTACTTTTTTATCTCCACTTTATATCTTTATAGTTCATATGTATATCTTTATAATTCACTTCAATTATTTAAATTTTGGAATAAAATTTATACAATGTTCAATAACTTCTTTATCAGCACTTGTCGTTTGGCCTCGGGATGTAATGATAATAATAATTGTGTTCTCTTTTTCACACGAAACAGAAGTTATTTAGTTATATTACGTTGACTGCAGTTGTGGGTTATTAATTCTATCGTCAGGGTTGGGCGTTTTGAATTTCTGTTCACGCAGGTGAACATCTTTAAAAATAAAGCATAATTTAAAATTAAAAATGATGTAATGATTTATTTTTCTCGTAGTTTCATATAAAAATCAATGAATTCCGGAATATTAAAACTTTTGGAAAATATCCCGGGAATTCACGGGATCCCGGGAAAATTTTTTTTATTTCCCGCTCTCCCGGGAAACGAAAAAGTCCAGAAATAAAAAACCCTAATCGTGATCGAAACACATACCATAGAATCATACTGGTGCAATATTCATTTCTTTAAAAATTCTGTACGGATAAGTTGTTGTACCTAGTGTGCACCGCATTTATTTTGATATTATTTTGAAAATAAAAATTAAGGAAAACGCATGTTTTTTATTAGAAAATTATAAGGAATGATTTGTTTTATGTCAAAAACACTGTACAATATATATATTTTGTTCCTTCCCTGCGGAAAATTTGGTGACAAATGATCCAAAAGTACTCGTCCTATGACTTGAGAAAATGAGACTGGTACCAAAAATAAAGAGTAGTGAATGGTGAAAACAGACATATTGGTGTAAATGGTCACATATTAACCATTTGCAGTCAATTTAGTTGATACTCCGGCTAGTATTGTAGTGAACGGCACTGGACAAATTCGATGCACCTAGATTAAGGCCTATCACATAATATCTATATAATATTAATTGTGTCCCTTCAATGGGACTGCCATGCCACTCAGGAACTTATTCCGTAACTATATTCTGATATTAACTCCAGCTTAACTGGTATTTATAACATTGAAATATAAGTTCCCTTGTGGTCGAGTGGGTAGTGTACTTGCCTGTCATGCCGGAGGTTGTCGGTTTGAATCCTATCAAAGACACCGCTTAAAAATAAAATACAATTTCTACTTGGATTTGTAACAATAAAAAAATAAGATAATTACAGCTGATATTTGAAATAATATTTATATATAATCTTATTATTCTACACCGATTAGGACTCCATAAGATAGTTCAGAGACAAGTTACAAGGTGCATGCAAAGTATAAATTAACCCCATCCTAGGCCATCCCCATGTAAAAGTGGCTGGTCCGCTTCATAGGAAGTGTTAGAAGTCGGACTGGTCCCTATCACCTGCGGATCGGTCACGTGATTTGTTTTGTGTCAGTTACATTTACATAAACATAAGGGGACTTTAGTTAAATATTAATAATCAAACATCATTATTAATATGCACAATTTTTACGAATAGTACAATTTGACATGAAAAACGTTCAACTCCTGATAAATCGGCTAACTCAGCTGCTATCTCTAAAGGCGTCATTAAATTCCAACATGCTGTTGCTGGAATTTTTCTTTTCTTTATATTACTACTACAGCAGGAACATAGTAATTGGACCTAATACAACCAACTCTTGTGGTAAGAGCGTACTATACGTATTCGTATGTAGCTCGAAGCGCTATGTGTTTATAGCTGTTTGAAAGGATACTTCTACGGATATGTCTAGACAATCGCATTGCATTAAGTCGCTCCGACCGATCTTCTGGTGTTTCATTCGACAAATGATTACGGATCAGTCTCAAGCAGTGGTCGCGGATTTTTTCAAGGCGTTGAGTATGCTGGTCCTCTGACTCATTATCTAAACTACGGCGGATCAAGTCGTAACGACTTGTTCCCGTTGCAGTTTTTAAAACTTTCTTAATGTATGTTCTAATTTTTGACAGTCTACTTTTAGGCTGTTCACTACTTTCTTTCGAAATTGATATACTTCTATATAGTCTACTTTTAGAGAGACGTTGCTCATATTCCTCTGCCGTCTCGATTAAACGTCGCTGTCTCAAATCAGCTGCTCCTTTTGATGGTCTTCCCATATTTGGATGATATACTAAAAAATAGGAAACAAATTGCTACTAGTTCCAATAACTACGTAAACGATTGTCTTCAAGATAATCACAATTACATTTATTCAATAATATTATAATAATTCAATGTGTGTCTGTTTTTTTATATTTTTCTTGTTTTCCGCTCAATCGATTCACAAATGTTTCCTGTTCGTTTACCACTTTTATACTGATAAGAGGACTAAATTTGTTTATATCTGGCTGCCTACTGTACGCAAGCAATCAAGTAGAATCAATAATTTTTTTATAATAAGTAAAGTGAACAAAGGACGCTGATGATGATAGTGTAGCTGCTGTGGAAATTAGAAGTACTAATCCGTTCTGCTAGTCTGATTAGATATTCTAATATTCCACTCTTAAAAATAATATGAATTTACTTACATTAATTCAATTATTGAACTTAAGCCGAATAATAATAACTTCCAACTTATACATATTTCAGTTCGAATAATAATTACGTACAAATATTAGAATTTGCGACGGCACGCGCAAAAAGTTTCATACATATCTGGTTTCTGCGGTCTAATTTAAAACTGAAAATCAGAATGCAAATAATAAAAAGACAAAAAGATAACCTGTTTAAACATGTAGGCGGAGCTTAAGCACAAGCAAAACCAAAAATAAAATAAGAGTTGGAAAATTGGAATAAATAATCAGAAGGTGAAATTTCGGCTTATCATATTAATAAAAACGAATAAAGTAAAGTAAAGTACGAATAAAGTACTCATATTCTATTTGTCATAAAATTTGGTTATATAGCTGATGTTTCATTAATACTAGTATCCACGATGAAACGTGGTAAAAAGTGAACAAAGGAAGCTGATGATGATAGTGTAGCGGCTGTCAAAATTAGTAGTACTAATCCGTTCTTCTAGTTTGATTAGATATTCTAATATTCCACTCTTAAAAATAACTTGAATTTACATTAATTTAATTATTGAACTTAAGCCGCATAATAATAGCTTCCGACTTTACAAACTTTTATTTACAAAGTTTTAATTTCAATCATCATGTTTTTGTCTTCATCGAAACGTGACTGAACAATACATTTTTAAACTCTGAAATACTTTGCGATAATTTTCATATTTTTCGTCGAGATAGAATTACAACCACAACTGGTGGTTGAGTATTAATTGCTATCTCCAACCGTTATCCAATGGAAGAAATCGTCATTGACCCACCTTTTAATATTGAGTTCATTGCTGTGTCATTAAAGATAAATCAATAGAACACTGAAGATGGCACATAGCCGAAACCGGTCTGTTTACAAACCAAATTTGACGTGGGATGACGGAAAATCGTTCCAAATTCAAAAAAACCCCGTCGGAAGAAAAACACAACACTCAAAGATAAATCACATCAAAGTCTTTATTACATGTTCCTACATTCCGACTCATTCTGATAATATGATCTACAAACATCATATTCCCACAATTGAACTAACTTGCAACTTATTTACTGGCGGTCTAGTAAAAAATGTAACACAGAACGTTTCAATCGGGCTAATTACACTGCACTCAGTATTAATCTATTTAATACAATTTGGCTTCAACTACTATCTAATTCGAATGGCTTGCCGTATTCAATTGACTGTTTGACCAACACTTTTTATAAAATTATATTTGAATATATGGAGGAATGTATTCCTAAGTATATACCTCGTAATAAATCCGGTCCACCATGGAACTTCAAGCAACTTCCTACTCTGAAGAATGTGAAAAATAAATACTTCAAGAAATATAAAAACTGTGGATCCTCTTTTGATTATGGCAAATATTCAGTTCTTCGTGCAGAATATTAGTTGCTTCACACACAACTGTCCAAGAATTACCTCCGTAACGTTAAGCGCAACTTCGTTCAAGATCCTAAGTCGTCCTTCAAGTTTGTTAACACCAAAAGAAAATCTACTGGCTTTCCAAAAGTCATGAAATATTTATGTTCGGAGTCCAGTGATGGATTGGTAATTAGTAACATGTTTGCCGTCTTTTTTTCATCAACATATCCTGAAGCTCTCTATGATGCTCGTACTATCTACCCTTAAAAAATAAGTGCTAATAAAAATACATCTTCATTTACTATCACTACCTCTCATATTCTCAACTGCCTAAAAAATTTCAAGTCACCATCTTTTAAGCGGCCTTCAGACTATTATGTTTAGTATTAATACTTGTCAAAAACTCAAATCTTAATCTAACAGCGTGAAAACAATTTGTTATGATTTGTCAAATAATACGTAAAGAAACTTGACAGTTATGGTATTCGTCATTTTTAGAAAATTTTCTAAACAATCACATTTTTCATTTTATCAAAGTTGTCTATTGCACAAACAAGCATAGGAATAACAAAAAGAGTTGTGTTTTGTATGTTTGCCGGCATAAATAAAGAAAAAGAAGAACGACAAATTTACTTTGTCTATGTCTATAGGAGTCAACTTTTGCTGCCCAACTTTTGAGTTTATGGGAGAGAGAGGTGGGAAGATAGGGAAAGGGTACACTGCTTCATGTACATGCAACTCTCTTTTGTTTTCTTCTTCGTAATATTAACAACAAATTCTATGTAAAAAAAAAGCTGCGCAGCAACAATTTCATTATATGGACACGAATGCAGCTTCAAAAGAAAAGTTAAGAAAGTTGCAAAAGCAAAAGTTGCTTCATATGGACATGGACTTTATTGCAAATTATTTATGTTACGTTTTATTTGGAATGTGATAGTGTAAAAACAAAATGTAATGAGAAAATTTTCTTTAAGTATTTTGACAGTCAGACTGAGTTTGATTTGATTTTCGTCTTACAAAATCTATCAAAAATCTCAAAGCTTGTATTACAATGTAAAAGGGCCTTCAGTGGTCCTGACGGCATACAAAAGTTGAAATAGAAATGCATCGTTTAGTTTCATAAAAAAGGTATTATTTTGATTTGAGCCTTGAAAAATAATCAAATTGTTTTATTTAAATTTAATTGTATTTTGAGTTGATACTGTATTGTTGATAAAATTTGTTGTACTTTATGATTTTAATTCGAAATGATAAAATTGCTCGCATTTTTATCGAAAAGATTTTCCCCCAATAATTACAAGATTTTAAAATAAAAACAATACAAATATATTTTCAAATGGAATTTGCTTACTATGATGTATTCGGATTTTCCAATTCCCTTAAAATGTAACCACAAACAGTTTTTGGTCTCTACTGAAAATTTCAAAATTTTGAGTTAATACCCTCTTGTTGATCAAGTGCGATATATGGGATGTGGTTTTAACATCACAATAAATTGCGTTTCATTCGAACAAAAAACGTTGTTATTTTATTAATTAAATGTTTTCTTTTTATTACAGAAATTACATGTGATCAATGCGTTTTACAATGGCGCTATATAGCTGGTAATAACTGGGGTATATGCCCTGATGGCAATGGAGCTGTTGGCTGCGGTCCGCAGGAGGAGTTCAGGTCTTGCGCTGACATTGCATTGGGAGAAGGAATTTCTAAGCGGCCGGTACGACCTCCCATGCGGCCTACTGTGCGTCCCAAAACAACTTCCAGCAGCACAGAAATCAGTCAATCAGAAGAATCTTCAGAACCTTTCAACTATGTTTCTTTGTTCGTTATTTTCATACTATTATTTCTGGGATTGGCTCTTTTGGCTATATATTACTTGTACCGCAAAAACCATCCACTTATTCGTCGGTGCAAAGAATATCTCGATAAACGTTTATGTAAAAAGGAGCCACTGCAAGGTACGACGACCGCTACATCGCAAAAGAGATCCATATTATCAGCGTTTATTTCAGTTCCTGTTCTGGAAAATAATCCCCTCAAAACGGATATAGATCATCGGCAACCCACAGAGGAAATACCAGTTCCACCGCCACGTTTGAAACGTCATTCGCGTGTAAGAGAGATGTCACCAGACGAATCAAGCGTAGCATGAGATTTAACGGATCCATGTACTTACTATATGTACAATAACTTGAAAAAGTTGTTTGTAGTTTTCAACTAACCTTTAATGATGAAACAGAACAAGTCTGCAACTTCAGGCTACGCGAGTTTTTGAAGATGCGGACTTGTTCTGTTTTATCATTTAAATACAATAGTATTTCTGGTTGCATGTAACTTATTAAAGGAATTACCAAGGGTGTACTAACTGTTTTACCGGCTGTACATATCGGCTGCACAATTTCAAAACAGATTAATACAAAAAAATAAAATTGTTTAGGAAACGAATGAAACTAAGTTTTAGTAGAAGCGCTATATGGAAATTTCAACTAGAATTAGACAAACATTGTATGAAAAAATTCAATTTTCATAAAAATTATATCGGATCATGCATGATTAAAAAACAAGGTAATTTCACTTAAAATTGTTTGACAAGAATGGAGATTTTTAAAGTCTAGTTTATATGTAAATATTTAAAATAGCCTTGCCACACATGGAAAAAGGGAAAATATTCCTAGAAATTTCATGCAAGTATGAGTAGTATTAATTTTTCGATAACATATTTTATGCTGATTTCAAATAGAGTCGATGAAAATCTCTTAATCGTATGTTGCAAAATTAAAAAAAATAGCTAAAAATGGAAACAACCCCTAAAATTTATTAATCTTCTATTGCGTATATGCTGAAAATTCGTGACACTTTTTGCATACGGAAACAAGTTCCAAAGTTGATTAAAATTGCTAAAACTGTCAAGAATACCAAAAACAGCAAACTATTCGTTAATAATTGCTGATCATTTCACTATTATTGCATATTAAACAATTAATGCGGAAATAAAGAAAACGAAAAAATTCCAAAAATCCACAAGAACTCTAAAAAGTCCAAAAACTTGTAATAATCATGCCTATAACGAAAATATCGAAAATTTGCAAAAATCGCATTATTGCCATGCCAACAAGCCCTACAATTGACTAAAACTCGCTACACAGAAAAAAATAGACAAGAATTATATTCAATAAAACCATGTTATTAAAAAAAAATATGAATTTCAATAACATTTATCTTTAATATAATAAAATATTTCGTTGTAAGTATTTCTTTTCCATGCCGGCTATTTCTTTTCTTTTTATAGATAAGTACTTAAAACAAGTTGTATCCCATAAAAAAATAAATGGGATATGGCTCAGCTAGAGAGTGTATGCTTTACGTCCGGAAAGTCCGGGTTCGTATTCCAGCCATGTCAACATTTTTTAAATTTATATATATAATTTTTATTTTGAAATAATTTTGTTATCAATATAGGGATCACAGGAAATTTGAAAAAAAATTATTGAATACCGGGATTTTTGTTATCAAAAATGAAACTTATTTTTTTCTGTGTAAAAATGTAACGAAAGTCAATATCTCGGGAAAAATCGCGAAAATGATAAAAATTCGATAAAACTTGCAAAATTTTTAAATATTAAAAAGCGTAATAAAAACATAAGAAAGAAAAATCTTGAAAAATTACGCTTGTAAAAATAGCGGAAAACTGCCAAATTTTAAACAAGCCTTAATTTTGATTAAATATGGCTAAAACCGCCAGGAGAGATGTCACCAGACGAATCAAGCGTAGCATTAGCTTTAAAATATCTATGTACTTACTATATGTACAATAACTTGAAAAAGTTTTTGTAGTTTTCAACTAACCCTTAAATACAATAGTATTTCTGGTTGCATGTAACTTATTAAAGGAATTACCAAGGGTGTACTAACTGTTTTATCGGCTGCACAATTTCAAAACAGAGTAATACCAAAAAAATAAAATTGTTCAGGAAACGAATAAAACCAAGGCCCTAATTGTGTAAATCACATCACCAAAGTAAAATTTACATTAAAGCAAAAACAAATTTTAAAAAATTTTAAAAATTTGTTTTTGTTTTTCATACAAATTCTTCACCAAACAAACGCATAGAAATACAAGCGTTGCTTTACCTTTCAAAATTGTTAAAATTTGTATGAAAAATAAAACAAATTTATATAATATTTGAAATGTTGTTTTTGTTCTCTATATAAATTTCACTTAGGTGACGTGATTTATACAATTAGGGCCTAAGTTTTTATAAAAGCGCTATATGGAAATTTCAACGAGAACTAGACAAACATTGTATGAAAAAATTCAATTTTGATGAAATTTATATTGAATCATGCATGATATAAAAAAAAAGATTTAAAAATATTTAAAACTCGCAAAAACTGCAAAGAAGATGAAAAGTTTCAAAAAGTCGCTTCTATCGCGAACATTGCGAAATCGGAAACAAACCCTAAAATATATTATAACGCCAAAACTTTTAAAAATAAAAAAATCCGAAAGAACGCGAAATAATTGTAAGTTTGCGAAAAATTTATAAATATATTGAAAAAATTACTAAAGCTGTAAAGAACAACATAATCTCGTAAAATCAGATAGATCGCGAAAATGGCGAAAATTCCTCAGAAATTGCTCAAATCGCGGATATTGCAATTAGCTCTTTCATAGACTACAAAAACTCACAACTCTGAACACAATTCTTATTTTCTTTTGAAAGTTAATAGCGTTTAATTTCCTAAACCACCCCTATTCTGCGTTTCGATTACGTTCCCGAATTCAGTTACGCTCGAATCGAAAAATGCTATTCTGAAAAAAACCTAATCGAAAGAAAAAGAAGAAGAGAAGAGTGTGTTTAAACAAGCTGTTTTTGCTATGAAACGTATGAAATAGAAACAGAAAAAATAAGTAATTTTGTAAACATTAAATTGTTAAATTGTAAAAAATTTAATTTAGTGCAAAAAAACAGTGATAAATATATAAAAACTAAATATTGATTGTGATACCTATAATTAATTAAAAACATCAGTTAAGTGCAGAAAGAAAGGAAAAAGCCAGAATACAAGTACGCAGTGTTTGTGCCCAAACTATTTAAGTGGTGGAATCCTGTTGCGGCGGAGGTGATAAGGAAAATAAATAAAACTTCAATACTGTGAAAACATTTATTAAATAAACACAATAAGGTTGTTCACGGTAGGCTGGTTATCAGCTTATTTGGTTATAAAATTAAAAATAACCTCTGGGAATAGTGAACACCCTTTAATTTTGGTTATCTACTTATTTTTTTCAATCAGCTGTAATTTGGTTCTGACATGAAATAAAATTAAAACCAATTTACAATTGAAATTGTTTGTAAAATGCCTAAGCAGAGCATAAAACAACAAAATATAGACTTCCGGGGAAATATATGTATTTCGGAAATTGAATTAATTGAAGGTAAGTAATCGGCAATTTATACGATTCAAATATTAAGAATTTTGCGTTTATAGACATAGCTTTCCCCGACCATTGCCATGATGCCATTGATGAGGAAATTGATGAACTAATGGACGATTTAACAACAATCAGATCTTCTCGACGAGGAGATGAGCTACAAGTAAATAAAATTCTTTATTATTTAAATTTTTTAAAAAAATTTTATATTTATTTAGAGGAGAAGACTATGTCTTCTTTATCCTTTTATTATTTCTAATTATTTAATTTGCCGGAAGACTATGTCTTCTTATTCGGACTTCTTATTATTGACTACTGCTATTATTATCTTTTTTTACTTAATATTAAACTTTATAAAAACTTAAGAATTGTCGAACAGCAATCATCACCTTGAAATGCAACGTGAGCTGTTCCAATTGCATTCAATGCAAATAGGTCGTCAGCACTTTAAATAAATGTTGTAACAAAAAAATTCGTGAATTAAAATTTAAATGGAAATGTGTCAGCAATTGAATTGCGACAGAGGAGATTGAACTTTATTAAAGTAAGTAAAATAATTATTAATTGCAACTAACGGAAATGTGTCAGCAATTGAACTTTTATTAAAAATAAATATGTTAATTATTAACTCCTCCCTTCTTAATTTGATTGTCCCCAATCATTCAGAAAAATGGGATATTGTTCAATCTAGGAGGTTTGACTGGAGCTTCAAGCTCTATTGGGTTTTGAGGGTCGCGAATAGTTTGTAAACTGAGTACATTCGGGGCTAACTTGCTACTAGTGAATGGGTTTTGGTGTTCCCAAATTACTACTTTTCGGGTGCGTTTAAAGAAAAAACCCAGACACGCAATTAATATGATTATTAGGCAAAGTATCGTTGATATTGACCAACCTCCGATTTCTAGGTTTTTTGGATAGTTGAGATTGTCTCAGTGTTGTTGATTTGAAGTTCGTTTAGAGCTTCGAGCGATAAGAGATTGATATGGTCAATTTCGAAAGAAGTTGGCTGTAGTAATGCGGGTATCATTTTTAGAGGAGAAGCCTCCATATTACTGAAAGTTCTTTGTTAGCTTTTATGGTACTGTTGTGAAATTTAATGAGAAAGGTTCCAGATAAAGATCGATATGTTTCGTCTATGTAAATGGATCCATTGTAACCATTTAGTAAGATCATGCCAGACTCAATTTCTTCAATTGGTGAAATGTGATGATTATTGCTCATTACACATGAAGAGTTTCTATTATTAATAATATTAGGGATACAAGTATTATTTGTTATGTCAATTATTTGATTTTCTTTACAAATCATAATATCATTATATTCTTCACATTTTTCTTTAATAGCATAAATTGTTTTTTCATTTTTTAAAATTTCTAGGAATTCAAGTTTGATTACATATGTTTTCTTTTTTACTGGTCTTAAAATTACATTTTCATACATTTCCTTTTTTGTCAATGGTACTTTAACCATGTAAAATATTTCATTATAATTATTTTTGTTATACAAAACTGACACTTTGGCAAATTGAAGTGTCTCCTCTGGGTTTACAAAACGAATGTTTTCTTCTTCGATTTTTTTCATAGCTACTTCGATTTCTTTTTTATTTAGTATTAATGGGTTTACAATTCCAATTTTTGCCCATTCTATTCCATTTTCAATATTTACTAACTCTTCCTTGACTAATCTTATTCTATTTTGTAAATTAATAACTATTTCATTTTCTAAGTAAACATTCTTTCTTACAAAATTTGACATTCTATTAATAATTTCGGTTAAGTTGTTTATTCTTTTATTGAAAGCTTCTTTAACATAAAATTGTTTATTGTTATTTTTATTTAATTCGTAAACGTTATTAGTTAATATTTCAAAGTCGTCATGATCCGGAGACCCTGCGACGTATTTCCAAATTGTTCCCAAAGTGTTTATGGCTCTTTTATTTCTTGTTAGGGGTGTTAGATTCTCTAGTATGTTGTTAATTTGGGTGAGTTCATGATTGAGGATAGGGTATAGGTTATGGTTATTTGGGATGTTTTGTTGGATAAAGGTGTGGGTGTTGGCTATGGATGTTGCGTATTGTTCCAGATCTATTGGATGAATGATAGTGAAGGTTCCCTGCTGAATTTTTGCTGTACCCTTATTTATGGTGACAACGTAGGAGGACGTGTAATCCATGATTTGGATTTCCGTCAGTGCGTAGGATACGAATAATCTGGAAAAAATAGGTTATTGTCTTTTAATGTTACTTTTATAAAAAGTTCTGCCTGACATTGTTAATACAGTTGTATTTCGGTCTTCTTTGACTATTTCTTTTTTATATTTTGGGTTTAATTTTGAACCCAATCTCTTGTTGATCCTAACGGAAATGTTCTCTCCTGGTAAATAAGTTTTGGGTGCTTGTCTATTTTTGTTATGGTAGTCCAGGTCCTGTTTTTGTTTTTCAGTCAAGCGATTTATTATTTCTTGTCTTTCCAAAATTATTTTTCCTGGGTCACTATTAAAGTTTTTATTAAAAAATATGTCAATCGGTCTTTTACCAATGGTAGAATGGATTGATTTATTGTATTCGTATAATGTTTTGGTGGGTAAGTCATGGAATGAATTGTGAAGTTTGTCTGACTTAAGACATCTCATCATCTCGGAAAGAGTAGAGTGAAGTCTCTCTACTTGGCCGTTGACGGTACTAGCGTAAGGGGGTGTAGTGTAGTTTGTATGCCGAATTGGTCTTTAAGAAGGAAGTTTATCGTTACGGAATTTAGTGATTTTTCATTATCTAAGACTATAAACTTGGGGATGCCAAATGCTAAAATTATTTCTTTCAATGGTTCTTTAATGTCTTCGACTGCTTTTGATTTCAGAATTTTTCCTAAGGCGTATTTGGAAAATTTATCTATTGCTGTGAGTACTAGATTTCCTTCAGTTGAATAGATGTCAATGTGAAAAATCTCTCCAGGATTTTTTGGAATTGGTGTAGGCTGAAATTGCGGTTTGTTGGGTCGACGATCATATTTTTGTTCTTTACAGGTTTGAAAATTTTTTACTATCCTTTTGGATTTTTCCATCATTTTGGGAAAGTAGTACTTTTGTATTACCTGATTTTTGTTTTCATTAGCATTTCTATGAGCTCTTCGATGTTCATTAATCAATATTTCTTCTTGCTCTGTTTCACTTACGATATCTTTGACTTGTGACTGAGTAAATCTTACTTTGAATTTTTAAAAGTGTTCGGGATAGAATTCTTGAATTACCCCCATAATTGCTTCGGTAGTAAATAAACCATTGATTACGCTGGGGTTAAGATATTTTTTAAAAATTGATATTAAGGTGTCTTTAGTGTAAAAAGGTTTTTTAATAATGTGCCTATGGTAAGTTGGGAATGGAATTTCGAATTTGTAGTTGTCTTCGTTACTAACTAAGATATGGAGTTGGTTCTTAAAGACGTTAATTGGACATTCTATTGCGGGGATCATATTATCTGAGGAACTTTCATCGCTATGTTGCGTTGCTGTCATCGAATTTATCTGTGGTGGTCTAGATAGTGAATCTGCACCTACGTTTGTTCTGCCTGGCTGATACTTGAGTTCGTAATTATACTCCTCTAAGATGGACTTCCATCTTTTCATCTTGCTGTTTGTGTTCTTGCTACTGAGGGCATACGTCAAAGGTTGGTGGTCCGTATAAATGTTTACTTTCCCAGAACCGTACAGGTATCGCTAGCACTTCTTTTTCATTGGTAGCGTAATTTTCTTCAGTTTTGCTGAGCGTTCTTGAAAGAAAGGTAATGGGTTTCCTGTTTTGCGAAAGTACTGCGCCTATCGCATAAATTAGAGGCATCTGTTGTCAGATCGAAGCCTTTTTCAAAATCAGGGTGAGATAACATGACATCGCCGGAGATGAGTGAATTTTTTAATTTCTGGAATGCGTTCAAAGCATTTTGATCTAAAGTAATTTTTAAATTTTTGGACGCGTTTTTCGAAATGCGTCCTTCCTCCCCTCTTAAAAGGGATGTCAGGGGCTTGGCAAGCTTCGCATAATCCTTGTTGAAGCGACGGTAATAACCTGACATGCCTAGAAAACTTCTCAGGTCTTTTAGGGTTTTCGGTGGTGGTATTTTGGCTATTGCTTCTATTTTATTTTGGTTGGCTTTAATTCCTGCGGCTCCTACGATAAATCCCAGAAATTCAACTTCTGTTTTGAGAAATTCACACTTGTCTAGTTGAATTTTGAAATTTGCCGATTCTAGTGTTTTGAATATTTTTCCGAGGTTTTCGAAGTGTTCTTTCTCAGTTTTTGAAAAGATGACAATATCGTCTATGTAGACGTAGCAGATTTTCCCTATGTGGTCTCTCAAGACATCGTCCAAAGTACGTTGGAATATTGCGGGAGCATTTTTTAATCCGAATGGGAGTCGTACAAACTCAAATTTCCCGTTGTTAACTGAAAAGGCGGTTTTCTCTACGTCACATTCCTTTAAAGGAATCTGGTGGAAACCACTCTTTAAGTCAATAACTGTAAAGTACTTGTTTTTACCTAGATTTGCTAGAACTTCATTAATTCCTGGAATGGGATACCTATCGGACACAGTTACTGCGTTCAGTTTTCTGTAATCGATGACCATTCTATATTTTTTTTCTCCGGATGCATCCATTTTTTTCGGAACGATCCAAACGGGTGCATTATACGGAGATCTGGAGGGTCTGATAATTCCGTCATTTAAGAGTTCATTAATCTGTTTTTCTACTTCACTTTTCAATGCCATGGGATAGGGGTGTGATTTAGAATAAATTGGTGAATCTGAATGTGTTCGGATTTCTCCTTGAACTCGAGAAGGTAATGTAAGTTTCTTGTTGGGATCCGTGAATAGGTTGGGATGCTCGTTTATAGTTTGATCTAACTAAAATTTTTGAGTTTCGTTCATATGATTTGTTCTGAATTCCATTTTATTAACTGATTGGGAAGTGTGTTGATGAATTTTTATTCTAGTTGTATTGTTTATTAACAAGTATTCTTTCTTAATATGGATAGTTGCATTTAGTTCTTTTAAACTATCATGACCAAGGATGCCATGAAACGATATCAAAGAAGGTAGGATGAAGAATTTTATATGGCGGTCGGGTAAATTGAATAAAGTTGCGAATGTGTGGTGCGTAATTTTAATGTCTCCAGACACTGAGTTTGCAAAAAAGGTGTTTTCGTTTTTGATAGGATTGCTAACGAGGCATGGTTGAATGTAGTTTTTGTTAGATCCACTGTCTATAAGAATTTTTAGAATTTTACCATTCTTCGCTTTGCACTCAAACTACAGGAGCGAAGAATTTGTTAACCTAAAAAATGGATATCTGGGAAATTTTGAGTGGGTATTTCATCTTGTTGATCTTGATCATAGGATTCGGCGTACTTGTCAATTCCTTGGTTTTGGATTAATTGCTCGTATTCAGTTTCATTATAATTTCCAGCTTGTTCGTCCTGGTAATTCGGTACCGTGGAAAGATCTTGTCTACTTTCTATATGAAAATTGCGTTGTTGTTTATGTGGTGGTGGAACGTAGCTTAGGGATGGAGGTCTTTTGTTATTAAATTGGGGTTGATTAAAAGGACGTGATCTGTTTTGATAATTTACGTTTCTTGTTTGAATTGATTCGTCAACTTCCATAGGTTGAGGCCTTTGAGGTTTCGGTGCAACTGGTCTTTGTGGTCGTAAATTTTGTTGAAAAGGTTGGTGCGATTGAAAACGCGGTTGGGGATTTTGTCGAAAGTTAATGTTGGGAATGGTTTGACGATTTTGGAATGCATTTTGTTGCATATTATTCATTGGTCTATTGTATTGGTTAAAATTTTGAAATGTCAATTCTGGATAAAAAGGTTGTCTATGAATTGTATTTGCATTCCGTATTGGAAGGGGTGGTGGTTGACGTTGTCTATGATTTTGATGTTTATTCGCGTATTCTGTTCTGTAGTTTTGATTCTCTAGCTTTAAGCAGAGATGTAATGCTTGCGGGAGATCCGCAGGTTCACGGATGCCAAGGAGTCTTGGCAGATCCCCATTTAGGCCTCTAACAAAAGTATCTAGGGCTTTGTCCCTATAGCTTTGCGTTAAAAGTCGCAAGGACTCTTGGCCCATTTCCATGCAACCAATTTTATTTAGTATAAGGGACAAATGCGTGTAAACTTCTTGATAAAATGTTTGGATGGTATTTCTTCCTTGAATTAAAGAAGTCATTTGATACTCAAGCGTCCTTAAATCTCGTTTGTCTGCGTAATGCATAGATAGGCATTTTACAATGCAACTCCAATTTAATGGAGTATTGTAGGATTCTAAGGCAATGTCTGCGTTGTCTGTTATTTTGTTTCGGATGACGCTTAAAATACCATAATATTTAGGTGTGCCTTTGCTAGAATCGTAAATTTGCAACACTCTGTCCACGCTTTTTTATGAGTTAAATTCAATGGGGTTACCCGAGAAATCTCTAAGACTTCTTACTATGTCGGGTATTTTATCTAATTCACTCAAGTCATTTCTATATCTGTCTTCAATGTTTTGGTCTATCCCGTGGTTAAGGTCATTATTTGGATTCATCAGAGATTGAACTATGTTTCTGCATTGTTGCGCGCAAATAGCGGCCATTCTGTTTTCTACTTCTTCGTTGAGTTGCGCTGCTGGATTTGGGATGGGAATAGGAATAGGATTTGGAGCGTTAAGAACGGGAGGTCTTACTAGGTTATTGGGGTTAGCCATGATTTTTCGCAAATTTTGGGAACAATTTTTGTGAGATAAAAAAAAATTCTATTTTATGATTTATAAAAATGGGTACTTTTGATATTCACAGTAAATAAAAGATTTCTTCCTTTCTTATTATTTTGTTTTATTTTCTCTTCTTCTTCTTTTTTTATATAAGGGTGGTTTTTGTCACTTATGAAATAACTTAAAAATATTCTGAAATATAATGACTTACAGTATAAGATGAATTGGACACATTGTGTTGACTGACTGATGTTATTCTGTTGATCTTGTTGCAGCTATCGATGTCGGCCAGATATTTGAATGGTTGTCTTCTACGGTGCAGCTTTCAATGGCAAGGACAAAGCTGTTGTTGAATATTATCTAAAAATGCTAAAAGCTAAAAAAATCAGTTATATATATCGCTAAAATTTGCAAAAAATTGGAAACAATCCCAAAATTTTACCACTAAAAATTTAAAAAATTAAAATAAACAGGAAAAAATCGCGAAAATTACGAAAATTTACAAAAACTCGATAAAAGTGGAAAGATAGCAAAGTTTAATATTGATTAAAAATCCATAAAGCTCTTAAAAGCCAGCGACTGGCAAAAATCACGTTCTTTGCGAAAGTTCGCGAAAATTTGCAAAATTTTAAACATTCTCAAAACTTATTTAAAACCGCTAAAAATATAAGGAATGCCAAAAATTCTGAGCAAATTGCGAAAATGACGAAAAATTGCAAATACTTGCTAAAATCGGCATGATAACAAAATTCTGGCATTGATTAAAAATTGGTAAACTGTAAAACACTCATCAACTGGTCAAAAATCACTTCTATCGCGAAAATGGCGAAATTCGCGAAAACATTTTGAATTGATTAAAATTCGCTAAAATTGTAAGGAATGACAAAATGAAATAAATGTTGGAAATAAGATTGAGCAACGTAAGATTGAGCAACGTAAAAAACTTTTCTCCAATAATAACTATTATTAAGGCTTCATTAGTCTTGACTTTCTGTTGCTGTTCTGTGCTGTGACGTTCTGTAGAAAATATTTTGTAATTACTTGTTCTGTGAATGGAATCAGCTGTTTTTAAAAGCAAAAGGTAATCAAAACAAATACATTGAAATTGTGAAAATAAATAGTTTTGTGAAAAAATGTGAAATAAACACAAAGCCACAAAACCACAAACACCAAAAAAAAAAAAACACCACAAAAACTAATACATACGCACTGTTGGCTGTCACTTAACGTTGAATTCTATTTTCTACAGTTTTGTCCGCAACAGAACAGAACGAAAAAGGAACAACAAACCACTCATACATATTTTCAATTGAACAGAAACGAAACAGCTGATTCAGAACAGAACAGCACGTACAAACTAATTCTGCCTTTAGGCAACGTAAATAAATAAATGTTGAAAATAACAGTTATGAGCAACGGAAAAAATTATTTTTCAATAATAACTGTTATCAAGCAACGTAAAAAAATATAAATTGAAAATAAAAGTTATGAGCAACAGAAAAAAATTTTTGTTAGTTATAACAATTATAAACAGACGCAAATACATATTTGTTAAAAATAATAGTTATTTCAAGACGAAAAAAATATTTCTCATATTTTAACAGTTATGTCGCAACTTTTTTGCATATTTCTGATAACGGTTATACTTATATTTTATTTAATTGTACACTTTTTTAACCACACAAACAAAAATCGAAAAACTTTCCGCCAGTTAATAAACAACTTGCAAAAACGTAGCTACGATCGTAATGCAGAATACATACAATCGAAATGACACGGGGGAACGGAACGCAGAATACCAAAGTTGCCAAACGGAAAATTTCGATTCGAATCGTAACGCAGAATAGGGGTGAATATTTAAAAAAATGTGATTTTGCAAAGCAAGAATGGTAGCACGATTTTTAGTTTAAACGTCAGATCTCCTTTTTTGTCAAATGATAATATGTCAGAAAAAAAGAGAAAGTGGAACTACCTTATATAATTATACCATGGAATCATATGCACAAGACTCTAGAAGAGTCGATGTCAAAAATCTTTTTCATTTACTCTGTTTTAAATTGTGCAGCCGATATTTTATCGCATAAAATTTTTTGTGTAGTATGTAAATAAAAATTTTAAAAGCTTATTACATACAACCGATACAACACTTACTACACCTTATCAATTGCATAGTTGTCTTTTTATCGATAAGCTTTATTTAGTTTAAGACTTTTTGAATAAAATTAACACTACGTCTTGACGAGCAAATTTTTCGTTATAACAATGAACAAAACGTCGGCAGAGCTGTTAACAAAAATTGGTTAAGGTATTGGTTGTGGAGAATACGTACAATGTTTTTTTAGGCCTAGTCATATTATTTTAAGGCGGTGCGGCAGAGATAGCAAATTTCTCTTTTTGCTGCCTCTTTTTTTCGTCTAGAAAACAATGCTTGTTGTTAAGACATCGTTGTTATAACAATTGTTTTAACAACGATTTCATAACAATGACAAAATAGTAACTACAGCGGTCCAGACGTGACAAATTCTTGTGCTAACAATTGTTATAACAAATAATTTGCTCGTCAAGACGCTATGTAACAACTTTATTACGTAAACTTTTTATTCCCATACATTTCTGCTAAATTGGGAACAAATTACGGTATTCGATATCGATCGAAACTTGTATTCAAAAAAAAAAAAAAAAAAAAACAACCCCGATGACATACGCACAGATAACAGCAACAACAATTCTAGCAATAGAAATCCCATTGCCCCAAGTTTGTTTACTGAAGATTTTTGAGTGAATAAATTCGTTAATGTCGATGCGTTAATTCTCATTCATTTGTTTAGAGTCTTTAGATAAACATTCAGATTTCAACACATTTAACAAAGTGAAATTTCATAAATGCTTAATAGATGCTGATGATGACCCAGACAAAAAATTTTTTTTGATATATTACAGAAAACCCATTAAATATTTGGGAAAAAGCACGTTAAAAATTAAAATTAATGTAATTTAGTTATTCCCAAATTTATTTATATAAACTTTATTATAAACTTCTTATTCTTATGATTAGGAGTTTAATATAATATCTCTAATTTTTCTATGAGATTTTTGTGTAAAGGTTCCCTGACGATTTGTATTAGCCCCAATGAAATGGCCATAGGAACTAGCTAATACCCCTCCATAATCAATTTCAATGTATTTTAATAAAAATTTAATATTTTACTTAAAAAGTAAAATATTAATTTAGGAAAAAGCACGTTAAAAATTAAAATTAATGTAAATATTTTTGTTTGATTAAGTAAACTATTTTGTTTGATATTTGTTAGTATTTTTAAACTAATTGTTTTATAAGTTCAGACAAAGATATTCTTTGATATTTTTAGAAAATCCAGTAAGTTTTTTTGTTTAATTTACTAAATTGTTTTGTTTACAGTTTGTAAATGTTTTTAGAAAAAATTGTTTTATAGATCTAAACAATTTGCTCACTGAAAAAACAATTTTTTTTCAATGAAATCGTTCAGACATTTTTGTTTATATTTACAAATTTGTTTGTAGGTCCGCCATTTCTATGCAATATATTTCCTATTTCATTGAATTCCTTTACAGAAAATAAAAATTTAGTTTTTTCTGTGTTACACGTGCAAATTACGTAAAAGCTTAATTAACTTTATGCCAAAATATTTATTTAACAATTGAAGTACTCAATTCATACCAAAATATTTGCTTAAACATTGGGGAATTTCTTTATTTACTAAAATTGTGTGATGATCTCCTTCTACAGTTATCACATCTATAACGTTTCTCGTTAATGGTATTAGGCCATAGAACTCATCTAGGTTCGGTTGCAATAGCGTCGTTGGTCTTATGATAAGAATTTTCGACTCAATAATCTCTACTAATTTATAAGTATTCAAGTCTAACACCGTCTCTGTAGTTGCCATTACTGCATCTAGGAAACGCGCGCATTCATCTCTATCTTCCATATTTAAATTTATTTTAATGTTCCAGTTAATTGCTTCTATAGTTTGATTTTCAGCAACAATTTTCGCAAAATTTTCCATTTGCTCATCATTAGTAAAAGATTTTAGTGCCAAAAGTAGTATTCGTTTTTTGACTTCCAATATATCTGTTGCTTTTATTTCCTTGCACATGTTTTCTATCCAGGAGGGCGATCCGTCAATATATGCTATGGAACCAGAGAATCCTAAGTTTTCTAAATATTTAGCCACAATATGCGCAACTAGAGTGCCAAATGAGTGCGCGACGATTCTGAATATTTTGCTACGACGAGAATTCAACAGTTTTGAAGTTTCCTGAAAAAACATATACTCGTTAGTGAGTTTACTGAAGACATGATGAAATATAAATTTAATATTAACTATTTATTTAATTTACTAATTGACATATAATTTAATATTAAGACATAAAGTTATCAAATATTACCGAGCATGTAGAAAATGAGGTCAATCGGGGGATAAACGAAAAATTTTTAAATTAATGTTCTTAGATTACAGTAAATATGCATATATAAAATGCAACAATAACATTTATTAATTTTTGATGGACACTGAGCAGACATATCTATAATTAAACAAGAAAATTTGCAAAATACTCAAATTGATGATATTAACTCGTGTACGATTTCCGGAATCTCAAACACAGACATTACTACGATAGGAACATGTATTTTACCTATATATTTGAAAGATAATGCTTTAAATTTTAAATTTAACGTCATGGATAACTCATCTCCCATGAGGTCTAGTGGAATCATATGTATAGATTTTGCGCCATGTATAGAGCAAGAATCGACTTGGAAAATTTTACTTTCAGTTTTACATAAGTATAATGGAATAAACCAATATTTGCTTTGGTTCCAAAAGAAATTCTTGTATTACGTGCAAGGCAACCAGGGAAAAATGTGTGCAGCAATTCGGAAAAGGCAACTTAGCCTACAAAACTTGGATCCTTTAGCTAAAAAAATCAATATATATATATATATATATATATATATATTTATTTATATATATATATATATATATATATATATATATATATATATATATATATATATATATATATACATATATATATATATATATATATATATATATATATACATATATATATATATACAGTGGTCGGCATATTTATTTTGACAAAGTATAGTGAAGAATTGTTCTATTGTGTTTTAATATTGAAATTCCGATAACGGCACAGTTATCTTGATATTTTCTTTACACTAATTCTTAGGTATACGTATGCAAAATATTTTGTTAAAATCTTTACCCATTCTCATTCTGAAGGGAGAAATGCAATTTGGTACAAGAATTTGTAACGGCATAATTATTTTGACATTCTATAATTTCATCTCATTTTGTTTTTTGTGTTAAGCTTTAATACAAAGCGGTCGTTATTGAGTATTAAGTATTAACATTCGATGAAAGATAAATAAAAAAATTCTATTACTATTGTCTAAATATGGGAAAAATAGCGGAATTAACTAACACCGTCAGGAGTGAAATTATAACCAAGTATAAGCTTGGAATATCTGTAACAAATATTGCCAAGGAGTACAATATACCTAGACAAACCGTTTATTATCAAATAAATAAATGTAAAGAAACAGAATCTGTCATCAATTTGCCTCGAACAGGAAGAAAACGTAAAACAACGGCAGTGGAAGATCGACAAATTATCAGAAAATTTAAATCTAATCCAGGTTTGACACCCAAAGCCGCTGCGTTGGAATGGAATTCGCACTGTGATAGTCATTTAAGCGAAAGAACAGTTCGACGACGTCTAAAAGAAGCCAACATTAATACATATGTAGCAAGATCAATTCCATGTATAGCCCGAAGGAACCAAATTAAAAGGTTAGAATTCGCAAACAGATACGTGGACAAGCCCCTATCATTCTGGCAAAGCGTCTTATGGACCGACGAAAGTACTTTCGAGTATCACTCGTCAAAGAAAAAAGTTTTTGTTAGACTAGACCAAAAAACTCGAAAAAAATCGCACCTGTTGTCGAAAAAGTTAGTCATGGAGGTGGCACAGTCATGTTCTGGGGCTGTATAGCATATAAAGGCTTGGGAGACTTGGTTCCCATCGACGGTTCGATGAACCAAAACCAATATTTAAAAATTTTAAATGAACACGCATTTCCTTCTGGCGATAGGTTGATTGGACCGTCATTTATTTTCCAACAGGACAATGCACCTTGCCACAAGAGTAAAATGATTAAGAAATTTTTGACAGAAAATTGCATTGAAACTTTGGATTGGCCACCCCAAAGTCCGGATTTGAATGTGATTGAGAATGTTTGGTCATATATAAAGCGCCAAAGAACCGCAGATCTGACAAGAACCAGGGAAGGAACAATTTCAGAGGTTAAATCTTTGTGGGAGGACATACCAACAAAATTCATTCAAAACTTGATCGATTCAGTACCTAAAAGACTCCGGAAAGTCATTGCCGCTAAAGGAGGATACACGTTTTATTAATATTAAAAATATCTAAAAGTATTATAAGAGTTGGAATAACATATTTTCGTTTAAAGAGTTAAAATACTATATGTCAAAATACTTATGCCATCCCTAAATTTTTAAATTAGTTGCATAGAATGCAAATTTAATTTAAGAAATTATGATTTTATGTTTTTTACTTATTAAATAAATGCTAATTTCATTTTAAAAAAATTGGGAATTTTTAATTTTTTGGAAATCTGAAAAAATTCAAAATGGTAAAATTTCTCATGTGTCAAAATAAATATGCCGACCACTGTATATATATAGATACTTTAAAGTTTCAAAGCTAGTGTTAATTGGTGTAGTCTGTAGAATATATATATATATATATATATATATATATATATATATTCTACAGACTACACCAATTAACACTAGCTTTGAAACTTTAAAGTATCTATATATATATATATATATATATATATATATATATATATATATATATATATATATATATATATATATATATATATATATATATATATATATATATATATATATATATATATATATATATATATATATATATATATATATATATATATATATATATATATATATATATATATATATATATATATATATATATATATATATATATATATTGACAATAGCTTTGAAACTTTAAAGTATATATATATATATATATATATATATATATATATATATATATATATATATATATATAACGAGTGATTTTTTTGCTATTATCTTTTTGGCAACACTAGTTTTGACAGCTCACGCACGTTTTGTATCTTGTGTCACTGTCAAACATCTTCAGTTTGGTCTATAATTTAATCATGAATCGTCTTACAAACGAACAACGCTTGCAAATTATTGAATTTTATTACCAAAATGCGTGCTCTGTTAAGAAAGTTTTTTATCGAAGAATTGTGTTCAGCGACGAGGCTCATTTCTGGTTGAATGGATACGTGAACAAGCAAAACTGCCGTATTTGGAGTGAAGAGCAGCCAGAAGCATTGCAAGAGCTACCAATGCATCCACAAAAAACAACCGTTTGGTGCGGATTATGGGCTGGCGGCATCATTGGGCCGTATTTCTCCAAAGATGATGCGAATCACAACGTTACTGTGAATGGTGAGCGCTACCGTGCGATGATAACAAACTTTTTTCTGCCCAAAATGGAAGAGCTTGACTTGCATGACATGTGGTTTCAACAAGACGGTGCCACATGCCACACAGCACGCGAAACAATGGACCAATTGAGAGGCGAGTTCGGTGAACAGTTTATTTCACGCTTGGGACCAGTCAATTGGCCGCCCAGATCGTGCGATTTAACGCCTCTAGACTATTTTTTGTGGGGCTATGTTAAGGCTAATGTCTATAGCGACAAGCCCACTTCGATTGACGCACTGGAAGCCAACATTGCCAACATTATTCGTGAGATACCGGCCGAAATGTTGGAAAGAGTATGCCAAAATTGGACTAAGCGGATGGACCATTTGAGGCGCAGCCGCGGCCAACATTTGCATGAAATAATCTTCAAACATTAAATTATATCGACCCAACTATCGATCCAAATAAATATTTCATGCATTTTTCTGAATTTTATGTGTTTTTTTTTTTGTTTACTTTCCGATAGTTCTTATAAAATCACCCATTATATATATATATATTTATATATATATATATATATATATATATATATATATATATATATATATATATATATATATATATATATATATATATATATATATATATATATATATATATATATATATATATATATATATATATATATATATATATATATATATATATATATATATATATATATATATATATATATATATATATATATATATATATATATATATATATATATATATATATATATATATATATATATATATATATATATATATATATATATATATATATATATATATATATATATATATATATATATATATATATATATATATATATATATATATATATATATATATACTTTAAAGTTTCAAAGCTAGTGTCAATTGGTGTAGTCTGTAGAATAGACTACACCAATTAACACTGATATTTAAAACAATAAAAATTAAAAGGTGTTCTATCAGTTAATGTAATTTTACTTTGTAATGTAGACAATATGCTGTATCTTGGAAACCGTAGGGGGTAAACTCTTGAAATATTTAAAAATGCTAAAACTAAAAAATTCCAAAATTAAAAAATGTTAAAACGAAAAATTGCCAAAGTGAAAAAAGCGCTTAAAGGAAAAAAGCACCAAAAATTAAAAAAATTACTAAAACGCAAAATATCACCAAAAACTAAAAAGATCGCCAAAAAACTAAAAAAACCGAAAAAAGTCGTCAAAACGAAAAAAGCACTGCAACATAAAAAATCGATAAAACTTAGAATATCATAAAAAAAGAAAAAAAAAAACGAAAAAAGCGCCAAAACCAAAAAAGCGTAAAAACTAAAAAAACTCCCAATAACCAAAAAAAAAATCGCCAAAACGAAAAAAAGTGTCAAAAAAATTGCAAAAAAAAACTAAGATCGCAAAAAAAAAACGAAAAAATCGCCAGAACGAAAAAAGTCATAAACAAAAAATCGTTAAAGCTAAAAAAATCTCCAAAAACCAAAAAAATGTCAAAAACGAAAAAGCGCGAAAGCTGAACAAATCGCCACAGCTGAAATAAATCGCTAAAAATAAAAATATAGTCAAAAAGTGAAAAAACGTTAATAAAACGCCATAATCAAAAAAATCGCCAAAATTAAAAAAAATCGGCAAAAAAACAACAACGAAAAATACATAAAAAATATAAAAACTAAATTAAAAAAAAAAACAAAACGGAAAAACTGCCAAAATGAAAAAAGGGGCAAAAACGAAAAGGGATATATATGTGCATTCGTACGGAACCCTTCGTGTGCGAGCCAAAGTCGCACTTTACTTATTTTTTATAATTTACATTCTAATTTTCAGCTGTAAATTAGAACGCAGAAACCACACATGTATGCAAGTTTTTTCGCGTGCCGTCGCTAATCTCAATATTTGTACGTAATTATTATTTGAACTGAAATAGGTTTAAGTTGGAAGTTATTATTATTCGGCTTAAGTTCAATAATTTAATTAATGTAAATGCAAATTATTTTCAAGAGTGGAATATTAGAATATCTAATCAGACTAGCAGAAGGGATTAGTACTACTAATTTCGACAGCCGCTACACTGTCATGATCAGCGTCCTTTGTTCAGTTTTACCACGTTTGATCGTGTATACTAGTATTAATGAAATATCAGCTATTTAACCAAATTTTATGACGAAATGGAATATGAGTATCTCTGTATTAGTTTTTTTATTAATGTGGTAAGCACAAAATTTCACCTTCTGATTATTTATTCCAATTTTCCAACTCTTATTTTATTTTTGGATCTGATTGTCCAATAACATCTTAACTTTAGCTTTTGGCAAGTTGTAATAATGTATATTAAAGTTTTGACTAAACTTAAACTGATTTTATATAACTATCAGATTGTTAAAACAGAAATATATAATTCTCGTATTTAAGACTTGAGTATTGCAACAAACGTAGACAGATAAGGTGATGAAATACATAAAATACACATGAACATTGATGAGTGGGTGAGTGTGGTAATAATAATATATGATAATAAAAATCACTTTATATAAAACACATTTTGCATAATACTAAAAATCTGTGATTTTGTCCCTACACATGGAATTTTCTAGAAAATTCCCTACTAAAGGGAAAATTTCTTAATCTGACATCACTTAGTTCAACATTTTGTAATAAATTAAAAACAGCACACTAAATTTTCCTTTAATCTAGTAAAAAACGTCGAAGTTGAAAGCGAAAATCGCAAAACACGATAGGGGCCATTAACTGCCTGCACCCGAATTCGAACATTAATATTGGCTAAAATTCAGGCATTTTCATTTATTTATTTTTTACTAAATAAAGAAAATAGGTTGTTACTGTTTGTCAACCACTTGGTTTTCGTTTTGAGCGACCCATAACGCTAGACATGGTGGGATAGGCTGTAAGCCTTGGCTGATTCAACCATTAAAACATTCAGTTTTCTGATAAATAACACTTACATTGACAATAACTTCGATTAAACTATTAAAGTTTTCGGTCCCAATTTTAGCTGCAAGTTGTACACAATACGCTGGTGCTTTTAACTGGGATCCAATTACTTCCCACCTTTGTGAGCAAACACTTTCGACGCCAGGGAACATTATTACAGGAACTTGATCCGAATCGCTATTGTTAAGGGGAAGTAAGATTTCAGTGTTTATTGATTTATAAGTTACATTTAAATATAAAATATCTAAGAAATTAGTGATGTAACTTTCATTATTATCATTTTCACACGCAACACTCTTTTTCTTATGTAGTTCCGACAGTTCCTTCAAGCGATCAATTGTAAGATCACGCAATTCAGCTGGCGTTAAGATAATGTCGAAATTTCTCTCGAGCGTTTGCTTGATCTCTACTCCCATTAGAGAATCCATACCAAATTCGGACAAATTAGAATGAACTGGTACCGATTTAAGCTGTGTTAACGACAATGCGTTCATCACATATTGAAAAGCTGTTTGACTTTCTGCCAATATTTTTTTTTCGGCCACAACCATACTACAAATAATTGGATCTGGAGATGTTAACAGAATATCTAATACTTCAAGACATGAGCTAATGCGTTGCTGTAGAGTACCACCAATGCTAACATCAATTTTTCCCTCAACCATAGCAGCTGCCAGACCTACTTCTCCGACTGCACCCCATTGAATAGCTTTTGCTGGGAATCCTAACTTTACACGTTCTTCAACGATACGCTCCATTATTGAGTTCGCCATACCGTAATTAGTCTGGCCAGCATTGCCTCTCCCACATGCAACACTAGAGAATATGACAAAACAATGCAGTTTAGGACAAAGCTTTCGAGACAAATTGTCTAAATATTTAGTTGCTAGAGACTTGGGAGCCAAAGACTTCTGGAAACTTTCAGCTGTTTGATTCGAGAATACGCCATCCTTCAGCAAAACCGCTAAATTAAAAATACCTCCAATGTTACCGAGTTTCATGGATTCATTCAAAAGTTCCAAACAACCATTTTCTGTTGTTATATCTGAAGTACTTATCCGTATTTGACAGTTGTAACTACTCCATATTCTGTAAATAGTAAAATAAGAAATAATTATAAGTGTATAATGGAACATAAATAGAGTTTCTTTATCATACGAGATTCTAAGTTTTTGATATTCATCGGATATGCCACGACTAGAATTTAATACAATCTTTCGTGCTCCTCGCAACACCATCCAATCAACAAGTTCCAATCCAAATCCACCTAGACCTCCTGGTATAACGTACACCAGTTCTTTGCTGAAATATACTTTTGCAGTTGCAGAAACGGGATGAGTAGCTGTTGATCTTGCATCTGGTCGAATTTCAATTAAAACTTTGCCTATATGCTTGGCAGTCATGAGGTAACGGAATGCATGTTCCATTTCGGTCGGTTTGAAAATAGTAGATGGCAAGGGTTGAACTATACCGTTTTCTATATCTTCCGCAATGTGTGTTTTAATTTTCTACATGAAGCATAAATATTTATGGTTTCTATTGCATACAGTAGTTTTATTTCTTACATCTATTAAATGTGGTGAATATTGTATAAGTTTATCTGCTAATACGGCATAAAAACGTTGACCTTGGAAAAATACGCCCAGACCAATTGAGCTATCGTTGGCCATATCGAATTTTCCAATCTCCAAAAAGTTTCCATTTGGTGCTAAACAGCGAAGCGAGGCCTTCAGTTTTTCTTCGGACAACGAGTTTAAGATAAAGTCAACACCTCTTCCATTTGTTCGGACTCTAATCATTTCTTCAAAGGAACAGTCACGGGAATTTCCAATATTCTCTTCTGCAAAGAATTAAAATAGAAATATATTTACTTGCATATACTCCTATAAGTTAACACGGTCACCTCATAAGTTGTCATACTTTGAGGCGAATACCATTAATTGCAGGTTCTAAGTTGCATTAACATTTTTGTATTTAATTTTTATCTTGTTTATTTGTAGAACCTCAGTGCCGCATTATGCACGTTACGGACAAGCAGAAAAAAGACGCAACGATGCATCCTGGGGTTCAACCAGGGTGAAACAAGAAAGAGTCAACCATCTCCTCCAGTCAAGCCCCCCATTAGATCCGGTGCAAAACAAATACCAGGACACAGCAGGATTCGAAGTTTCCGAAATTGATGACGAAACCGAACAAAAAGAAATTAATTTTTAACACGCTTTTATTAGCTTCACCTGTATGTATGTAGGTTCGGATGACAATAGAATCTGATGGATATAAAAGAGGGCTGTGCCACGCCCAAACTAAGAATATATTTTATACCTTGAAAGCTAAAGCAGTCACAGTATTCATATTTCGTATGTAATATTTTTGGAGCAAGCTGAGAAACATGTAAAATTTGTAGGATAGGAGCGCGGTACGGAATTCACAAAGCAAATACGTTCGAAATAATCATATTAATAAACAATTAGCTACTGGCTTGAGCTTTTCATGTTCATATATATTTAAGTACAAAATCAAACCAAAAAAGTTTGTCTTGAGTAGAACAAAAATCAGAAAAATGGGAAAGAAGTAAAATAAACCGACGGCAACGCTAGGAAATGCACTTTAATATCAGCTTGAGAGTGATTTGATTGGTAGCACTGTATATTTTGTAAAGCGGAAACTTTGAACAATATGTAAAGAATGTTATATTATTATATATGACAGACATCCTTTAGTCATAAAGCAAAATTAAAGCGCTCGAAGCGGGTGGGCACATATAGTATACAATAAATATTTCATCTAATGAGTTTTTAATTACACAAAGTAAGTACACATAAAAGGAAAATCAATCCAACGATACTTAAATTAATCCCAAGCGGTGTCAAAAGTACGGTAATTCCAGATTTTTGAAATCAAGTACAGAAAGATTGATTCAATTACGGAATTTTCAAGTAAAAAACACTTAATTTCAGCCTGATTCGGCTTTATTCATGTAAAAAATTTCTTATTTTAAGTGCGACAATGTTTATAAACTTTATACACAATCGTACTCGTACTGTGTTGGTATTTCTTTGCTTTAATGATATACACAATTCACAGATGTGCTCTTGTTGTTGTTGTTGTTATTTTCATTTCTCGGGCATTCCGGCAAGTAGCGACTAACGCCGTATTACATGCTTGATTCAAGCCCGCTGCATACCTGAATCAATCCCCAGCATATTTGAATCAATCCTACTGCGTACTTTAATCAATCACGCCGCATACTTTAATCAACCCCGTCGCGTACTTTAAACAATCCCGTCGCGTACTTGAATCAAGCTCGAAACAGGCTTATTTTTCTTTATTTAATCCTAGAACAAACTTGAAAATTTATGTATTTAATACTTAGCTAAATTTAATACTTTTACTTATTTGTTTTAATTTAAAATTTATTTTTGTTCATTCCTGGTATTGAACTTAACTCATCTTGTTTGTAAGCCAACGCCTCAGACAACTCAGCTAAATCAGTACATGAAAGCACGACACCTAAAATCCACTATACACCAGCAGCATGTAATACGATGTTTGCCGGTTATTTGTCGGCACTGCACGAAAAAACAAAATTACCAGCAAAAAATAAGATCAAGACCACAACAGTGAATTGTGGTTATCAACAAGCAAAGAAATACCAACACACTACGACTTTATATAAAGTTTATATAAATAATCGTACTTAAAATAAGAATTTTTGTCTCCTTTTCGGCTTGATTTAAGTACATTTTAGTGTTATTCGTACTTACGACTCATACTCAAAGTAAGTAGAAAACACTTGAATTTATAACGGCGCTTTTCTTTTTGTGTAAGTATTATTAAACGAATATATTAGATATATGCAAACTGTTATTAAGTATAATGTATTAACTAATAAATAATACAAATTATTTCTTATAAATGATATTTCAATGATTTAATAACTTTATACAAGGTATTATTCACTGAGATTCACGGTTGACCTTGCATTACAGTGAGTTTGGTTGAGCGTTGCGGGTTCCCTGCCCTCTATCTCAGAAACGGTGGGGCGCATGAAAAAGTGTTTTACACAAAACTTGTAGTAAAATTTAAGCTCTACAATTTTTATTATAAATGTTAACATCTTAGAAGCTATAGAATCCGAGATACCCGCTAAAATCTGATTTTTGTGACCTTTGACCTTGAATAACTTACGGCGTAGACACGAGATTTTACGAGACTTTTGAGACAACTTTTACAACACCAAAATGAAGGTGTGTACGAATTTACAGCTTATTATCTCTAATTCCGCAGTGAAACCCTTATTTGACTGGGTGAAACGTCTTTATTTCCCTTTAAAAACACACAAAAAGTAACTTATGAAAAACAGTCTTCTATTCAACAGGTAGGTAAGCCAATCTTGAGAGCAGCTCTTATTCAAATAAATTGTAGTTCAAACATAAGATATGCTAAAAGTCGATGATTCTGATATCGCATTGAGACTATAAATTCAGGAAATAAATTATAGTTAAAAAACTAAAAAACGCGCTTTAATAGCAAACGGAGCTAAAAATTAGAAAATAATTTTTAGGTATAAAGAGTTTGTGTTACATCAATCACAACAATCAATTATTTCTTAATTAATTTAGAATAAGATTAAATTTAACCTATGTATTAACAAAATAATTAACTTATTGTAAAAAAGCGTGGGGTGCGATTTTGCAACATTTAAGATCAAAAATTATTTTCTAATTTATAGTTCCGTTTGCTATTAAAGCGTGTTTTTTAGTTTTTTTAACTATAATTTATTTAGGCATAACTCCCTTCATTCGTAGAAAGAATGGTAGAAGGAAAAACAATAAGGTCGCTGATAGACACAGGAGCCACTAAAAACTATATAAGGCCTCTAAGCGGCTTAAATCATATAACTTCAGTAATAAACCCCTTTTTAGTTAAATCCATACATGGATTTAATAGTGTAGCAGAGAAATGTACCATAAACCTTTTAGGCACAAGTAGTTATTTTTTATACTTCCGTCATTGTCAACCTTTGATGGTATAGTTGGCCTTGATTTGCTAACACAGACAGGTGCCAAATTAGATTTTAATCGCAAGGAAATCCGAACCAATAACGGGGCGGAGAAACTTAAATTTTGGAGTGTGATAATGTGAATTTCACACAAATTGAAAATTTCGGAGGGCAATGAACAACTTATTGGGAGTTTTTGCAAACCTTAATGAATCGTTGCCTTACAACACGAATATTGTCGCCACTATTCGCACTAGTAGTGACGACCCAATATATTCCACCCTTTACCCGTACCCAGTGGGTGTTGCCGACTTCGTAAATAATGAAATACGGCAGAATGGCATTATAAGACCTTCTCGGTCTCCGTATAATAAGTACATTTGGGTCGTCGATGAGAAGGATAAGGACGAGCAGGGCAATATAAAAAAAAATTGGTGATCGAATTTAGGAAACTAACTAACTAGCCGACAAATATCCGATCCCAGAGATTACAGTTATACTATCAAGCCTGGGAAAAGCAACATATTTGACAATCGTGGACTTAAAGTTGGGGTTTCACCAGATGTTGCTCGCAGAGCGAGCTATATATATATATATATATATATATATATATATATATATATATATATATATATATATATATATATATATATATATATATATATATATATATATATATATATATATATATATATATATATATATATATATATATATATATATATATATATATATATATATATATATATATATATATATATATATATATATATATATATATATATATATATATATATATATATATATATATATATATATATATATATATATATATATATATATATATATATATATATATATATATATATATATATATATATATATATATATATTTTTTTTTATTTTTTTTTTTGCGTGCCTCATTTAAAATAACATTTAAAATAACATTAAAACTTCAGTCTTAAGACTTAACGCAACAGAACAATAAATAATTAATTCAGCTCCTGAAGAAAAATTGTTTTCTTTCTCCGAAGAGAATATATATATATATATATATATATATATATATATATATATATATATATATATATATATATATATATATATATATATATATATATATATATCTATATATATATATATATATATATATCTATATATATATATATATATATATATATATATATATATATATATATATATATATATATATATATATATATATATATATATATATATATATATATATATATATATATATATATATATATATATATATATATATATATATATATATATATATATATATATATATATATATATATATATATATATATATATATATATATATATGTATATATATATATATATATATATATATATATATATATATATATATATATATAATATATATATATATATATATATATATATATATATATATATATATATATATATATATATATATATATATATATATATATATAAATGAGGCACGCAAAAATAAAATGTAGTTTGAATACTTATTTTTGCTACCGTACACTTTACCAGCCGTTAATAGTAGTTTGGTGAGTGATTTGGATCTAACTAGCGCGATAGGGAAAGGGCTGCCTTTTCCATAGGAAATGACCAATATGAGTCTTGTAGGCTTCCCTTCGGCCTGAAGAATATGCCCAGTATTTTTCAACGTACCATTGATGATGAATTAGGAGAGCAAATAGAGAGGTCGTGCTACATTTACGTCGAAGATGTTATTATTTTCTCAAAAAATAAGGCACATTAGGTGGGTCCTGGAAAAACTTTACGAGGCCAACATGAGAGTTTCTCGGGAGAAGTCAAATTTTTTAAAGGAATGTGTTAAATATCTCGATTCGTTGTCTGGAGGTGGAATCAGAACAAGTCCTGATAAGGCGGATGTGATCCGAAACTATAAGCAGCCATCTACACTATTTAATGTCAGATCGTTCTTGGATTGGCGAGTTACTATAAATGGCTTATTAAGGATTTTCCCTCAATAGCTAAATCTCTGACAGATATCATAAAAAAGGGGAAAATGGTAGGGTTAGTGTAACCCAGTCGAAAAGATAAAAATCAATTTTAAAGAAAATCAGGTACTGGTATTCGAAAAAATAAAGGAGATATTGTTCATCAGAAGATGCCATGCTGCTTTACCCGGATTTAAAAAAACCATTGGATTTAACAACGAATGCCACAGCTTTGGGTTTGGGAGCTGTTTTATGACAAGGCGGAAGGCCAATTACAATGATTTCTAGAACCTTAAAGATAGAGAACTGAATTCCGTAGCTAATGAACGAGAATTGTTGGCTATTGTGTAGGCACTTCAAAGGCTCAGAAACTACCTTGCGGAAAATTCGGTTCCAAATGATCCAAAAGTACTCGTCCTATGACTTGAGAAAATGAGACTGGTACCAAAAATAAGGAGTAGTGAATGATGAAAAAAGTCATATTGTGTAAATAGTCACATATTAACCATTTTCAGTCAATTTAGTTGGTACTCCGACTAGTATTGTAGTAAACGGCACTGAACAAATTCGATGCACCTATCACATAGTATCTACATAATATTAATTGTCTCCCTTCAATGAGACTGCCATGCCTCTCAGGAACTTGTTCCGTAACTATATTCAGATATTAACTCCAGCTTAACTGGTATTTATAACATTGAAATCTAAGCTCCCCTGTGATCGAGTGGGTAGTGTACTAGCCTATCATGCCAAAGGTGGTCGGTTCGAATCCTATCAAAGATATAAAAATAAAAATAAAATACAACTTCTACTTGGATTTGTAACAATAAAAAAATAAATTAATCGATAACTACAGCTGAATTTTTGAATAATGTTTATATATAATCTATATTATTCTACACCGATTAGGACTCCATAAGATAGTTCAGAGACAGGTTGCAAGGTGCATACAACGTATCAATTAGCCCCATCCTAGGCCGCTGGTCCGCTTCATAGGAAGTGTTAGAACTCGGACTGGTCCCTACCACCTAGGGACCGGTCACGTGACTTGTTTTGTATCAGTTCCATTTACCGTAGGGTATCTATATGGGGTACGTAACCTAAATATTTATACGGAACATCGCCCACTCAACTTTGCTGTATCGGACAGAAATCCAAATGCTAAAATAAGACGATGGAAATTATGTCGCGGACGCCCTTTCGCGTCAGAATATTCATGTCTTGGATGACATGATGTTGCTACTGTCCATAGCAAAGATTCTTTGACATGTGTGATTGAATCAACCGACAAGCCCCTTAATGGTTACAGAAATCAAATTATTTTGGAGCAAGCAAATTTTCCCCACAGACGGGATTTCATACTATTTTTCTGAAAAAATGCGACATATAATTGATTTTGCCAATTAGAATGCCCTCATAGAATGCCCCGCAATTTGTGAATGCAGTAAATTCCGATTTGCAAACATTGCACATTTGGACAATCTAGATGGAGAAAATTATTTTTTACTAGACTTGTGCGGCTCCTGAACGAACTAATTCAATTGAATCATTCATTCAATTCAGCGAAGTGAAAGGCTCACTCTACTGAGCATTTTTAGCTCAGTGAAAGACATAAGGCGAATTTAAGGTGAATAATGTTTCATCTTCCTTTCTTTCTTGTGTCTGCTGTTTCATAGTTCACGGCGAACTAAAAATAGTGGCGCCATTGCCGAATTTGCCTTGAAAACATCCAGTACAAAAAGAACTACCGAAAAATTTCTTAGACTACAACCTAATACATGGAAAACCTAATTCACACACTTTTTGAATAAAATATCTTTTTTAGCACAATGGAAACTTTTTTGCACCCATTTCTAAAGTCCATTCTTTTATTTATATAATATTTATTTACTTTCTTTCACAATTTCTTAAACTTTTGAATCACTTCTTGTCATTCTTATTATTTATAATTTTATCAAAACAAACAAGCAAATTTTGACTTCCAACTAAATATTATAAATACACAAAAAAGTCAGCAGGTGCGCACAAGACATATTGTTTGTGGCTTTGCTGTCAATTTTACTTGTTATGAATTCGCCTTGATGAAATGTTTCTTTAGGAATTTGCCTTGTAAGCAAGTGAGCTACTGAGCTAACTAAGTGAAATAGTTCAGTAAAGTGAGCTGAGCGGAAAAGAGCGCTCACTCAAAAGAGCTGATAAGCACAACTCAATTTTTTACGTTTTTGGTAATTAAAAGGATTAATTGTAAATAAAAGACATAATTTACATATCGTCATATAAAATGCAAAAGGGCTTAGCATAATGAATCAAAATTTAAGAGAAACAAGAAACTTAATAAAATGCAAACTATTGTGATTACAAAAACTTTTTTCCAGGACAGTATCATTAATTTAGACTTTATTAATTATACCCAGAAAAATCGTTTTATAATCACAATAGTCTGCATTTTATCAGTAGAGCCATTTACATTTAAACACGAATATTTTCAAACCGCGCAAACATTCGCATGGCTTTTTCTTAATTTGCTTTTTGCCAAATGCAATTTTATAGCTGTATAATGCTGCATATCTATTTATAATTAATATTTTTTTTTAATTCAGTGTTTTTCTCAAACTAAAAAAATGTATGAACTTTTCCTTAAATAGCACTAAGCATATTTTGCAATAAATAGCAATGTTACCTATGATATTAGTCAACCAGTAGGTCGTCTACTGAATGTAAAAAGAATTATAAAAGAAGACGATAGCAGTAAAAAAGTTATACGCTTTTAAAAGTTGGTAGCTTTCAGAACGTGTTTTTCTCATTTTTAGTTAACTGCAAGCTGTTTAGGTTGAAAGTACCATTATATTGTTAGTGTTGACAAGTTACACAAAATTTTTATATACATATTCTTATTTGATGAGAAGTTGTCTTTCACATCTGATTTAAATTTTTGCTAAAATTTCAGATGAAAAAATTGATTTTTGTCCACCTAGATTGTCGAAATATCACACTGTGCATTGACTGCAATCCAAGATGAATTGATAAAATCTTTCCCGTCAAAAAATTCTGCTACTGCAAGAACGTAGTATTAGATGTTGTTGATTTGAATGACCAAAAAGAAATCGTCGTTACTGAACATAATCGGGCTCCTAGAGCTACCCAAGAGAATGGTAAACAAATTCTTAGACATTACCACTTCACAAACATGACGAAACTGGTAAATGAAGCAGTAACAAATTGCAAGATTTGCTCCAAGGAAAATATTATAGACACCCACAGAAGCAGGAAATGAGTACAACATATGCTACATATAGATATATTTTTTCTACCAATCGGAAATATTTTCTTACATGCATTGACAAGGTATCGAATTTTTCCGTTATTCAACCAGTTTTCTCGCGCACAATTGTTGATTTAAGATTTTGTAAATACAAACGCTTTTGCGTTTTGAAATTCGTATGAAAACATTTTTTTAAACCTATTTGCGTTACTTTTCACACAAATTTGAAACGTTTAGAAACGGAATTTTTTACAAAATCTGCCTATTAAAGTCAGCAATTTTGCAGCTCATGAACTATTTTCCAAATACAAAGAGTATTTATTGTGATAATAAACCATCATTAAAATCTGAGACTATTGTATCGCTGTTAAGATATGAATTTGGAGTGAGATCTCAAAAAATTCGGACAACAGTGACTAATTGATTCGGAAAACGAGCAGATAAGGATAAATACGAACAAATAACAGGAAAAAATAAATAATACATTTCGCAGATGATAGCAATGTTGCTGACTGTGAAATAAAGTAATTGCAGTCCGACACTGCAGCGTAGCACTCACATCAACATTTTGTAAAGAATCAGCTGTAACTCGAAACTCATTTATTTAACAAACAATCATATTTAAAATACCAATTTCAATGCAACTAATTAAAAAAAATTAATATCTCTTGTAATAGATATTGTTTTATTTTAAAAATAATTTAGACATTTTAGTAAATCTTTGCACGAGTTAGGCATGTTATTTTCCCTGTCGAATCTTGAAATTTTTTAATAATGAGTAGAAGTGAATCAGAAGACGAAATCAATCAGGTATTAGAGAACATAAGAAAGATAGATATTACCAATAGAAATCATAATCTTCAATTAGGTGAAGGTAATTGGTGGGAGGATAAAATGGCGATAAACGCTGAACAATTAAAGATTTTAATAGACACAGCAATAAATGCTCTCCTTCAAGTACAAAAGCAGACATTCGATATACAAATCGATGATCTGAGTAAGAAATTAAACGAGGTTGTGGTGACTTTACCCGAAGTCTTGGTGCAGCGAGGCAATTTCAAGAATCTTTAGACATCGTAAAGTCTCTGCCAGATTTCGAGGGAAACAGTAGACTTATGTCTCCTGGAGACAACCGGCACATACCGCTTATAAAGTTTTTGAAAAGTACGAAGGTACAGAATATGGAACACAATACTCACTTTTGACAGGTAAAAAAGGCTGTTCTCATGTGTTATGCAGTTTTACATGCAAAATGTTGTTGTTACTAAGATTGTATGAAAGAGATAGTTAAATTAGAAACACGTTAGAAAATAAGATTTGCTCTCTCTTTCATACAATCTTCGTAATGTTATTGTATAGTGACGGGTCTAGTTAGTTGTCTATGACGAAAGTACTTCCAGACACTACCTAACTGTCGCAATAATAAGGAACAAATTAAAAGGATCAGCTGATATGATACTGGCACTGATTTTTAAGGCCATCATTGATCGGCTAGACTTTACTTACTCGGACAAGCGACCCATATATCTAATAGAGCAAGAACTCTCTACTCTTCGACAGGGAAGCTTAACGCTAACCGAATTTCATGATGAAGTAGAGAAAAAATTACCTCTATTAACAAACAAAGCAGTGATGACTTATGATATCAATACCGCGCCGATGCACTTCGCGTATTTATATCCGGTGGCAAAAGAGTTTAAGTGACGTTACCTATTTGCAGCAAATTACGCTAGGAGTTTGGACGATAAAGAGAAGCAGAGATTGAGGACACAGCCAGGAAAAACCCTAATAGCTTTAAACGGAAAGGTTTCGATAAAGAACGCCAATACGAACAGATGTCAGCAGAAGCTATGGATGTTGACAAATCATCTCAATTTAGGCAGCCTGCCGGACTCCAATTTAATAATAGGGTCTGGCTAGGAGCTGCCAGACTCAATCGATAACCGACTTCAGAAAAAAGGAGAAGGCTATGTATCAATTCTATTGTATTTTTTCTCCTCAGAGCTCCGCCAATTATAATACGATTTGGAAAATGATTTTCTTTATTTGGATTGAACTACTTCCAGATTAGTCCTGTCCATCAGGCGCCTTTCCGTCTTCTGTTTTGAATTCGATATTTTTTAAAGATAAAATCACTTTTAAAATTTTATTGGCTTACTACTTTGTTTCCATATATATTTTGATTTAATCTCTGTTCGTATAATATAATAAGCTGCATAAAATTGTTAGCAGAGTAGAAATGAATTCTTAGCTTGACAAATAGCTTTTTGGCTTGAATCTTGACAAGACTTAAAACAGCTTGACAATCAAACACGTCTGGCAAGCCTTGGTCCGGCAAATAATAGTCGAGGACGTCAATACTCTAATCAGGCCCCAGTGCCTCATTATCTACGTTACGGACAAGCAGAAAAAGATGCAACAATGCATTCTAGGGTGAAACAACAAAGGGTGAAACATCTCCTTCAGTCAAGCCCCTCATTAGATCCGGCGAAAAACAAATACCAGGAGACAGCAGGAGTCGAAGTTTCCGAAATTGATGACGAAACCGTATAAATTGAAATTAGTTTTTTAGGCATAATTCCTTGCTCCCATTCGTAGAAAGGATGGTAGCAGGGAAAATAATGTTTCTGATAGACACAAGAGCCTTTACAAACTATATAAAGCCTCTAAGCGGCTTAAAGCATGTAACTTCAGTAATAAACCCTTTTTAGTTAAATCCATACATGGATTTAATAGTGTAACAGGGAAATGTATTATAAACCTTTTCGTCAAACAATATTATTTTTTTATACTTCCGTCATTGTCCCTGATTTGCCAACGCAGACAGGTGCCAAATTAGATTTTAGTCGCAAAGAAATCCGAACCAATAACGGTGCGGAGAAACTTTCATTTTGGAGTGTGATAATGTGAATTTCACATAGATTGAAGATATTGAAGTACCACTCGTGGTACTAGAAAATTTTCGGCGGGCAATGAAAAACTTATTGGGAGTTTTTGCAAACCCAAATGAATCGTTGCCTTACAACACGAATATTCTCGCCACTATTCGCACTAGTAGTGATGACCCAAGCTATTCGAGACTATACCCATATCCTATGGGTATTGCCGACTTCCTGAATAATGAAATACAGGATCTATTGAAAAATGGCTTTCGGCAAAACTAATGGAACGTTCACACTTGGCAAATATTTTCCCAAAAAAACGTAACCACTACTTTTGCTAAGGGTAAGTGTGATTTAACTTGCTTTTATATCACAAAATAAAGTTGATTATGCTGCAAAAACTATTTTTTAGTTATTTTTAATAAATGCGAACCCATGTTTAAAAAAATATTGAAATTAAAGGAAATACAATCTTTAATAGGCAATTCACACTAGCGTGTTTATGGCAATTTTAAGTGTTTACGAGCAAAACACGTTAATTTTTAGATGTTTTCCCATATACTCAATTGTCAAAAAATTTACGTGTTTCAAAATTAAACTCATTCAAAAACCAGTAAAAGGCGGGGTTCCAAGTACTTCTTGATGTATGTTTAGTCGATTTTTTTATTTTAGTGCTTATTGAACACGGTTTGTAATGGCGGCAAAATATGTAAACAAAATCGAATTTCAAAAAGGTTGTAGCATTTCTATAACAACAAGCAGCGTATTCTGAAAATTATGATTTGTGTTGGCTTAAAAGCATTAAAAACCTCGTTTTTGGTTCAAGTTTTCAATTCAAATGGAAAAATGTACATACACATGTAAAATTCTAATTAATAACTTTGCAAAATTATTAATATTAAGGACACGAAAAAAATTTTTAGCTGCCGGTTTGCTACCAACTTTTATGAATTCGTCATGCTGTAAACAGAAACTTTATATAATTGTAGTCTGAACAACTTTGTTTAGTTTCTTAAAATATTTGCCGAAACACGTTAAACTATAGCAGTGTGAATATAGTATAATTTTGAAACAGATACATATTTTCAGAATTGATTATATGGGAAAACATCTAAAAGCTAACTTGTTTAGCTCGTGAACACTTAAAATGCCAAGAACACGGTAGAGTGAATTGCCTATTACCTAAGCAACAGCTGCTTTAAATGCTGACTCTGATGTCTGGCAAAATGTGGAACGGTAGAAAAATACTATGTTAAAAAAATATTTGCCAGTGGGCAAAAAATTTCATGTTTCTGCTGTGCCAAATGATATATTTTTGGACAATATAAAATTTTGACGTTTGTAAAAACTTTAATGTTCCAGCTGTGTAAAATGGTACATATTTTTGACAATATAAAATTTTGCGGCGGTGAAGGAAAAAAATTTACTACAAGCCGCCGCCGGCTACCAACAAATTTTAAAAATAATACTTTTATACATATAAAACAAAATTCTCTGCTGTAGCGAAAAATTGTATAATGTGATGTACAATTTTTCGCAAATTAAAATAAACAATGCATTTTTCACAGTCCAACTACATTTAAGAGCCGCAAAAATCGATGTATTGGGCGAATTTCCAAAAAACGACGGCGGTTACGATACCATGCTTCGAATTTCTGCCTGTCAAAAATTTGTCTCTTGTGTCAAAATTTCTACCTCAGAAGTGTCAAAAATTTACTTACAATAGTACTTTGCTACCGTTTGGCACACACCCTAAAGTCAAAATTTATTTTTTACGTCAAATGTGGTTCCAATTTTATATTATTGTATCAAGGTTTTAACATAAACTGTTTTAACATAAACATTATCCCATTATGAGTGAAATGTAATTGAAAAAAATTTTAACTTGACTTTTTACGTAAAAACATAGTTATCCCAAAGATAGACCGATATACATAGCGGTACTCAAGCGTGTATGTCTTCAGCTTCATATTAAACAGCCACTCAGTTTAAAAGAACATTTTTCCTGACGTCGCACAGTGGCACATTTTGTGAGTTGGCGGTCAAAATTCTATAACTTTTGACTGGGTTGAAATTTTTTAATGGATTTTTTTTTTGTTGGATAGAAGACATCTTAAGCTTCAATTTAAAGTATTAACTTTAAAATCGGGCCTTATTAAAGTGCACTTATATATGATTGAAAAATTACTTTTAAAAATATAGGTATTATCGGCCTTAAAAAAAATAAATTTGTGAATGTAGTGATTTAACATTGCATTTTATAAATAGTAACGTTAACTTAACTAAAAAATTACATACTTAATCAAGCCGTCCACCCGGGTCCATTTTATTTTGACCTTTTACCCTCTTCTCCAATAGACCACTTAGAATACGGGTTTGAAGCTCATAATTGTTTTAAATATATTAATATTGATATAATATTTAGCAAAACTAATTTTATTTTAGTCGTTGATATCCCTGTAAAATTTTAGGGCAATCGGTCCACATTTACTCATAGGGCTCGTGTAAGTCAAATTTCGTAAAATAGCCTTCGTGATCATAATTCACTAACAAATGTAAGTTCGACAGTTTTAAATGTTATTATTATATGAACAATTTAAATATATTTTAAACGCGAATCCATAACAGATATGTAGGAGATCCATATCCGAAAAAAGTTTTACCATAAATTCTAAGAAAATCTTTTTATTCCAAATAAAATAAAGTTTCTTTTATAAATTTTCAATATTTATTGTGCTTTTTTGCTCTAATTTTTATGTTAATTTGCATAGAATACATTTTTCATTTAATTGTCTTAGTGAAAATTTCATCTAAGTATGCCTCCTGTTCATCTTCAAGGAGCTGTTTGGCGTCTTTGTCCAATTCCATGGGGGTGGAATTCCATTTCTGTCGAATGCTGGAGATATATGGATCAGAAGTGCACAGTAAAATATTAAAGAGGTCTTCATTGGTACTATATCTAGATATCTTTCTTGTGTTGTGCTCGCGAAAATATCTATAATCTTTGTTCCTTTTTTCTTGCGCTTCTTCAGAAAGATCTCCAATCGGCAGCATATTGTGTTGAATAATGTTTTCTCCATGATATAGTATTTTATGGACTGTCGATGGCATATTCCTCCAATCATATTTTTCGTTGTATAGTTTCGCTGTTTCATTAGCATACTGACCAAATTTTCTTGCATTTACCTTTTTATTGCATGATATTACTTGCAGTATGATTTTGTAGCGTTTTATTAATTCAAAATCTACTCCTGTAATAGATGCAGCAGTTCCTGGATCAGAAAAAAATTTTCTTGCTGTGTTGCCATCATTTGTGTTTCCTTCTCCTTGCTTTGGCTGATCGATCAGTAAACCCAATTCTAAATATTTTTCTTGTACGTGTTTCTTTTTTGCCTCTCTTTTTGCTTTATTTTCGTCACTATTTCGTACTGTTCCTTTAAAATCTAAATCATAGCTTAGCTTTAATATATGTTCCATAAATCGAATTTTATTATGTATTGGGGACAAGCCAAACTCATAGGCTTCTTGGAAAGTATTGTCTTCTGTTGGAAGTTGACTTAATTGGCTTGCAGTTTTTTTGCAAATAACACAGCTCGAAGATGATTTTGTTTCAGTTATGGCCTGTGCAACTTTTCCATCAATCATTGTAAGTAACATTTGATAATTTATTTGAATCTCTTGATCGTCAAGTAACAACGTTATCGGTTGAAGTTTATCTATTTGTTGTTTAAGTTTAGATACTTCTTCTAATATTACATCCTTCGTTTCCTTCTTAAAAGTAAATTTAATTGGTCTACAATATTTTGTTGAGGAAGGTATTTCGTTTTTCCATATGTCAATATAGGTTTCTTTGCTAGTAGATGGCTCCAAATTAATGTTATTTGTTTTTAGTCTTAACGGAACGAAAGATATCATAAATAAGTCAGAATCTGATATTTTTTCTGCATTATACTGCTTATATCGCTTTTGTCCAGAAGATCCATCGCATCCCCATTTAGAAATTAATGTTAGGCTATAGTTACCAAGCTTTTTAATGTTATCTGCGTCCAATGTATTCAACAATCTTTCCGCAGTATGATTTAATATGTCTTGCAATACCACCTCTGCTGAACTTTCTGTAATGTTTATAGAATTTTGTGGTTGTAAACAATCTTTTTTAATTAAAACCAAATCTCTATATTCTGGATAAATGGAGCAATGTTTTCCAACTGCCCGCTTTCGCAATTCCATATACTGATATTTTGTTAGCTTTAAGTCCAGAAATATTGAAAATGCTTCTTCAGATGTAAATTTTTTATCATCGGTTGGTGTTGGAATGCTCTTTAAAATCCTTTTTACACGCTTGGGGCTCGCTTTCATTACATTTTCTATTATATCAATTTTTTTAGTTTTATTTTTTGTTGGCCCTAGTTGATGGAAAAACGTATCTTTAATTATTTCTTGAGAAAAATCTTCATTAATGCTTTGCAGCTTTCGTCTTCGGGACCTTTCACTACACTCCTCAACTGGTCTGGCAGGTCGGCCCACATTTGCTGGTTTTAGTTGGCTTTCAAATACAAGTTCGCTTGTAAGCCATTGTTTATTGCAGTTAAACATTTTTTCCTTATTTCTACAACATTCATTATACCGTTTATTTAATCGCGTTAAAAAATTATTAATTTTTTTTAAATGGTCGCACAACTCAAAATAAGGGTCTTTTAAAATGTGTAATATAATATCGTTTTTGTTTTTTTGTTCAAAATAAATTTTAGCAAGATCGTTATAACTGAACTTAGCCATCGTTTTGACAATACTGATCGTCTTTATTAATTTTGTCTGTTTTTATACACATCAAGTTTTCTTGAAACAGGTATGTGTTTAAACGAGAGAGAGGAAAGAAGAAAGCAGAGGAGTACAGACATGCTTGTACCGACAAGTTACTACAATTCTCTTTTGTTATTTCATTCTCATATTCAAAACTCATTAAAAACTTGAACACAAACTGTCTGTGTCTAAACAACCGGGCAGGTTTAAAAGAGAATTAAAGAGACCTGCTCAAGAAAACCTGATGTGTCTATCGTATTTTAACCTTTATATGAGCAGCAGTTACCTTTGTGCACAATAAAGTTATAACAAAAGGTCGAATATATTAGTCCAAATACAACAACTCATGTACCTACCCCCGCTTATATGCAACTACACATTTTTTAATGGCCTAAATTAAAAAAATGCATTATAATAACAGTCTTTTATCATACCCTTTTCATTAATAAAACTTCTTCGAAAAAAAGAAAAATATACACACAATACACACACAAACACATGTAGATATACCGCACTCCCATACCTAAAATATCCGACATGCAAGCAGTAAAATCATTGTAGTTCCTAGAGACGCAAATATAAATTTAAAAGATGAGCATATAATAACAGCTTAAAGTACGCACTATAACACGTTATAAGTCAATTTACGAAGTTTTTCGCAGGAAAAAAGTTGCGTTCTACTGAACATCGAGATTTGGGTATATTTTAGACCTTAATTGCAATGCCCAAATCTGGGACTCGAGCAAAGTGAGGCACGATTTTTTTAAACTATTTTATAAGTTAAGAAATGATATTGTGTGAAGAAAAAAAATTTTTCCAAAAAGTTCAAAAATTTTCTAAAATATTTTGGATTTCAGCTTCTCTTAAAAAAACGCGTTTTTGATCATCCTATTTGAAGAGAAATAATCGAAATAAAAGCTTAAATTTCTGGATTTCGAGGTTCCTATGTGTTTACTTTTATATAAAAAAAATTAAATCGGTGACACAAAAAAAAATTTTTTTTGAAGAGTTTTGGCCACCATCTCTTCAAATGTGCCACTGTGCGTCGGACATGTCAGCAAAAATGGTCACTGAGTTTCTCTTTTTATATACACACGTAAACGTGGGTCACATCTAAAAATATAAAAAATTTACGCCATTTGCTTATCTCTAATATGTACCTTATAAGAAAATTATGTATGTAGCTATTACTTTGGCAATTTGAAAAAAAATTAATATCATAACGGCACCTGAACCCTTTACATTCGTGCCAAGGTGTGCCTAAAAAATGAACTCACTAAATCAGCTGACCGTTGTCGCTTAAACGGTCAACTTTGTGAACTGGTGAAATTATCAACAGAGTAGGAAAATAAACTAAACGAAACGTTTGCTTTCGTTTTGTTTTGCATTTTCCAACGTGTAAAACAAAAACAACGAGAATGATAGTCGCATTTAGTTCTGTATTATTTGTGTTTGTGTACACAAAATGTACATTAACTTAAGTGTACGCATCTAGAAAAGAAAAGAACGGCTGTACGAATAATCGCCCAAGTGAAAATCGCTCAAAACAGCTAAATGAAGAGAAACGCCCAAAATTTTTGGGTGATTCGTCATAGTGAAGAAATACCCAAAAAACAGTGCCCGATCGCCCAAAAAGTGAAGAATAACCCAAAAGTGTGAAATGAAGAATCGGCCGAAGTTTTTGGGTGTTTGTTCATTAGTCGCCCAAATGCGTTGTACATACAATCACCCAATTTTTTAAAACACTTTTTGGGCGATTCTACATTTTTGTTTTTCGGGCAATTTTTCATTTGGGTTATTATTCATATAACAGTTTATCAATTTAGCCCAATTGATCTTCATGAAGAATCGCCAAAATAAAAATAATGCATAGGTTTAAATGAATTATCGCCAAAAATATTTTTGGCTAATTGGAAATTAATTAAAAATTTAAAGAAATGTTACTTTTTTGATTAATAAAGATTTTCTGCGTACCCGGCCGTCGGCCGGGCTTAAGGCCTTTCTCCTCTCAGTATTTCGAAAAGCGGCGTCGCTGGCTAAAGATTTTTGCATAGCCGGCCTTCGGCCGGTCTTAAGAATTTTCGCCTCTCAGTATATCGAAAAGCTGCTTCGCTAAATAAAGATTTTTATATAGCCGGCTTTGGCCGGTATTAAGAGTTTTCCTCTCTTGGTATATCGAATAGAGGCTTCGCTGAGTAAAGATTTTTGCATACCAGGCCTTTGACAGGGCTTAAGGGTTTTCTCCTGGATAATCAGAAAATCTTAGCTCAGCAAAGCCGCCGAATGCCGGCTATGCGGGAATCTTTACTCAGCGAAGCCGATTTTCGATATACTGAGAGAAGAAAATCCTTAAACGCGGCCGAAGGCCGGCTATGCAGACATCTTTATTCAGCGAAGCTGCTTTTCGATATACTAAGAGGCGAAACATCTTTACTCAGCGAAGCCGCTTTTCGATATATCGACAGGAGAAATGCTTAAACCTGGCCGAAGGCCGGCTATGCACCACCATGGGGGAAATAAAGCAGATTTAACTTATTTCCATTGATCTTATTACCTAGCAATCGATGAATGTCACTTCATACTAAAGATTTTCAACATTGCTTCATTCCATTGTTAAATTTCTAAATTTTTACTTCCCAATTAAGTTGTTGACATTATGACGTTCTAAGTGTTATAATGTCCATGGACCTTACGACACTGCAGTCATGAACAATTTATTTGACGTTCATTCATTTGGCTGTTTTAGATGATTTTAGTTGGGCGAATATTCTTACTGGCAGCAAATGATATATGAATAATCACCCAAGTAAAATCGCCTGAAACAGCAAAATGAAGAAACGCCCAAAAAAGTTGGGTGATTCGTCATAGTGAAGAAACACCCAAAAAATAGTGCCCGATCGCCCAAAAAAAGTGAAGAATAACCTAAAAGTGTGAAATGAAGAATCGCCCGAAGTTTTTGGGTGTTTGTTCATTATGTAAAATCACCCGAATTTGGAATGAATAATCGCCGAAAAAATAGTTTTGGGTTGTTTAACATTTTACAAAAATTTGGCAATTATTCATTATGAACAAATACCCAAAGTCGATGAAAAATCACCCAATTTTTTTAAAACTATTTTTGGGCGATTCTAGATTTATGTTTTTCGGGCGATTTTAACTTGGGTGATTATTCGTACAGCCGAATAGAACAAGACCAAAATTGAAAAGTTTTAAGAAAATACCCACCAAACAATTTTTGCCGATTTCGGTCCGAAGTGGGTCATAAAGTCTGCACTAGATGCCGAATTCGTATCCGATGTCGGTCAGTAAACGTACCGAAAATCATATGAGTGGTTGACAAGTAACCGGATCTCTTTGTCTGAGGAAATTCCAAAAACTATACCGAAAGGTCTAACAGAACTCTGTATGAGTTCCGACAAATTTCCTAGGGAAATTGTAAAGGAATTTTCGACATGTCTTGTAAATATCGGAAAAATGTCTGATAAAACATCAGAAAATTTTCCGATTTATCTGATGCGTATTGCGTCCTGACGTATTACTATCAGAGAAAAGTCGATGCTAAAATTAGAAATTTATCAGAAATGTCGTTTAAAATTCTCCATGCATTGTTGCGCTGCTCATGGCAGCTCATCAGAAAACATTCACCCACATTTTATAAGTTTAAAAACTCAAATATTTGTGCGTATAAACTCAAGAGATAAATGAGAATTGTAACGAAAACTAAAATCAGACAATGTGCAGAAGTGACTGCTAAAAGTCGTAAGACGTAGATCAGAAAATGTGCAAACTACTCTGTTAAATGCCTTAAAGGAAATTAAATATTCTTCGGATAATATACAGACTATTCTGATATTAGTCGGATAATATTTCAGACAATGTGCAGGAACGTCGTACCAGAAAACTGCCTACTGCTCCGCCAAATGTCTGAGGGAATTGTGGACAACTCGGCTGATTGTTTCCTGGGTACATTTGCAAACGTTTTCCTATTGATTTGCTCATCATAGTAGAGAATGTGTTAGTCTATTTATGAACCATGTAACGAAATATCCAGAAAACTATTTTGGCCGACATGTCTAACATCTGAACAAAACTAAGACTTTACCAGACAATCAGCCGAGTAGTCTAAAATTCCCTCAGACATTTGGCGGAGCAGTAAGCAGTGTTCTCGTACGATGTTTCACCACATTGCCTGATATATTATCCGATTAATATCAGAATAGTCTGCACATTATCCGAAGTCAATTAATTTCCTTTAAGGCATTTAACATTTCAATCGTACAATTGCAAAACAAAACAAAAGCAGTAATCAATTTTTGCCGATTTGAGTCCGAAGTCGGTCTGCACAAGATGCCGAATTCGTATCCGATGTCGGTTAGAAAATGTAACGAAGGTGACGGATAGGGGAGCCCTGCAGCCTGATCTCCTCGCCTGATCGCAACCAAAGCTGGCTGTTTGCAAAGAAGCTACCGTTAAGGATAGTCTGACAAAACAGGGCATCGAGATAACATCATGTAGTGCCCAAAACATCAAACGCACCGAGATAACATCATGCAGTGCTTCAAATAGTAATAGCAATAATAACATTTATCAAAACAAGAGTACCGAGATAACTTCAGCTAGTGCACCCTCTAGGAGCAAACTAACTTTTCTGGTTAATGCTAAACCAGGTATGGGGCCATCGTGAACCTCTGCGACGATAGTCCCTGCATTAGATCCTGCTATATCTGCAAGCGAAGGCCAAAACCGCAACTTAGAGCGTAAAGCGTTCTTAGAAAGACGGGCAGCAATGAGGTTGGTCGAGAAGCATAAAGACAAACCTATCGACACACTCTCCGATAATCAGAAATCTGCTCTACAATGGGCCAAAGACCTCTTGGCGAAAACAGCGGTCAGGTGAAGAGCCATCCCCTTCCAACCAGCCGGAATCCAAAAAATACAGGCAAACGCAACCCCGTGTCGTCAATAGACCGTATAGTGAGGTTCCTAAAAACCCACTCATGCGGGCTACTGTCGATAAGGGGGACATCGATGGAGCTCTTTCCCAGGACAACTGGGGGATAATCCGCCAAAGGATGTTGGAGGTGTACTGGAGGATCCTACAAGAGAACCCAGGACCCGCTCCACAAAACGTAGATGCTGGCTGGTTTCAGGGCCATTTAAAATTAATATCATGCGCCATCGAGTGTTCGGCCGAATTGCTGAAACTGGCGGTGGCAGCTTTAGGGGAAGTGTGGCCATGCGCGCGGTTGAACGTGATACCGGCCTGCGATATTCCTCGCATACCGAGATCTATCACAACTATTCCGGCTGAGCCACACGAGCCCGAAGCTATCCTGGTGTTCATACGGAGCGGAAACCCTGACCTCCCAACCCACGACTGGAAGGTGGTTAAGGTGGACGACCTTGTAAGCTCGACCAGGAAAGTGGTCATCGTCCTGAACAAGGACTCCTTGGCGCCACTGCAGCAGAGACAAGGCAAAATTCATTATGGTTTCCTTAGCATTAACCTAATTATCTACCGCGTTGACGACAAGAATGACGCTAGTCATGGCCAGCGAAGGTGAAGAAGCAGCGCAGGCCTTATCTGCCGACATTGATGACCTCCCTGTCCCACGGGTCTCAAAGGATACCCAATCCATCACTGGTATGGTTGGGGATCTTCTGGGGCGCATGGACATGGGGGAAGACGGGGACAACTTTTTGGACTCTGGTCCAGAGGATGTCAACGTCACGGTCGTCGAAAATACTGAGGCGGAATAATGGCGAACGTGACGCAAATAAACCTTCACCACTCTAAGGCAGCATCCGCTGCTGTAATCACTCGTCTCGCAGAGCAGGGCGTTCGACTTCTGCAGAAAATGCAACCCTGATCGAATGAGTTTATGGAAAAATCAAAAAAAGCAATAACAACACATTATATCAGGGTAGCGATTTGTGCAGAAGTCGAATAGCTTTTATAATAGTCTAAAACAGCTTAAAAAGCATCATAATATCTTCATTCTATCTAATTATAGTGATGAAGACACAGTAACCGTTGCATGGGAGAGAAACAGCAGCACAATCTGGCTCCTCTGATGCTACATGGCGCATGACCACATGGACCCTCCACCTAACAACCTGGTCCGCAACATGGTCACGGCAGCAAATCTTGCTCGCACACCAGTCATCATGGGAGCCGATGCAAATGTTCATCAGCTGTTCTGGGGCAGCTCGGATACAAACACAAGAGGTGAGCGTATAGCCGACTTTCTATTGAACTATAACTTAGTAGTAGCTAATAGAGCTTCAGAACCTACCTTTGTAGTTGCCAATAGGCAAGAAGTATTGGATATTACGCTAGTATCAGCAAATCATGCTCATCTGATTCGATATTGGAAAGTTTCGAAGGACTGCTCCTTCTCAGATCATTGCTATCTTCAATTCCAAATCAGCGGAAGGAATGAGATAACCAAACCCTTCTGCAACCGCAGGAAAACAAACTGGATAACAGAAGGACGTATTCTCAACAACTTTTTACCGCGACCGCCACTTATTGAGGAGTTTGCGGACATCGATTCCACTGTGAATCAACTTACCAGCGTTTTTAACAATGCAATAGCACAGTCATGTCCACACTCTTTTGTCAGAGGGAATAAAAGACCTAATTGCTGGACCCCACCCTATTTGAATCTCGTAATAATTGCAGAAGGCTATACAACGAGGCCAAGAGCACTAGAAACTGGTCTCTTTATAAGTCTTCCTTGAATAAGTTTAAAAATGAGGTTAGGAGCGTCTTTGAGGACCTTCTGTGGTAACGTAGAAAGTTCCTGCGAGACGTTCCTGGCTACATCCAGAAAACAAATGGCGAATGGGCTTCTAGTGAACAAGGATCACTGGATATACTCATTAACACCCATTTTCCGGGCTGTCAACCAGCAGCAGGAGACAATGTTCAAACCTCCTCCTATAACATATCCAACTCATCCATTGTGGTGAATGAAGAAAGATTGCAATGGGCAATCAGCAGTTTCGTACCGTTCAAGTCTCCAGGCCCGGACGGTATTATCCCTGCTGACTTGCAACATGACGTTGCCATTATCACACCGTGGTTAATAAACATATATAAAGCTTGCCTTGAATAGTCATACGTCAATCAACAATAGACCGTTTGTGATGTGAACTTCATCCCAAACGGAGGAAAAACATCGCACACCAAAGCCAAAGACTTCAGACCCATTAGTCTATCGACCTTCTTGCTAAGAACCCTGGAAAAAATTGTCGACATTCACATCAGAATGACGATCAACACCAGGCTTATCTCTCCTTCTCAACATGCTTATACGAAATCAAATCCGTTGAGACGGCACTACACTCATTAGTGGGCTACATTGAGAGATCACTTGATTTTAGAAATTACACAATATTGGCATTTCTAGATATAGAAGGCGCCTTTAATAACGTCAAGCCAACAGCCATGAAGGGGGCACTTGTGGAAATTGTCATATGCAGTACTACGGTCGGATGCATATCGAACCTTCTTTCACGTAGAACTATTAAAGCTTCCATGCGATCGGCAACCACAATCATGTCGACCAACAGAGGCACTCCGCAGGGTGGCGTGCTGTCATCCATACCTTGGAACTTAAGCATAAATGAACTATTAAGGACAATGGACTCACTCGGCTTTAAAACTGTTGCCTACGCAGATGACGTGGCGGTAGCAGTGTCGGGGACCCACCTTGATACAATCTCCCATAGGATGGAACACGCACTCAAAAAGCTCAGCGATTGTAGTATCGCTAGTGGACTGAGTGTAAATCCCACCAAAACGGAGCTAGTGCTTTTCACAGGCAAATATAAGACTCCAAATTTCTACTGAATGGGACAACCTGGAGTCTATCAGACAGCGCTAAATATCTGGGAACAATCCTGGACAGCAAGCTGTCATGGAGATCCAACATAGAAGCCAGAGCCAAAAAAGCGATGGCCACGATCTATATTTGCAATAAAGCTATAGATACGTCGTCGGGTATCAGACCTCGTAATGTGTGCTGGTTATTTGACACAGTCATTAGGCCAATACTCTTTTATGGCGCTGTGGTATGGAGGAAAGCCATGTAAGCAACGTCCAATCGCTATCGTTTTGAGAAAGTCATGCGCAGCATGGCAATGCTAATTACAAGAGCTTTACGCTCCACGCCTAATAAGGCTCTTTTTGTTTTGCTTTAATGTTTGCCGGTAGATCTGCTAACCAAAAAGCTTACCCTAAATACAGCAGTGCGTCTGCACGCTACGAATGTATGGAACCACAGACGCTGGTGTCATGCTAGCATTATCGATTCTTAGAATAATCTGCCTGAGTTAATCGATTATATCTCCCCGAGAGCATCATTCTCTAGGGGCTTCAGTTTCTCTATTTCGGAGTAAGTGAGGTTCACAGAAGGTTCTCCTCCCCTCGTGGAGCACTTCGATGTCTACACGGATGGCTCCAAGAGGGATGACAGGGTTGGAGGAGGGGTCTACTTTGAACACTTGGAAGCCAAAATTTCATTCAGACTTTCAGACAAATGTAGTATATTACAGGCCGAGATATCGGCCATCATCATCGGTATTATAGGATATTTAACAGGAATATCCGAATTTCCACCGACAGCAAAGCCGCAATCAGGTCCTTAATAGGTGTATATGCAACATCTAACATATTCCAGGAATGCCGGGCATCCCTGAACGGGATTGCGAGACTTCCAAATATCACCCTTATATGGGTGCATGGACACGGGACAAGCGTAGGCAACTGCATCGCTGACGAACTAGCAAAAAAAAGGACGACATTACCAGGGGGTCAATTCTTGTTCTGTGAAACGATGAAATGAAAAGCTTTTTTATAGTAGTTTTGATTCTCGTTTAATGAAACAATGAAAAGTAATGTCAAAATTTTTTCACATGCAAAACATTGGAACGAAACAAGTTTTTCACAATTACACATCATTGCGATTCTTGTTTTGTGTAGCAATCAAAATAACTGTCAAAAACTTTTCGTAAGAAAATTTATTTTACACAGAAAATTTATAAGTGAAAAATAAACATTTGGAGAATAGTAAGGTCAAACTTACAAGGGAATAAATGTTTTGAGTTTTAAAGTCCGTTTATTTATTGATTAAAGGTGATTTTGATCTTCCAAACGATAATTAATGATTTAAATATAAAATACACAAGAAGTTATATTTCCGCACACGGACACACACACATGTACACAATTCACACTGCAAATGCAAAATATTTAATAAAAAAATTAACATTTAATAAATAAATAGGTTAAAGCAAAACAAACAAAAGAATATATCATAAAAATAGAAAAGGAAAAGAAAAGGAGGAATTCATACTTTAGATAAATCTAAATTAAGAGAAAAAAACCAACAAAAAAAAAAAGTATAAGGATAGAAAGAATAACAATACAAAATTTACACTAAATGTAAGACTATTAAATTACACATGTAAGAATAAAAATATTAGAAATAAAAGCAACAAGAACACGAAAACAACAATAGCAACATTCACTACAATATTATCAACAGAAATAAACGCCTTGAAAACAAGAAAACAACTAGAATAACAACAAAGAAAACAACAAGATCAACATTCACTACAATATTATCAACATATATAAAGGCAACAAGAACAAGAAAACAACGATATCAACATTCACTACAATATTATGAACAGAAATTAAAGCAATGAAAACAGCAAGAACAACAACAAAGAAAACAACAAGATTAACATTCACTACAATATTATCAACAGAAATAAAAGCAAACAAAACAAGACAAGAACAAGAACGACAACAACTAAAACACAGTAAACAGGAATAAAAGCAATGGAAACAAGAAGGCAGCAATAACAACAACAAAGAAAACAACAAGGTCAACAGTCACTACAACATTATCAACAGAAATAAAAACAAACAAAAAACAAGAGGACAGCGAAAACCAAAAGCAAAAGAACAGCAAGGGCAATAATCACGACTATAATATCAACAGAAATAGAACAACAAAACAAGGGAAACAGCGATTCTCTATTCAATTTTAGCAACAGTTGCCATTGTTCAAAAATTTAACAAGCAAATTGTCGATTTTGTTACTCTGTAACATTTTTAACAATGGGTGATATGCGAAAAGAATAGTACATACTAGCTAGTCAAGTACTTTCAGCTGAGTATAGTACCTTCGAAATTCTAGTGCGTACTTATATTCTGTATGCGAAAAGAAAGTACTTGAAAATTCATAGCTACTAGACTCCGAATTATTCGGTTTTAGTTTTTAGCTGCAAAATTTATTAATTTTTCTGATTCTAGTGAAAAATAATCGCAACGTAAAACTGAAATTCAAATTAAAAAACTGAAATTAAAAAAATGTATTGCTTTTCAGATGGAAGAGGATAAAAACTATTATATCTTTATACAGAAACTATGTTGACTCTTAATGTACACATTAAATTGTTCACACAGCCGTCAAATTACTACTTGTCCCGTTGAAATAAGTTTGTTGAAATTGATTTCTTTCCGAGATGAAGGATTCTTAAAAACATACATCAGTAATACCGTGATTGGGTATCCTACGTCACCTAACCAGAGATTTGACGTAGTTTGCCAAATAAATTTGTATGCGATGGACTTTTCCAGATTGTGCCATCAGTAACATTTACACTTGTAAATTACTTTTGGTAGGTTTTTATCATTTGTAGTACTGTTTATTTTTATAACGCGAACTGAAACGGATTTAGCAAGTAATAATACATGCAAGAAGGTGGGTCTGATCAAATGTACAGCTCACTTTTTTGCCGGTGTAAGCGGCTGCTATTGATATCTTCTTATTATTATCTACAGCCTAGAAATGTGTAAGAGACTTTTAATAGCAGTCAATTTCTGTTGACAGCTGGTAGACAAGTGCTAAATTTTTGGCGTCGGGTGGACGTGACATCGGCAAACAGCTAGGAAATAAAGGAACTATGTACTATTTTTTAAAGACCTATTACGCAGTAAAAACTTTGCTTACTGGTAGGCAAACAAGTATATGAGGATTTAAGTCGTAACTACTTACATATACTTTTTTACCTACCAGTAAGCAAAGTTTTTGCTGCGTAAGGGGTCTGTAAAAATAGAAAATCCCTTATTTCCTAGCTGTTTGCCGATGTCACGTACCCCTTACAAATGTTACATTACTTGAAGCTAAAAAATAAGTAGTCAAATAAACAAATTAAATTTAAAGAAATGTATACAAATATTTTATTTTTTTTAACCAGCTGGGATACGAACCTGTGTTCGTTTAGATTTGAAGACAAGTACTTTACCCACTCAGCTATTGTAAGTTTAAGCAACAAAAATTAGTTTTCATATACAAACACATGTTGACTTAAAAAGTGGTTGTCTAATTATTTTATTAACAAATACATTACAACAAATTATAACTAGTTTCAGATAATGAAAAAATATGTACTAATTTTGTTAAAAACTAAGTAGTAGTTCTAATTTGAAACATAGTAATAAGATAAATAAGTACCACTCATTACTTTGTAACCCATTAATAAAGTACTACCGATTACAAAAATTACAAAAGTTTTTACTTGGTATAGTCAGAAACTGCAATTTATGCGCTCGTAGCCGCCTAGTAGAACACAAAACTAAAACACTAATTTTTCAAGACAGTTCTAAAGCGCGCTTGTTATTATTAAGTGCTTACTTATTATTCGTTTCCTTTTTTTATGTTTTTCGCATTCCGAAAGTAAGTATATACTAAATATTCTAGTGCCTACTAGGTTATCATTTTATCACATGTCAGTTCTTGTAAACACTTAATTTTTTTGCATTGAAAGTGAACATTTTTTAGTATGTGCTACCTACTAGCATTTTTCGCATATCACCCAATATTTTCTGTTGATTAACTAACCACAATAATTTTTCTAGGGTTAATGTATAGACAACGAGTCAGCTATTCCGCCGTACCACATACTTTATGCCAACAATTAAATTTATTGTTATACAAACATATAAGACTTTTTACGTTTAATTAACAATTTTTCTATTGTTTGAACATTTAATTTAACATTTAAAACACAAAAATAAAGACATTGAGGAAATCAGAAACTCATTTGTTTTTGTTATATTTCTCTTTGCGCTTCTCGTTTATTTTAACAGAGATGCCCATGATGTAAAATTTAAACAATATTGTTAAGAAGAAGTATCATAATCGTACAAACGTTAGTGCAAACAACTTAAAATGTTGGCAATAAAACAGCCGTTGTTATTGAAAAAGTTACAGAACCTCACTGCTGACAAGACTAAAATCTCACCATGGAATGATATCGAGAATTTCACACCAGCGTTCTGTTGTTATTATTATTTATATATTATAACTAAATAGGTATATACTTGTAGTAGTCTGTAAGAATTTAATTCTGTAGTTGAATTAAAAATTAAAATAAATACATAATAAATAAAACTTTCAATTATAAGAGAATATAAAGATTACGAAAACAACTAGTGCCTAGATGTTTTCTTCCGCAAAGGGGGGAGGAATGTTGTGAATCAACACCCCCAATACAGCTGCAGGAGCAATTCTACTTTATTAAATAAATAAATACATTTAAGTGAATATACATATTATTATTATGCATTAAGTGAATACACTAATGTAGTTTGTGATTTTTGTATCTCCAGTTACCCTTCGTTGTTACTGGTTGATACACTGTTTATTTTGTGTTTGTTATACAGTCAAGTCAGCACATTTATTATACCAACAGCCTGTTTTTAGAAAACATAAACCTTCTCACACTAATGTTTTGTTATATTACGATAATGTTTTAAATTTAATTCTTATAAAACATTTAAAAGCTTTCGTATATTAAATTTTGAAGTAAAAAAAGCTTTTTTTATTTCGTGAGAGAATAGTATTGCCAATATATTTGTTTTCATATATTTTCCTTTTTTTCTCATATAAGCGTATGGTATTTGGTGGTAACTCTACTAAAAACTGACGTTTGTTTATAAAAATAAAAATTTATTAAAAAATTCAAAATTTTATTTTAAATATTTAAAGTTTGTAATTAAAAAAAAGGTCGAAACATGCATACATACGTATATACATACTGTTACAATGAATCCTCAAAGGCAGTTTTGTAAAGATTGCTTGCATATCTTGCCTTCGCCCCGTCTTAATCGGTTTCTCCTCTACGTACGTATGTATGTACGTTCATATGTATGTATGTATGTATGTATGTAAGTATATCACACAGTAGTTTCGATAAATAAAGAGTTTCTGCCTTGCTGGCTGTGCTTCTACATTATCGCCTCTGGGTATATCTAATGGTGACTTCGCTTTGTAAAGATTTTCTGCATAGCTGGGCTATGGCCAGTCTGAGCAAGACTCTTCTCAGCTTGGCATAAGGATTTTCATTATTAGAAGCTAAAGGCAAGATAGGCATCAAATTTGTACTCATAGGAGACTAGCTATAAATCAGCCAGAAGCTGACAAGCCAGGAAACCTTTCCTAAGCGAAACCACTGTTCGACATACCCAAGGAGAAAGTCCTCAAGCAAAATATATTTACTTAGCGAAGCCACTATTTTATATGCCCGGAGGAGAAAGCAATGGATACTATTTCAAAGTGGAAATAAAGTTCATAGACGTTATTTCTCAATTCCGATGGGCATTATTTACACTCTGAAAAGGAAATAATATCCATCGACGTTATTTCCCTTTCCATGTGGAAATAATGTTCATGGACATAATTTCCTTTTCAACTTGGACATAATGTCCATCAACATTATTACTTTGGACGTAATTCCATACCACCTTATTTTCCCAGTGCGACTAAGAATTTCTTTATATTCTAGGAGACTTTAGCTGTGTTTTTTACGATTTTTTTTTTCAAATTGTATTTGTTTCTGAATATCGTTTTTTTTTTGCAAAAACTTTGATTTCTTGTTTAAATTTCCAGTTTGTTGAAGCAATTAGTAATTTTTTGCAAAGTTTTTGCTGGCTGTTTGTTACTTTACTGTTGCAATTTATAAACAAACGAGTGCCTATTGGTTATCGACTATTTTATATGTTTTCATTCGTTTATTACGAAAGAATTCATTTTATAATAACCAAATATACATGAAAAATTAAAAGCTCTTTTGTTCTCTCTCATATATTCTCACTCACTTAAATATTTTATGTTACAAAACGTAAAACGACTTTTGTTCGTTTTTTTTACGAATGAACAAAATAATTCATTTTCGAAAAACAGGCTGTAAATAAGCAAAGGTATACTGATTGGTCAATACGACCGAAAATTTGTATTCAAGTAAATTAAGTACCCAGCAAAAACTTGGTAATGTGTTGCAATTACCAAACAGCATATTTTTCAATGATATACAACATACCTTCTGAATTTTTTTTTTTTTTTTTTTTTTTTTTTTTTTTATTATATATTCCAATATGTACATAATATTAATAATTACAAGTTGATGCTTCAGCGCCTAATTGGCATTTTTGAAGCAAGTTGGCAAAAATAAAGTTCGTACAAATATATGATCATCTATTAATCTGATTAACTAAATTTAGAAAGGTGATAAATTATATAAATGAATACAAATACTGAATATAAAAGTAGAATTGTTTTATGTAAGAAATAGTTCAGTTTGTTGTAATAAATAATTCTTTAAATATTCCTTAAACGTGGAAATTCTCGTTATATTTTTCAAATATATCGGCAATTTATTGAACTCATGGCTACCCACATATTCTATTCGCTGCTTAGTTGTTTCAAGTCTACATCTCGATACTGATAGATTGTTATTGTTTCTTGTGTTAATTGCGTGTCGGTTTCTCGAAAAAAATATTGTGTGATGCCCCATATTGTTTATGCACTTGAAAACGTATATTAATAGGTGCATTTTGTAAATGCCATGAATTGGTAAAATATTTTTACATATATCTTTATAGAGAGATATTGTTGTATATGTGACGGGAAGGTTAAATACTACTTTTAAAGCTTTATTTTGCATACGTTGTAATGATTTCAATTCCATAGTGTTTTTATATCCATATATAATGGACAAATAATTGAAATGGCTTTGAATTAACGAATTATAAATTAATAATTTGGTACTTTGATTAAATTTATTTTTGAGCTTGTATAGAAAACCCATTGCTTGAGCCACTTTGTTTTTTATACATTGAATATGTTGATTCCATACAAGGTTGTTCTGCAGCTGTAAGCCTAAGTATTTTATTGAACTACTTTCTAAAATTTCTTTGCCATCTACAAGCACGCTAAAATTGTTATCACGTTGACAATTTGGTTTAAATCTTAATAGGCGGGTTTTATTTGCATTTAAAAAAAGTTTGTTAATCCTCATGAATTCCGATACAAGGGCTGCATCACGCTCTATATACGCTTTAGCAACAGTTTCATGTTTATATGGGTACAATAAACAAATGTCATCCGCATAAATAAAAAGTTTCCCAGTAAGCTCAAGGTTTTTAATATCATTAATATATATGGAAAATAATAACGGTCCCAGAACACTGCCTTGTGGTACGCCATGTTCCACACTACCAAGTGAACTCTTATAGCTGTTAACTTGAACAAATTGTCTGCGATTTTTCAAATAGTTTTTTAGCAAGGTTACCTCTTTTCCACATATGCCATAATATCTTAACTTTTTAATCAATATTTCGTGGTCTATAATATCAAAAGCTTTCGTTAAATCGAAAAATATGCCAACAACGCCAGAATAACCCTCATCTAATCCTTTGCAAATATAATTGATGACATTTAGTACCGCTTCTTCAGTGCCACAGCCTTTTCTAAATCCATACTGGAAATCGTTTAACAAATTATTACATTTCATATAGTTTGAAATTTGATTATACAGGATTCTTTCAAACACATTGTCAATAACGGACAAAACAGATATTGGTCTATACATATCTGCTGTGCAGGGGTTCTTTCCCTTTGGAATCGGCACCACCTTATGGATCTTTAAAATGTCTGGATAAATGCTCTTATTAATGATATTATTAAAAATATTTACTAAATAAGGTGTAAAATTATCTCTGTTGTTTAAAAGTATTTTTGGCAAAAAATTATCATGGCCAGCACTCTTACATGGTGCTAGGTTCGCTATGACATTGTGAACTTCATCCGGTGTTGTGTATCGAAAACTACATCTCTCATTAACTTGAATTAATGTTCTTAAAGAATTACAGGAATCATCAGGCAGCTGTATAATTTCTGCTTTTAGGTCCTTTACCGACTTTAGAAAGTATTTGTTAAATTCTTCAGCTTTTTGAACATCACTTTCAATTATTTCACCATTATCATCTTTTAAAATAATCTCCTTGGAATAATTCCTTCCTAGAGTTTCATTTACAAATTTCCAACATTTCTTCGGATCGTGTTGGAATTTATTCAAGTTGTCGGTATAAAAGTTATTCATAGACTCTCTATTTGCCTTTTTAATTACATTGCTAATTCTTTTCAAATTTTCTTCAATATTAGGACTGTCGCGGTTTCTTCTTCGTTTTTTTAAAAGATTTTTTTTATAATCCATTAATTTCTGTAGGTTTAAATTTATCCATGGAGTAATTTCTTGTCTTATAATTCTCTTTTGTCTTTTTTCGAATGTGGAATTTTCTAAAGCAGAATTCACACATGATATCAAGTTATTTATATCTGGTGAGGGGTCACCTGTTACACATATTTGTGGCAAAGTATTACTTATCATTTCATTTAAGCGGTTATAATCACGACAAATTCGAATATCCTCAATGTAGCTACGAACATGTATTTTACTTCTAAACCTATAAAAAATAATATTGTGATCAGATAAATCACATTCCAGTGACTCCACCAAACAATCTTGAATATTGCTGTATATGTGGTCAATGGATGTTTCACTGTCAGGGCGCGTTATCATTGAATGACAGGTTTTGAAGTTAAAATTTGCGATCATATTAATGAGATCTTCAGATGAAAGAGTGTTCAAAATATCTATATTGGCATCACCAGCAAATATACATGGATTCCGACCGTAAGACTGTAGTAAATTTTCTAAATATAATAAATATATTTCTTTTCTGCACTTTTGTGATCTGTAAAATGATATCAATTTAAGGGATTTTCCGTTTATTTTCCAACTATTTATAGTTATAACAATATAGTCAAAAAAATTTTTGCTCTCAATGATTTCAAGTGTATACTCTAGATTATCTCGGATATATATCGAAGTTCCACCGTAACCGCCTGGTCTGCAACAATGTACGCTTTTATATCCAGCAATATTATAAAGTTGCACTAGATCTGGGCTGAACCATGTTTCTTGGATACAAATAACGTTGGGTAGCCATGGTAATTTGACTATAAAAGCTTTGAATTTATTAAATTTGTCAATAGACGAAACGCTCCTAATATTTATTGACATAACATTGTGTGATATATTACTTTTGTTTTTAATATAATTTTTATAAGATTTTAGATTTTTAAAGTATTGATTATTCATAAGAAATGCAAGAAATATTGTATAATATAAATTACGTATAGGGTAACAGATTTATTAATGCAGCAGTTATGGGGATAAATTATCATCGTTACCACCAGCCAATTCACCATTCTGGTCATCATCAGCTACCTCATAATGGGATCTGCGTCCTATCATCCTGTTTGTTGTAGCTTCCAGCAAGAGCTTGTCGACCTCATCCTCATTAGCAATAAATTTCGGTTTGGATAGTTCACTTTTCTTGACAAAAATTTTTGCCCCAACTGCATAGACGGCACGATAACCAACTGTTTTTAAAGATTTGGCATGATTTAATAAACTCATAGTCTCTTTACTTAAATAGTCGTTGACATATATGTTTTTGTTTTTAAGACACTCATTTTCTTTCAGTATTGGCTTTAGAGACATCATTTTGTCTTTGGAGTTCTTCGAGTTAAATTTAACGACCACTGTTTGCCTATCACTTTTGTCTGTCTTTGCAAGCTTGTTATGTCTTTTCCTAATAACATAAGCTTCATCAATACATTCGGCCTTCAGTTCCACACCAGCATCTTTGGTCAGTTTCATAACTGCATCAATTGCCGTCGATCCACTAGGTACTTCTATACCACTTACTAAACAATTATGCTTAACTCTTTCATCATTCAAAAATTTAATTGAGCTCTTCAAAGTTTTTACTTCAGCCTTTAATTGTTTATTTTCAAATTGAATACTTTCCAATTTTTTTTTATTTTCAACAACACCTTTTAATATGTCATCGTATTGTTTAGACATAAACGTTATCGTTTCGTTCAATGCTGTCAGCTGATCCAATTTTTTTAATTCCACTTTAATCTCTTTTATATCGGCTTTAAAAGTACCACTATTATCACAGAGATGGCATATGTACTCTTCTTTCTCATGTTTTACAAGATGCTCGTATTTACGTTTATCTAATGTTGTGCAAATTACATGGTAAACCTTGCTGCACTTGTCGCACTCAATAAAATCTTCTTTATCCTCTTTTACCACTAATTCGCACTGACCGCAAAATGTTTGATTGTTTTTAACGTTTCTACGGCCTTTACTCATTGTATTTCACAAAATTCGAACTATTTATATTCTATTATATTAATCTCTTTTTTTTATTAACAATAAAACTTTAAGTTACTATGGTAAAATTTAATTTAAAATTTTGTACTACAGACTTTAAGAAATTTGTATGTATTCGCGCTAGGGCTGCCAACTTTTTAATTACTTAGAAGTGGTTAAGTAATTCCTTATTTATTATCCAATATATAACTAGTTATTTGTGCCTATACATATTTCAGCCTATAGCGTTACACCAGAGTGGCCGGCCTTTTACTTATTACGCAACGTATTAAGGTCATGAGGGGGGTGGGGGGGATATACATACGTTGTGTGGTGGGTATTAGTCCTCTACTACTTAATTAAAAAATCGTTCCATGTAATTAACTACTAATTATAATGGCACTATTGACTCTAGCTCATTTGATCAAGCTGTTTTGTTCTTCTAGGGCCATATGCATAACGAAAACATAGGATGAAGTTAGCATAACTGATGAAATTGAACTGGGCCTTAGGTAGTTATACTGCAAAATTTTAGATTAAAAATCAGCGCACAATGTAGTGATGGGATACGACTACGTAATTTTTAATGTCCAATAGTATGGAATAAGTTTCAGATACAGCTCAAATTCATCACTTATGATAAGTTCCAGTATTGGTTATGCATACTGCCGTTAATCTTTAAGTAATCTAATTTATTGATGTCACTTTATTAATCAGAGCGTTGCTTACATATCGTTTATAAAGGAAGTAAATGTTATTTCAGAAAACAATTTGATCCGCTCAAAATCGGTAGACCGATCCATTCATTCCAAATAAGTCCAAAATTTGTTTTTTGCAAAATATTTTTTATTTTACTTCTTATTTGAAAAAACAAAGAAAGCTTTGTGATAAAAATAAACATACAAAAAAATTTAAATAGAAAAGTAAAAAATAATTAAACGTTTTCAAACATTTTATGTTACACATAAATAGAAAATAAAAGATTCGGAAAAGGTAAAATAATAAGTTTATATGGTGTGACAAGAGTGAAATCATGATTAGCAAAAGGCAATACAAAAGAAATGTAAGAAGAGAAAAGGAAAGGATTTTGCATTTAATTCAAGTACAAGTGCAACCAGAACATAATTTATTACCTTCTGCTGAATCTCTTAATGAAGTGGGTTTATTGATACATGTGGAACATTTTGAAAATGTTAATCAAAACAAAATTAAGAAAATGGTTTATGGAATACCAGCCATCTGTTCAGTCCACACGAAGTCTATTAAAACTTTTGATATCAGAAGATTTAAGCGTACCATCTTCAGTCAAAGGACTTGTGGGTAAATATGAAAAATGCATAGAAAGAAGTACTTCACCTGGAAAATATGTACATTAGGGCGTCTCGAAAAAAAAGTTCGCCGTACACCACCGAATACGAAGTAATGTTGTAAGACATTTTCAAAAAAATTTTTTTTAATTTTTTTTGCCGAAAGCAGGGGTCGCCAAAATACATTTTTCGTTATATCTTCGACATTTATAGTCCTATCTCAAAGTGTGATATATCGATGTTTTCGTCTTGAGGAGGCCAATATTTTGATTTAATAGTCATTAACCTCAAATATCTCATTCTAGTATTTACCTACCAGATCTCAGTTTCTACCACCCTAATGTACCACCCTATTGTCAGAAAATTAAAGCCCGCAAAAAATCATTAAACTTTTGTTAAAGAAGTTTTTCGATATTTCCAACAGAACTGTTAAAAAATACAATTTATGTTTTTTGCCGAATGTAGGGGTTACCTTTTTGAGTATTTTTGTCAGATTTTCTGTATTTACTGTCGGATCTCACAGTGCGATATATCGATGTTTTTGTCTCGAGGAGGCCAATGGTCATCTTTAATATTCATTGACCTCAATATAACCGTTCTAATAGTTAAGGCTGTTCTTATGAAATATTTCCATAATTCCGGTAGATCTATAAGAAAAAAATTCATGTTTTTTGTCGAGCCTAGGAAATGTGATTCTAAATTGATTTGAAATTGATTTGAAATTTTTCGTACAAAATTTTATACCCGGAAATCCATCTTTCGGTTAGACGTTAACGGGAGATTAAGTAAATTCGAGTTAGTTTAAATCCTCTAATAATGGAAGTAGTACCGTTATTACTCTCATAGTTTATTTATTTTTGTATTATCCATGAAATATCTGTTGGAATTATCAATATTTAATCGTGTCGTGTCAAGAATTAATTTAAATAAACTAAAAAATGTCTTTTACTATCAGTGAATTAAACAACACTAAATTACCAACTAAGGGTGATGTTATTAATTTCTTTTTACATCTTCGGCATAACGCTGGTAGAATTCGAAAGCTGGGTGCTTTTAAACAAGAAGTTTTGAGAGGTATCATCATTTTGTGGCAGCGCGCAGGCATTCCAGTAATGTCGGTAAGTGGTGTTCGTAAAAGTTTGGATAAGCTTCTGAATGATTACTACAAAATGGTAAAATATAAATTCGAATACAATGTAAATGAGTGGAATAGATTGTTCTTAATTTCGCGTTGTAAGTGCGGTATTGAAAGAAATATTGCATGCAATTGCACAGCCTCTGATAAAATTCCAGACCACGCAAAAGAGTTTTTCATCGATCAGTGCGGTCCACGATTGTTGACTATAGATTATGTTGCTGATATGATGTCGACGAGTAGCAACGGTGAAGAAATGTCGAAGACTGTTGAATCATCTTATGGGTTGCGTGACGAATTTGTCAGCGTTGGGTATAATGTAGACAGTGAAGAAGAGCAGGAGTTTGAGGAAAATTTTAACGATGTATCACAGACTTTAAAAAAATTTGTAGTGGCTGACATTTCATTGCATAATTTTAGTTCAGCTTTGGATCGCAGCGACACATCAGTTCGATACGGTGCCTTACTTGCGACCATGTTAATTAAAGATTTAAAGTTGTCGATTACCGCAAAAGCAAATGAAGAGTTATCACAAGAAACTGCCGAAAGCATATGCCAGTTTTTTGATGGACTTGTCATCGACAAAAACAAAATATTTAGGGAACGTGTAAAATTCCGTAAGCAAGCAACAGTACATATCGGGCTAAAGAAGCAGTTGGAAAAAGTAACGTCTTTACTAGGGCAGCTTCAGTTAAAAGATGTAGTAATAGATATTGGAATAGATGGTTTACCCCTTTTCAAGAGCTCCACTGTTGGTTTGTGGCCTATATTAGGCAGGTTTGTTAATATTCCACAGTGCAGTGTATTTATGATTGGCTGCTATGTAGGAAAACAAAAACCAGTAGATGTAAATTGTTATTTGCGTGATTTTGCTACTGAACTCTTTGAGTTGAAAGAATATGGTTTCAATTGCAATGGAAGCAATGTGAATGTGAAAATACGAGCTTTTATATGCGATGCCCCGGTCAAAGCATTTCTATGTGGAACCAAAGGCCACATTTGCCTTAATGGTTGCCATTGGTGCCAACAAGTTGGTATAAGAATAGATAATGTAAACACATACTCAACAACTATTGGAGAAAGAAGGACTAACGAAGATTTCGGACTAAGAATGTACACAAATTTCCATCATCCCATGGATTTACAATCGGAAATGATATTAGAAGTTGCTGGCACAAATATGATAACACAGTTTCCCATTGACTCGATGCATCTGATTGATCTCGGAGTAACCAAAAAAGTTCTGACAGCTTTAATAAATAAGAAAACTATTATTCCCGTACCTAAATTTAAAATACAGCTAATTTGAGAAAACCTTGTTTTACTGAAAGATCATATACCTCGCGAATTCTCAAGAAAGCCTCGAAGCCTGATGGAAGGTTCAAGATGGAAAGTAACCGAATTTAGGCAATTTGTATTGTACACTGCTATAGTTGTTTTGAAAGATCACATTCCTAGTGAAATGTATAATCATTTCCTCTTATTACATAGCGCATACAGAATTTTGATAAATACTTCCACTAACATAGACATAGAAAGAGCACAATTTATTATAGAACTTGTTACAACATTTCCAGTACTATATGGACGATCAAGTGTTGTAAACTAGATTCCTTTTCAGCGTACAGTTTTGAAAGCGATATGCAAAAAATAAAAAGAAGTATAAAAATGCCAAAGCATTTAGCACAGCAAATTTATACACATTTTTTTGATCAAACTATTATTCTTTCAAAACAGTTTGAGGGTCTAAAATACAAAAATCACCGTATAAGTTCATTAACTGTTCCAAAAGGATATTTCAGCTATAAATCTCCTGATAACATTTGTTTGACTAAAAAAAACTATTTTTGAAGATAACAATGATAAAAAGCAAATGCAAATTTGCTGCCAAGAAATTCTCATGCGTGCAAAACTTTTTCAACCAACCCATAAATTCTCTCGATATTGGTATTGCCTTAGCTAAAAACGAATTCGCCGAAGAAGACACATTTTATATAAAAGATATTTTTGCTAAAGTGGTCGAACTTCCTTACAAAAATGACTTTGTATTAATTGCAGAAACACATTTTGTTAGATTTTTTGCAAATAAAAACAACAAAATATCAAAGACAAAGAAACTTAAACTTTCTCAAACATCAGACAATATTTTGATCGACATATTAGCGAAAGTAAAATCTATACAACAAGAAGTCCGACAAATTAAAAGTAAGTATAATTTTTGTATTATGTAGTTTAAATATTATTTCTATATAATTTGTATCTTATTTAGCAGACGTTCTTCAACATATTCAAACTGTTCTAGCAAGCCAAAATATTATTTATGGTAAGTTGAATATTTTATTGAAATATGAAAAAACGTTTAATATTTTAAATAGTGGAATATTAATTTCTTCTTAAAATTATAAAATTTGTTATTAACAAAACCTATTAACAATATAATTTAGACAAAATCTCCACCCAAAACGTTAATCTGACCAATATTATGGCGGAACAAGCTGTTGCTCTTAAATCAACTATAGAATCTCTTTGGAAAAATCCAAAAATACTAGAAAGTTTTCCAATAACTACTGAAGATGCATTACTTGATTGGGAAAATTCAATTAATGAAGAGAATAAAGCTGCAATGGTAATACTTTAAAAATGTTGTGTATATAATACATCCACACGTATAATTTAATTTCCATATGTACATATATCTCTAAGATTCATTCAGTACAATGTCTATTGGGAAAGAGCGGCATAAGAAAAAACTTAAAATTAATTTTGGGGTCAGATTTGCTGCTTAATTATAACCTTAATGGTAGTCATGCAAAGAAGAGCCTTTATAGTTTTTAAAAAATAATGGACGTTCTTTTACGTAAGTATTACGCTTTCAGTATTATTTTATGTATATATGTATAAAAATATTTAAAACTTTTATGTAAATGTGCATTTTAGATACTACTCGAAACCCGAACGAACCTCATTGCTTTGAAGAAGACATAACAAAAGCCATAAAAGATGTGAAAAATCGTCATTTCAAATATATCTGTATAAAAAAAGGAATCAACAACAGATGGAAAAAAATATGTCTAACTGAAACCTATAGCTAACAACTTTAAACTAGGGATGTAACGAATACCGATACCGATACCGATATATCGGCGATACTTCAGATTTTCCGGTACATCGGTATCGGCGATATTTTACTGTCGATACGACGATACTTTAAAAAAATTTTTCAACGTTTTTTATACAAATAATTTATTTTTCTTCGATTTTACCATGAAATAAATTTACTTCGTTATTTTTTAAATCTTATTAATATCAATTTTAAAAATTAATAATATTTTATGCTGTTATTTTGTAAAAAAATTATTTATTTTTTGTTAATTTTACCATGAATTCAAATTCAAGTCGTTGTTTTTTAAATCTTATTCCAGCAAAATAAAAGATACTCCAAAGAAGTCATGAAAATGTAGAATTCGCGATCTGGAAGTATTGCAAATTTGGATAATTTCTAATTAGTTTTACATATCCTTGCAATTGAAAGAAGTTCTGTTTTTCGATTACCGAATTGGAAGCGATGCTAGGACAAATTTCTTTTTCGGTATTCTATAATGATTTTTCCTCAAGGAAAAAGGATAAAAAATTACCCATTTTCAAAATTTTTTTTATGCGAATTTAAACTCAGAACTGTATTTTCATGTAAATTTAAGTGAATAAATATAAACTTAGAAGTCTTTTAATAATTAAGCTATTAAGTTATTTATATTAGTTGATAAATGTCCTTTAAAAAAATCGATTTTTTTAAAAAGCATGGCGAGTATGTTTTAAAATTATAAAGGAATTAAAAATTTTTTCTTGCTTTTCTACTAATTATCTGCATATTTTTAATATAGATTTTTTGGAAGCAAAGAAAATGTAGCTCCTTAAAAATTACTTCCAATGTTTTATCAATTTTAAATATTCTCTCTTATAATGTAATTTTGTATAATAAAAAAATTCCACTTGAGTTTTGTTAATCTAAACTTGAACTCAATTTCAATATTCGTATCGGTATCGGAATCGGTATCGGCGATATTTATTTTTAAATATCGGTATCGGATCAGCAAAATGGCGTATCGTTACATCCCTACTTTAAACATGTACCTAAAATAAATTTTGTATTATTATTTCCGTTTAACTTCAAATAAAATACCTAAATAAAATTTCCTATCTTTATTTTGGTTACTTAGCAATACGTATCAGAAGCTATTCATTCAAATGGCATATAACAGTCCTTATATTTCATGCGTTGTTTATTACCAAGATCTTCATTACTTCTATCAGTTTTTACTGATAACGTCTTCAATAAGTCATTATCGGCAACTTGTTAATGAACGCCTTACAAATAAATAGATATTCTAATGACTTCCATGTAACGACATTTTGAAGCCGTAATATGTAATCAAATGTGGAAGTACTTGCCTCCAATGACATCTCCATGTTAAAGTAATGAGTTAAAATGCCGAAGTAGAAGTAGTGAAGGGTATGTTTTTAGGATTTTAACTCATCATTTTTCCATCAAAGTTTTTCCTGGGTAGTCAGCATATTTTTAGTATAAATACTCTGTTAAATTTTAAGTCAGGGCTTTTTGTGTTAAGTAAGAAAAACAACTTTACTCTGCGTACTGCTACGGCACCCTCATGGGTAAATAAATAAATAATAAATAAATAATAATAAATAATATAAACGTGTTCTTATTAAAACGAAATATCCTTGTTGGGTTCCATCGTCGGGAACCTCAACATAACACTGCTTTACATATTTTTATTTTTTGAAGTTTTTAATTTTCTAAAGCATTTTTTTAGAATAATTATGATGTGTTAAACACAAAAAAGGAATAAAAATTTCATTTCGGCCATTGTGCAGAATATAACGGTTCATTTTCGTTTTTCGGTGTATACTACTTGTTAAAGCATCATTCAGAATCAAAGGCTGTATCATTTAAAATGAATTATATATTATTTGAAAGTCTATTAAATTACGCGTCGAATAGTGGCTCTGATCGAATAAAAGGCAACCAAGTTAGAGTGGATAAAAGTTTAAATTCTATGAAATTTTTAAAGTTCATTCAATTGTTGCCTTTTCGTAAGCTGTTTTGTACCACAAATAATAAAAAAAAATCCATAGTTTGATAATTTCATTGAATAGTCCATTCGATTATTTTAAGCCATAATGGACCTAAATGTGGTGAAAACAAAAAATATTATATTCTGTGTTTTATTATTTAAGCTATTTATGATCAGATTTGTTCTTTACTTTAGATGCAAATAAAACAATTTATTCCATTTTTGTTCCCATTATTTCATCGACTTTGTTCCGGCGTCCTTAGAAGCATCTTATAATCGACTTTGGATGGTGCTTTAAAGAGAAGTAAGTATGTATATGCACATACATCAAAAAACACAAATGTACCGTTATATGAACAATGGCTGAAGTGAACTTTTTCAGTGTATAGGATATCATTCCTAATTACACTAAAAAATGCATTTGCAAATTTAAACATTTTCGTTTTAAATTGACAACCTGTTTGAATGATTTTGTCTATTTTACATAGAATTATATTTCAATTATTTTTTAGTTATTTTTTTATATATGTAGCTATTCTGCAAAAGAAAATTCTCAACATACACGGCGGAACAGAACAACGTTCTTTTTGGAAATTTTTCCCTGGTTCCTTAGAATAATTATGCTGTCTAATTCTTTCTGAATATCCCGATACAGACTTTTGCCCACTAAAATCGATAGGAATCAAAGGCAAATTAGTTCGAAATAATCACACCAAAATATAAAATTCTTTGTTTCAAGTAGGTTGAACAGGCTGCCGGTTTCTAACAACCGGCCCACTTGGGTCCTTTGGTCCCTTTGTAATGTAACTTGTTTCAAGTAGATAACTGAAAAATTGAAATTGATAACACGCTTCGCGAAAATTTTGACTTGTGGCGGAATTAGCCTTAAATAACTTCATTATGAATAATATGTGTCATGAAGCAAAAAATCGTATCCAAACAAGCATACGTTATCTTAAAAGTAATTCAATAAAACCTAAAGCATTTCATATACATATGTACATCATACTCAATATTAAATAAATATTACGTTTTAAAATCAAAGAAGTATGCATTTAGTATAAAATTTAGAAATTGTGAATTTTGATTTTCTTGCGGTAAGGGTCGCTATAAACTTTTGCATATCATATCGATGGTTATACATTTGGCGCATACATACGACGTAGCTGTTGGCCTCAACTGTTGGCAACTGTTGTGCCCAACAGTTACGTCTTAGAAACGGCATGATAGATATACTGCAATATAAACAGCTACAAACAGGCACAAAAGACATAGTTGAAATTAACTAAATTAATTCGTTTAGCACTCAGTTTTGAGTGCATTTTGGTTCCATAAAAAATTCTATAAACATGGTATTCAATGCGATGGTCAGTACCATACGAATTGTCCATTGTAGGGTATTTTTAATACCATTATTACCACTCACGATTATTTCATACTTTATTATCAATATTTTGTTATTATTTGGAAATGTAAACTTCATAAACAAATAAGTAACAACAAATTGACTCAATTGGAAATGTATTGGAAATTCATATTTTTGTAAACAACTTTATAGCAACAAATTCGAATAAGTTTATTTTTAAGGATACCGTTAGTTTAATTTATAAAGGACGAATTTTTGTAAATAAAGATCATTCTGTTTTCATGCCTTAAATCGGCATTTTTATTTAAATACAAAGCATTCATCTGCTTTTTAGAAAAACAGGCATATAAAACTGCCTTAAAAAAATATTGAATTAATTTTCTGCCAGTGGCGTGTATTTCGCCGGCAAAACCTCGGGCAGGTAGTTTGTTTAATATATTGTGTGTGTGAAGCCATTACATGGCGATCCTGCCAAATCAACAAGATAACAAAATCCCTGTAGAAGAGTTGAAACCCACAGGCAGTGCTAGGGAGGCACCTGTGTATACGGCCACAAGTATACAAGCGGGCCCTAAGCGTCTTACGATTGAGGAGTACCGCAGGAGACAAATAAGGAAAAAGGAAGCAGAGCTGACGCGTATTCCCTACATCCCCAAGCCAAAAATCAAAAAGAGGGGCGGCAAATTGGTACGATTGCGAACCGAGCTAGCCAAATTGCGGCAAAAATTGGACACGGAAAATCCGCAATCCTGGGATGAAGCAGCCGAAGTCTGGCGTGAAATACATGAACTAGAACGCCAGATGGATGAGCATCGGAAGTCCCGAAAATAAAACAAAATTCTACACTTATGTATATGCATTTTATTTTTTTAAATTTTTTATTAAATCATGAATTGAAATAAAAATCATAAAAAAAAACCACACCATAAAATTTTAGTCAACATTTAATAAAATAAATTAAAACAAAACCAAATGAAAAACAACAAGAATTATAAAACCTTAATGGTATTGTTTTGCCACACATTTTATTTAAAAGTATAAAAGAAAAACACAAACTTTCACAACAAAATAATTTTGGAACAATTTATAAAAAGAAACTAAATAAAAAAAAAAAAGACACGAAGAAGAAAAAAATATTTATAAAAGAAATGTCAATTCCAGCTGCTAAATAGAATGTTGCCAATGTATAAAAATAAAAATGTTGCCATAAGAAATAGTTAAAAACAGGGTGACAAAGATACGAATTAAATTAAGGTATTAAGTTTAGTGTTGCCAGAAAAGAAAAAAAATTGTTTTTCAATGTTACCATTGTGTAAGATTTAATGATAAAGTTTTTTTTAATTCAATTTAATTATTCATTATACAATATTATTTATGGAAGAATTAAAAGAATATTATAATGAATTAGAAATATTAGAAAATAATTTAAAAAAAAGCAAAGGTAGAATTTATTCCTCTAAATACGTGATAGAAAAATTAGAACGTTTAGAAGAAATTAATGAAAAAGTTGATAGTATTTGTAAAGAAGATATAGAAATTGATACCGTTTTTGTTGATGAATTCAAAGCTTTGTATAAGAAAACATACGCGGCAATTCAAAGTTTGGAAATCAAACATATAAAAGAAGTAGAAGAAAATTCCAAAACAGACAAAGAGTTTGCTAATTTTCCAAATATGGCACAGTTTGACATTTCGGTGGTAGGTAAAAACCTACAAACTTTTAAGGGATCATATGAGGCGTTAGAAGATTTTATTGTGCAAACAGAATTATTACACGACATTTTGAGAACAGAAGATAGGGAGATTTTCATCAAATATGTCTACAATTTCAAACTATCAACCCATGTTCGCAGCATTTTAGGTCGTTCAAATAGACCAACTACATTTTTAGAATTGAAAAATTTATTAATAAAAGCTTATCCGAATCCTAGGAATTTGCAACAAGTTTTGACAGAACTTGGCACAATAAAACAGGGTGCTTCAGACATATCTACGTATAGGGAAAAGATAGCATTACTTTCAGAACAATTAAGTGATTTTGAAATAAAATCAATGGAAAATCCGACAAGAGAGGCGAAAGATGCTATTTACACGATGAGTGAAAATATGGCATTAAACGTTTTTATGAAAGGTGTAAATATTGAATATCAAAGCATTTTGGTAGCTAGTTCTCCAAAGACTTTTAGCGAGGCAGTAGAAAAATGCATGACAGCAGAGAGAAATATGCAAACCAATAATAATATTTTTAGAATTGGAAGAAGAGATGATAATTCTCAAAGATTTAACAGCAATTTTACAACGTACAGAAATAATAATCAACATGTTCGAAATTTCGGTAATTTTCGCAATAATAATTACAGTCACAATCAGACCAATAGCAATTCTAATAGAAATTATAACAGTTTTCAAAATAACAATGCTTATCGCAACAACAATTTGAACAGAGGTAACAATGTTAGTAACAGAAGATATAATAACATGAATCATTCGTTAAATAATGTCAATAACAGACATCATGTAGAAATTCAAAGGAATTCAACAACAAGAAATAACAATTCATTTAGGAGAAATAATAATAACTTCAATCAGGGAAACTAGTAGGCCGGGATAACAATTATTGTTATCCAGAGCGGCAAAATTTATTCAGATTATCAACAAACACAGATAATTCCATGACAATAGTATGTAAAAGCGTGAATGGAGACTTGAAATTTTTAATAGATACAGGAGCAGAAATATCAATATGTAAATTAGGGAATATAGAAAATATTAATACACGGAATATTTCATCATTAACTGGGATAACTAGGGAGAAAGTTGATAGCATTGGCACAGCAAAACTGAATTTAAAATTTGATAGCGAAGAAACTGAACATCAATTTCATATAGTTGAGAATGATTTTCCAATTCCAACAGATGGTATCATTGGTCGTGACTTTTTAGAAAAACATTTATGCAGAATTGATTTTGAAACATACACAATATCTTTTACAATAAATAATAATGAAATTAGTTTACCGATAAATCCCAAACAGATTTACAAGACAGATATCGTAATACCTGCACGGTCAGAAGCGATAGTACCTGCCAATATACGACCACACGAAGAAAGCATCGTTTTAAGTAAGGAAATAGAAAAAGGTGTGTACATTGGCAACACGATAATACCAGCAACGGGCATTTCACACGTAAAAATTTTAAACACAACCGATAGAGATGTAACACTAAAAGACATTAATTTTGAATTTGAACGTTTGGCAAATTATAACATATATACCTGCTCTGGGAAAGAATTTATAGATGATGAGAGGACATCAAAAATAGTGAAAAATTTGAATATCAAATCAAGTGATCCTATAGCAGAACAGTCTCTAACAAACATGATTAAAGAATATAGTGACATTTTTCATCTAGACGGTGAAAAGTTGACTGTGAACAACTTTTACACACAGCAAATACAAACAACTGATTCTACACCAGTATATATAAAACCGTATAGATTACCAGAAACACAAATGCAGGAAATAAACGAGCAAGTAGACAGACTGTTGAGTGACAAAATTATTGAGCCTTCAACTAGTCCGTATAACTCTCCATTATTAGTAGTACCAAAAAAATCGGCGAATGACACAAAAAAATGGCGATTGGTAGTTGATTTTAGAAAATTAAATGAAAAAATCGTAAATGATAAATTCCCTTTAACAAGAATTGAAGATATTCTCGATAAACTAGGCAGAGCCAAATATTTTTCTACACTAGACATGACCAGTTCTTTTCATCAGATTAAATTGGATACAGATTCTAGACCATTGACTGCGTTTTCAACAAGGAATGGACATTATCAATTCACAAGGTTACCGTTTGGACTGAAAATATCGTCGAATAGTTTTCAACGAATGTTAACTATAGCATTATCTGGGCTAAGTGCAGAGGCATTTTTGTATGTTGATGACATCATAGTTTTTGGTTGTAGTCTACAACACCATAATGATAATTTATTGAAAGTTTTTGAAAAATTAAGGAAATACAATTTGAAAATAAATCCTAGCAAATGTTGCTTTTTACAATCAGAAGTTGTATACTTATGGCATTTGATAACCGACAAAGGAGTACGAACAGACCCAACAAAATACGAAGTCATAAAAATTTATCCTGTACCTAGCAATACTGACGATGTCAGGCGTTTCGTTGCTTTTTGCAATTATTATAGGCGATTCATACCACACTTTGCGCATATAGCGAAAAATTTAAATACCTTGCTAAAGAAAAATAAACAGTTTGTATGGAATACAGATTGCCAAGAATCATTCGAAAGCCTAAAATCTAAATTAATGAACCCACCGATTCTTCAATACCCGAACTTTAACAAACCATTTGTATTGACAACGGATGCTTCAAATTTTGCGCTAGGAGCAGTTTTGTCACAAGGTGAAATTGGAGCAGACTTGCCAATATCATACGCTAGTAAAACATTATCCAAACATGATATAAATAAACCAATAATTGAGAAAGAGCTCTTAGCTATACATTGGGCTATAAATTTCTTTCGACCATACCTTTTTGGCAAAAAATTCTACGTTATCACGGATCATAGACCTTTAGTATCACTTTTTTCTCATAAAAACCTTTCTTCCAAATTAACTCGCATTAGACTTGACCTATGTGATTACGATTTTGAGATAGAATACAAAAAAGGTAAGATGAATTGTAATGCAGATGCATTATCTAGGATAAAGATAGATAGTGGCACTTTAAAAGCAATGATACCAATAGATACTGAAGAAAAATCAAAACAAATACTTGCAGTAGTAACACGAAGTATGCAGAAGCAGCCTAATACAGATAAACAGGAACACAATTTTAATAGAAACGAGCATGAAACTTTTATATGGGAAAGTACATCAATGTCAGATGTGCAAAAGTTAAGAAAACTTAGATTTGAAATAAATAGAAAATTAGAAAAACCTTATATTGAGTTTAACGATACAGAGATAGTTGTTGGATGTAGTGATAATTTAATGAGCACAAAGTTGTCTTTAAAGAAGCTATTATCAAAAACACTATTACTGGATATAAAAGAACTCGCGTTGAGAGATAACGATGAAATATTTAAGATAGTTAACACAGTTTTATTCAAAAATATATTTAATAATTTGAAGAGAGAGCATAATGAGGATTTGAAAATTTTGATATATAAAGAACCACAACGCATAATAGATAAACTACTACAAAATCAACTGATCAGCGAATACCACAATTCAACTTTAGGCGGACATTTAGGTATTAGAAAAACAATTTTAAAACTTAAGCAGAGATATATCTGGAAAAACATGAGCAAAATGGTGAAAAACCACATATCAAATTGTAAAGAATGTAAAATAAATAAGCAAACACGACACACTATAGAAAAATTAACAATTACAGACACTCCAGGAACTACTTTTGAAATTGTATCCATAGATACAGTAGGTCCATTGCGGTTCTCAAATGGATACAGATACGTCTTAACGATGCAATGCGATCTATCAAAATACATTATAGCAAGTCCAATTGAAACAAAAGATGCCAAAACTGTTGCAAAAGCACTAGTCGAAAAATTAATTTTAGTGTACGGACATTTTAAAGTCCTCAAATCAGATAAGGGTACTGAGTTTGTAAATGAACTAATGTCAGAGGTATGCAACCTATTAAAAATAAAACAAATTTTCAGCACTCCTTACCACCATGAAACCATGGGTTCCATAGAAAGAAATCATAGAGTTTTGAACGAATTTCTCCTCAACTTTTGTAAAAATGATGAATGGGACTATTGGATCCCATATTTTTGTTTTGCATATAACACAACGCCACATGTTGATACAAATTATACACCGTACGAATTGGTATTCGGAAGATTAGCAAACCTTCCTAATGATGAAGTTTTAAATCATAAACCATTTTACAACATAGATAATTATACAAACGAATTAAAAGCAAGATTACAATTTTCTTATAAAAAAGCTGAAGAATTTTTAAGAATTGTAAAAACTAAACGTGCGAATAAACACATAAATATAAACCCATTGAATTTAAAAGTAGGAGACATGGTATATGTAAAAAACTTTAGTAGAAAAAAGCATCAACCTCCATATCATGGTCCTTATGAAATAGTTGAAATTAGAGGAGTAAATTCAATAATAAGTATAGGAAACAAATTAAAAGAATTTCATAATAATAACCTAAAGAAAGGTTAATAATAATAAAAAATGAATTTAATATAAGTATTTCTATTATATGTAAAATTTTAAATTTTATTTTCAAAAACAAAAATTTAAAAATTTTCTTAAGGGTGAGGGTGTAGGGTATTTTTAATACCATTATTACCACTCACGATTATTTCATACTTTATTATCAATATTTTGTTATTATTTGGAAATGTAAACTTCATAAACAAATAAGTAACAACAAATTGACTCAATTGGAAATGTATTGGAAATTCATATTTTTGTAAACAACTTTATAGCAACAAATTAGAATAAGTTTATTTTTAAGGATACCGTTAGTTTAATTTATAAAGGACGAATTTTTGTAAATAAAGATCATTCTGTTTTCATGCCTTAAATCGGCATTTTTATTTAAATACAAAGCATTCATCTGCTTTTTAAAAAAACAGGCATATAAAACTGCCTTAAAAAAAATATTGAATTAATTTTCTGCCAGTGGCGTGTATTTCGCCGGCAAAACCTCGGGCAGGTAGTTTGTTTAATATATTGTGTGTGTGAAGCTATTACACCATTTTCAATTTATTTTAAAATTTTCACCACAAAGCAAAAAACACTGCAGAAAAATAAGAAGTCTGCGCCGAGAATTTTTTTAATTTAACGCTAAGCCGCCACCGTGCTAAAAAAATGGTTCAACATTATAATATATTAAATGCTATGTAATATAGTAAGTAAACAACACAATAAACATATATTTAGTGATCTTAGTTTTATTTTAATTATATTCCTTTATTTGTTTACTTTATCACATTTGTAATGCAAAATTTAGTAAACTAGTTTGCAGCGGCTACATAATAAAGCGGCGTTGTATTAGAATATAAACGGCATAACTCTTTTGATCAGCTGTGCATGCTAAGCACAACATGTTGACCATAGGTTGCGAAAAAATTTCATGATGGAAAAAATGGCAGCAAATACACAACTGTTGTGTGTAGCGGAACTACTCCACTGTGCGTTTCTGAGACAAACACGCAACGTCTTATGAACGCGGCCATTAACAACTTGTAACTGAATTTTTATTATTTTTCACTAAACACAGAAAACGTTCCCATTCTCAAAATAAAATAACAGAAACTAGTTGAGAGTATCTACTAAATAAGTTTCAGCTATTTTATTTCTATGCTAGTAACGTTGTCAGCATATAAAAACTAGGGATGTAACGATACGCCGTTTTGCCGATCCGATACCGATACTTAAAAATAAATATCGCCGATACCGATTCCGATACGAATATTTAAATTGAGTTCAAGTTTAGATTAACAAAACTCAAGTGCAATTTTTTTATTATACAAAATTACAGTGTAAGAGATTATTAATATTTGAAATTGATATTAACCCAGTATAAAAAATTGGAAGTATTTTTTAAGGAGCTACATTTTCTTTGCTTCCAAAAAAATCTATATTAAAAATATGCAGATAACACAGTGCAACAGTCCAAAAAACACACGGACTTGCCAGTATAGATTCGATTGCGCTACCACGGGGTAGTAAAACCCTATACTTAGCTTGGCGAATTTGGTGACCAATTTCGTTTTATGGACCTCCAAAGTTTTGGAAAATCAGCAGGCCCTCAAAAAAAGGTGTCATAAACTTTTGGCCAACAGAAAATTCAAACTTGTTGATACCGCTTAGCTGTATATGGCAATAATGTAGCTAAGAGTTCGCTAATAGATTTTATTACCATTTTATGCCAAAAAATTATTTTTTCGTGCACTTTTTTTTTTAAATTAAGGAAAACATTTTTTGTTGACTTTTTCCAGATTAACTTACAAGGACTCGTAATTTTTTATTAACAATATTTGGCAAAGTTGTAGCTACGATAATGCTGAACAACTTTTGTGAACATGTCAATACAAGCTGAATGTATCTGGGCACCCTAAACAGCCCAGAAAAACTAATTTGTGCCTTAAAAGTCTTAGTTTTTTACGAGTTAGGCTATATTTTTATTGCATTTTTTTTTGCTTTCTTTGTTATTGTTTCACTTCTTATGTTGCTGATTTTAGTATTTACTATTTTTTATTGTTTGTTGTTGTTTTGCCAAATAATGAATGAAAAATTTGGAGTCCCTATAAGTTATACTGAAAAAAGTGAATAAAATAATTAAAAAAAATTTTTTTCAATAGAAGTACAGGAACATATTATTTTTCTGGGCACAAAATGTCAGTGAAACACAACAGAGAAGTATGCACTTGAATATACTATTTTCAAAAAAAAATATTTTTTTAGCATAACAAAATAGTGAAAAACTATAATTTTTAAGGTAAAAATTGGTCTGTGTGCGCTATTAGAGTGCCTAGATACGTGCAGATTGTATTGATATTTTCACACAGTTGTTCAGCTCTACCGCAACTATAAGATTGCCAAATATTGTTAGTTAAAAATTACAAGTCCCTGCAAGTTATTCTGAAAAAAGTGAAAAAAAAACAATGTTTTCCGTAATTTTGTGAACAAAAAGTCTACGAAAAAAATTTTTTGGCGTGAAATGTTAAAAAAATCTATTAAACAGACTCTTAGCTACATTATTGCCATATATAGTTAAGCGGTATTGTAAAGTTTGAATTAGTTGTTGGCCAAATACAGATGACACCGTTTTTTGAGGCCCCACTGATTTTCATAAACTTTGGAGGTCCATAAAAAAAATTGGTCACCAAATTCGCCAAACTGAGTAAAGGGTTTTACTACCCAATTGTAGGACAATCGAACCTGTAGTGTCCAGTTCTTGTGTTTTTCCAAAAGTCTTTATTTGTCGCATATTGTAATTAGTAGAAAAGCAAGAAAGAAATTTTAATTCTTTATAATTTTAAAAAATACTCGCCATACTCGCATTAAAAAAATTATGAAAATGGGTAATTTTTTATCATTTTTTCTTGAGGAAAAATCCTTATAGAACACCGAAAAAGAAATTTGTCCGAGCATCGCTTTCAGTTCGGTGATTGGTAATCGAAAAACAGAACTTCTTGCAATGGCAAGGATATGTAAAACTAATTAAAAAATATCCAAATTTGCAATACTTCCGGATCGCGAATTCTACATTTTCATGGAGTGTCTTTTTTTGCTGGAATAAGATTTAAAAAACAACGAATTGAATTTGAATTCATGGTAAAATTAACAAAAAATAAATAATTTTTTTACAAAATAATAGTATAAAATATTATTAATTTTTAAAATTGATATTAATAAGATTTGAAAAATAACGAAATGAGTTTAGTTCATGGTAAAATTAACAAACACTAAATAATTTGTCAGAAAAAAACTCTAAAAAATTTTTTAAAGTATCGTCGTATCGACAGTAAAATATCGCCGATACCGATGTATCGGAAAATCTGTAGTATCGCCGATATATCGGTATCGGTATTCGTTGCCGCCTAATAAAAACCAGTTACGTGTTGCCAACTTATGACCATCGATATGAAAGTTCTTTGAAGGTCTAAAACTTCTATAAATCATGTTGCTGATAGGCTATTGGACTAATTTTATGCACAACTGGACCCAATATCAAAAGGTTTTTAATATATTGTATGTACTACTTTTTATATTTTGTTAGATAAAATAAAAAAATATATTATCAGAATAAAATAAACACACTCATTGCAGAAATGGTCACGATTTCTCCGATACTTTTTACCTCACTGTCTAACCTCGAACCCGCGGACTAAAACAGTCTATTCCTACCTTCTATTCCTCATACCCTAATTCCCATGTTCATCCCGATCCCTTCCCCACTTGTAAGGTTAAGGTGGTTGCTCAGCACCTAGCTAGTAAATGGTAAAAGAAAACTAGTCGCTAACAGCTCCCCTCCGATGCCATGGCAAAGGTCGGTTGTAATGCTAGTCGCCTTTTTCATGCACGCCGTCACTGTATGGATGGACCACCCGTTACTGGCATACTCGTGGGAACCAAATTGAAAACCTAAATTTAAAAAATCAAAAAACAAAAAACAAACCCCGCAAGAAGCCAGCCTGGGAAACCAAAGTTGGCAGATTTCAAACCGGCTACCCCTAAGGATATTCTGACAAAAAAGGGCATCGACATAACGTCATGTAGTGCCCAAAACCCCATAAGCACAGAGATAACATCAAGTAGTGCATCAAACAAACATATTAATATTAATCAAAACAAAAGCACCTAGATAACTTCATGTAGTGCACTTTCTAGCAGCAAATTAACTTTTCTGGTTAATGCTAAACCAGGTATGGGGGCATCGTCAGCCTCTACGACGACAGTCCCTACATCAGATCCTGCTACATCTGGAAGTGAAGTCCAAAGCCGTAACTTACAGCGTAAAGCCTTCGTGGAAAGACGGGCAGTAATGAGGGTGGTCGAAAAACACAAAGACAAGCCCGTCGAACACTCTCCGACAAGCAGAAATCTTCTCTACAGTGGGCCAAAGACTTTTTGGCAAATACGGACGACTCTACATCCTCTGACGTTCCTCCCAAGACACAACGGTCGGGAGAAGAGCCATCCTCCACCAACCAGTCAGAATCCAAAAAATCTATGCAAACGCAACCTCGTGTCGTCAATAGACCGTATAGTGAGGTTGCTAAAAACTCACTCATGCGGGCTATTGTCGACAAGGGGGACAGCGATGGAGCTATCTCCCAGGACAACTGGGGGATAGTTCGCCAAAAAAAATGTTGGAGGTGTACTGGAGGATCCTACAAGATAATCCAGGAGCCGCTCCACAAAATGTAGATGCTGGCTGCTTACAAAATGTAGATGCTGGCTGCTTTCAGGGCCATGTAAAAGTAATTTCATGCGCCAACGAGCGTTCGGCGGAATTGCTGAAACTGGCGGTGGCAGCTTTAGGGGAAGTGTGGCCAGGCGCGCGGTTGAACGTGATACCGGCCTGCGATAGCCCGAAGCTATTCTGGCGCTCATACGGTGCGGAAACCTAGACCTCCCAACCCACGACTGGAAGGTCGTCAAGGTGGACAACCCCGTAGGCTCGACCAGGAAAGTGGTCGTCGTCCTGAACAAGGACTCCTTGGCGCCACTGCGGCAGAGACAAGGCATAATTCATTATGGCTTCCTTAGCATTAAGCTAATTGTCTACCGTGGTGACGACAAGAATGACGCTACAGCGAAGGTGAAGAAGCAGCGCAGGCCTTATCTGCCGACATCGATGACCTCCCCAGCCCACGGGTCTCAGAGGATATCCAATCCATCACTGGTATGGTTGGTGATCTTCTGGTGCGCATGGGCATGGGGGAAGACGGGGACAACTTTCTGGACTCTGATCCAGAAGATGTCCACGTCACGGTCGTCGAAAATATTGAGGCGGAATAATGGCGAAGGTGACGCAAATAAACCTTCACCACTCTAAGGCAGCATCCGCTGCTCTAATCACTCGTCTCGCAGAGCAGGACATAGACGTTGCATTGATCCAGAAGCCGTGGACCCATAACTGCAAAATTCTTGGCCTCAATGCCATTGGCTATACTATCTTGTATGCCAACTGCTCAAGTAAAATTAGATCCTGTATCCTAGCTAAAAAGCATCATAAGCATTCTATCTAACTATAGTGTTGAAGACACAGTAACCGTTGCATGGGTGAGAAACTACAGCATAATCTGGCTCCTCTCATGCTACATGGTACATGACCACACGGACCCTCCACCCAACAACTTGGTCCGCAACATGGTCACGGCAGCAAATCTCGCTCGCATTCCAGTCATCATGGGAGCCGATGCAAATGCTCATCACTTGTTCTGGGGCAGCTCGAATACAAACACAAGAGGTGAGTGTTTAGCCGACTTTCTATTGAACTATAACTTAGTAGTAGCTAATAGAGGTTCAGAACCTACCTTTGTAGGCTCTGCGTGATATCCAATACCTCTTGCCAATAGGCAAGAGGTATTGGATATCACGCTAGTAACAGCAAATCATGCACATCTGATTCAAGATTGGAAAGTTCCGAAGGACTGCTCCTTCTTTGATCATTGCTATCTTCAATTCCACATCAGTGGACGAAATGATATAGCTAAACCCTTCTGCAACCGCAGGAAAACAAACTAGGAAACAAAAGGACATATACTTAACAACCTACTACCGTGACCGTCGCTTATTGAGATTGCGGACATTGATTCCACTGTAAATCAATTAACTAGCGCTTTCAACAACGCAATAACACAGTCATGTCCACCCTCTTTCGTCAGAGGGAACAAAAGACCTCATTGGTGGACTCCCACGCTCTTTGAATCGCGTAAGAAATGTAGAACGCTATTAAACGAGAGGATGGTTCCAGCCCTGAACCATCCTCTTCTGGCAAGTGATTGCCATACCTATTCTGCTCTCTCTTTCTTTCTCCTCTTCTTTTTCACACCTTCACTTGATCTCTTCCTTTCCTCTCTCTTTTCCTCTATATCTGTAAATAGAGAAGAGAAAGGGACCAACCATGGACCCAAGTGAGCTGCCAAGTGAACTGCCTGTACAACCTAATCTAATTTACTTCCACTTTTTGTAGCCTGCGTAGCAAAACTTAATTATTTCGCAAAAAATAGCTGCTAAAAAATTATGTTTTATGCCATTAGAAAGTGCAATTAAGTCCCCATAAGCACTATGCATAATTTGAAGGTATCTCTTTTGAAAGAATAAAAAAGTTTTATATTTTAATCTGTGGCCGAATCACTGCATTTGTTATCGAGTAGGCTTTCGCATCGAATAAAATTTTGTCACGTGTCGAATGGATGAATTACCGGATTCGAAAAGTGTACATACCAAGTTTGTTTTTCACCGTTTGTTGAATTGACTAAGAATTTGTAATACATTAAAGAAAAATTTTGTGTTTCTTTAAGCTAGTTCAACAACCAAGTCGATTTGACGACTGTAATAAGGTTTATTGGTAATGTTCCATGCTTTTTTGCAGAACATACAAATAAAAGAAAATATTATTCAAAGTTATTTAATTAGTTTGGCTTAAGTTAATTTTTAGTTTAATCTTTCGATCAAATTATTTTTTATTAAGAAAGAAATTCTAAAGCATGTGAATATTGAACATTCAAAGAAAAATTTGGATGTACGGAGGGTTGAACTGATAGCTGTTTCGTGACCGCCAAGTCTACTCGTAAGAGTCCTTTACCTACACCACCACTGACAGTGGCAACAACACTGTAGCGAAAATCGTACTAATTTTAGTAAGCTCAATTAACAGACTGTCGCCATCTTGTGGCGAGTCGCACCTATTAATTAGCTTTTCTAAATGTTCGGAACTTCACTAACTATCTTTTCTGAGAATGTTCAACTATGCTAACCTTTTTCATTTCAGTCTTACCAGCGTGGAATATCATCGATATTCTCAATGCTGGGATTTTTCGAATGTTTTATTTTGCCCAAGTTTTTTGGAACAGTACACATTCATGTTTTAGCTAAGTGCCTTTAGAGTTTTTAATAATTGAGTTATGAGTTTTTAGTCGAACTGTATCCAAAGTTATTTAATTAGTTTACTTAATTAGGTTATTTAATTAAATAACTTTGGATAAAAACCATACAGTTCGACTAAAAATTCATAACTCAATTATTAAAAACTCTAAAGGCACTTAGCTAAAACATGAATGTGTACTGTTCCAAAAAACTTGGAAAAATCTAGGGAATTTCTAAAGGAGTTTTCAACATATTTTATAAATGTCGGGAAAATGTCTGACAAAACATCAGAAAATTTTCCGATTTATCTGATACGTTTTACGTTCTGGCGTATTAGTATCAGAGAAAAGTCGGAGCTAAAATTAGAAATTTATCAGAAATGTCGTTTAAAATTCTTCATGCATTGTTGTGCTGCTTATGCCCTGCAAAAATTATTGGACCATGTGGTCCATTTTAGTTGAAATGGAGTAGTTACAACATGGTCCTATGTAATGCAGTCATGGACCATGTCATTTGCAAACAAGAGTTTGTAGTTAAGCGACAAGTGTTCGCGTTTTAACGATTGCAAATAACATAACCAATCGTTAAAACATGAACACTTTAGTGCTCCATCAAGTAGTGACATGGACTAGTTTCAAAACTAGCCTCATGTAGGTGCTCCATGGAGTACTTACATAGGGTTAGTTTTTGGGGTAGCCCGATGTAATTCAAAGTTGGACCATATAGTCCAGTCCTAGGACATCGCAATGTTAAATGGACCATATTTATTGCACACATTTTGACCACTTTGTAACTACTCCTGGTCCCTTGTGGAGTACTCTATACATGCGTGCATAGAGTAGTCACATTTTTTGCAGGGTGGCAGCTCATCAGAAAACATTTACCCGTATTTTATAAGTTTAAAAACTAAATCAAGCTAAAATCAGACAATGTGCAGGAATGACTGCTAAAAGTCGTAAGACGTAGATCAGAAAATGTGCAGACTACTCTATTAAATGCCGTAAAGGAAATTAAATTGACTTCGGATAATGTGCAGACTATTCTGATATTAATCGAAAAATATTTCAGATAATGTGCAGAAACGTCGTACCAGAAAACTTCCTACTGATCCGCTAAATGTCTGAGAGAATTTTAGACAACTCGGCTGATTGTCTGGTAAAGTCTCAGATTTTTTCTGATGTTAGACATGTCGGCCAAAATTGTTTCCTGTGTTCACATGAAACGTTTGCGAAAAGTTTTGTTTGTTTGCACACTTTGATTATCATATCACCGCCTTCAAACTGTCGAACTCTATACAGAGATTGCCTTCTTTAAGGTATTTGACATTTCCTAACAGAGCTAGCTGTGCTGATAATTCCTCCCGCCTTTCAACGTATTTTGACAAATTAATTTACTACTTTCTACAACAAATTTTCTATTGTTATAGAACAGGGTGTACCTATTAATTGTATCACGATTGGTGCAAAAAGATAGTCCCAGTGCATACGAGTCAACTTTTGTGGCAGCAACTTTTTTGTGTGAGATTGATGAAATAGAAATATGTACCATTTGTATTCCTCTCTCGCCCTTTTTCGTTAGAAAACAAAAGCTGATGCAGCAAAATTTGACTCCTATGGACTAGGACATACCAAATTTTTAACGAAAAACTTAGCACTTTCACATGCATATCTATAAAATAGACATTGTCTGGTGCAATTGGTATCTTTGCTTGAGCTGGCTCAGCTTTTAAGACGATTCAAAGTCTGCGGTGGCATGGCTTAGAGAAATCAGGCGGCAGCGCGTAGCCGCCGATCGGTTTGTAACTCTGTGTAACATGGCCCAACTGTGGATATTTTGAAAACTCCGAGAAGTATGTATTTCCTTTGATTGGCCATATTATGTCATATTTGACTGTTCTAAAATTAATAGTCAAACAAACGAAATAATAAGCCTTCCACGTGTCGTTTACCCCATTAGGAACATCCATTATCCTCTCCCATCCACATTGAACCATTTTTTGCACATATTTTCTGTTCTAGACCAGAAAATTTTGATGATTTTCAACGTTTAGTGAAAAAACTCGAGTGATAAAACTACTCGCATAATTCGAACCAAAATGTGCGAATATTTTTAAAACGTTAATATCGATTATTTCATTAATCAAGCAATTCAAAAATCGGTTATTATGAATACCCTATGTATAACCCATATGCATATAACTTTTGAGTCTGTAGCATATTCGTAAATAAATTTACTAATCATTCTTTAGTAAATATATAAAAATACAAACCTTTTAGTTGTGGAAAAGTCCGCAATAAGAAGTTTTTCTTTTCGATTGTACTAACGGTTGTGTAGACCTCTAAACCATAAGCAAGAGCAGTTCTTATAGCCGCAATTCCTATGCCGCCACTACCGGAATGTATAAGAATGTCTTTTCCAGTTTTTATGTCGGTCATGTAGAAAAAGGCGTAATATACCGTTGTGTAGACTACTGGAATTGTGGCAGCTTCACGCAATGTCCATTGACTTGGTACTTCCCATGAAATTATTGAATTATGTTCCATATGAGAAGCTACAGCTGAGTGCAATGCCATTCCCATGACAGCCTTTCCCGATTTCTCGTATATTCCACTGTACTCAAGACCAAAGATGTATGATTGCTCAAGCCGTGTTAGACCAATATCCTCTGCCGACAACCGTCCCGAAGCATGCATAACATCTCGAAAGTTGAGTGCCGAATATGCAATACGAATTTTCACATTATCTTTGCTCATTCGACCTTTTTGCCAGTGCAGTGTAGAAAAGTCTCCAATATTTCCAATTGCACCACAAATATGGTCTGTATGTGGAATGACTGGATAGGTGGGCTTTAGCTCTAAATGACGATAACTACCCCATTGTCCCTGACATAAAGTACAAAATAGTTCAGTGATAAATATAGAATTGACATTATATACAAATTACCTGACGATAGATATTTATTGCGAGTCCAAGTTTTAGCTGGTTACTATAAAATGGCAAAGTAGAGTCAAATCTAGGAGCATTCATATCATCTATTAAAACACAGCGTACTTTTGGGGTTTCTGGCTCCTTTCGTAAACAATTAACCATACCGATAAGACCATTATGTGGCTCGTTTTCCCCTACCAGCACTAACTGTTTTCCAATTGCACCTTTTACTGCATTTATCCATTGAAAGTTGTCATCATATTGGGATATTTTAACAAATATTTCTTCCTGTGTAGAGTGTTCTATAGTTACTTTTCTTAAAAGAGCCAATATAGAAAATGGGTTATTCAAACAGGGAAGAAGTGCCACTGGGATATATTCCTTTTCCAAACTGATTTTTTCAAGGGTACTTTGATTCTTTGTTTTAATCAACAACATAGAGTTTGCTGACAACCTCTGTACTAAAGTCAACAAATTCGAGGTTAAGTTCGCTTCATCTAATAATAATATATCGATGCTACTTTCCATTTCATCGGGTGAGTCAACATATTTGATATTTGTAGCATCACATGCATCTATAGACTTCTGTAGGTTTTCCTTTTCGTTCACATTAAGAAATATATAGCTCCCCTGTACAACTGGCAAATCATTAATTGCTTGTATTAACCCATTTAAAAAGACTAAACCATCTTGAGTTGAAGTGTCCGCTTGTACTATGGAACATTTGGAGAAAGGGGCATTTTCTAAATAAAGTTGTAGACAACATCTCGATATGTCGCAAGCAGAAAGTTTAGGTGCGTTAAAGTGTGGTATGAACTTATATATCTCCAAAACTGGTTCGCCCGGGGGCTTTCGTCTTTGAATATGACTTGTTTTTAAATCAATGATTTCGATGCCTCCCGCAACTAGTCGATTGCCATTACTATAAACCTCAACATCACAATTATTTTCAAAATGTTTTTTATGATAACTGGAGATGATGCGCATTGAGCGCAATTTAACTGGAAGTGCTAAATTACGTGAGTCAGAACGTACAATGCTTAACTGAAGCATACAATCTATAAAGGAAACCCAGTTATTTAACCATTTTATTTTACCATACGATCCATCACCATAAGCCAACTCGACAGATTGAAATTCTCCATTGTAGTGGTAGCCGCGTAACTTCAACTCTTTGTAGAAGTCTTTTTTCGATAAGTGAACTTCGCCTTTATAGACATTTGCAATGATAGAAGGTGGTTTGGTTTTTTTAGATAATTTCCGAATTATGCCACTTGCAACTAAAGTTTTTGATTCCGTAATCTGAAATTATAAAATGTTAATGTTAATGAAATATGTAAAGCTTTCACACAGCAAACGAACTCCCGTTCGACGGCACATAATAAGAAAAACCCAGTAAAAACGGTCGCTTATTCTACTTAATAGAGCCTTTGTAATTAGCGATAGTTATACAGATTTTGTTGATTTATTTATTTAAATTGCGACCTAGCAGAACAAGACAATATATCTTATAAATGAAAGTGCTAGTGATTACACAAATAGATAAGTTATATATAAAATATTATTAATTAATTCAAAGACAAATCAAATGAATATAAGTAGCAAAGTAGCGTATTTTATTAAAAAATTAAAACAATTTTGACAAAAAAGGAGGATTAATAAAATAAAGAGTAAGAAATAAAGTGAACAAAATCATTATTACATAAATTGTATGTGTATATATACATACATATATATATATATATATATATATATATATATATATATATATATATATATATATATATATATATATATATATATATATATATATATATATATATATATATATATTATATATATATATATATATATATATATATATATATATATATATATATATATATATATATATATATATATATATATATATATATATATATATATATATATATATATATATATATATATATATATATATATATATATATATATATATATATATATATATATATATATATATATAT